>BSBM01001175.1:930000-1530000 GCA_027924585.1 Larix kaempferi | reverse complement strand
CAACTTTTCCTTTGCTTATCTATGTCTTATTTTCTTTTATCTACTAGTATTTGAGAAATGGTAGTTGCAAGTAGGTTTTCCTAATGCTTTGTAAGTTTGTTCTCCACTCTCCAATCTCCTTCAAGAGTTGCTCAACCTTCTATTATGACTTTGCATCATTGTATTTTACAATCTCCTCTATTAAAGAACTAGAAGCAATATCTTTCCTTAAATTCTCCCGCATGATCTCAAACTATATTTTTTTATGATCTCATTTGCCTCTTCCAATTTTGAGGGAAAATATTCTCAATTTGGATTGAAAAGAGAGGGAGGCTGAGAAACATTCTTGATAAGTAGCCAAAGAACATAATTTGATAGCAGAGATGGGTGGAGGACTAAACATGTGTGAAGTTGCAAAATAGAACTTCAACTTGTCCACACCAATCCCATAGTATTTTGGAATTTGGATTTTTGAGAAAGTAGAATGGACGACATTTTTCAAGTGGCTTCAGGGATACAATTGTCAAATTGCTCTAGAATTTTCCTAGAAGATTCGTAGCAACATTGCCATAGTTCAAGATTTGGTCATGGGGGTCACTAAGTAGTCATAAGTTGTTTCCCTCTCCCACTAGGGTCTCAATGTTAGGGAATAATGTGCAGAAGCACCTTCCCATGCCACTTTAGGCCGTTAATCCTATCCCCATGCCAGGGGTTAATATTGCTTATCCTAAAGTTATATACCCTAGTATGTCACCCTCGAATGATGTTTATATATGATGCTTCAATCCGGTTTATTACAAAGACAAATGAAGCATGAAAACAATCCATAAAACTATGATGATTCATGCTTTCTTTATAAATAGTGAATATCACTTAGAGGGAGGAAACAAAAAAGGGAATTCTTAAACCAGTATATAAAATCAAACCCATATTGAGTCCAGACAGAGTTGGGCAAAATGGAAATGGTAGAGCTTGGAGAACTAATGATGTTTCTCATTTTGTCTCACTACTCAGTCTCTAAAAGCACAACTTACCAACATACTCTGAGAGGATATCCCCATGGGGGCCAACTAATAGGAATGGACCTAACTCTATTCCTTCCACAATATCCCCTTTGTTCCCAATCTGCTATGAGGATCTTGACGCAACCTATTCAAACTTGGTGCCTTGTGCAATGTGCATATAGATTTCACCTGTGCCCATTCTATCACAAAATAATTGTTGAACAAGATGGTTGTTTCCCAACCTACAGAAAAAAAAATAAAAAAAATATGTTCCCACTGATGTGGGTATTAGCATTTTCATATTTATGTGTCATCATTTTCAATGTTATCCCATTCTTGTAATGTGATATCCAATGCCTATGAAAACAAGTGTAGATTTTGTTTTGGATGTTAATGATGTCGATTGGCATTGTGTAATTAAGAATGATATCCATATATATATATGATCATAATAATTGCATGTATGCTTCCTTGCAAATTATGAATACAGGAAAGACTACACAAGCAAAGAAACACCTCAAATACAGTATCAACTTGCATAAAGTCATTCATAGGTCTGGGATAGCAATTGTCTAGGCCAATAGAGTAGAAGCGAAGTGTCTGCTTTGAAGACTAGTGAGATCCATATGAATTCTATAATTGGCACCCATGCAAGTGAAAAAGAAACCTGTGTTAATGGTGTTTTCTTACAAGGCAGAGACAATGCTCAATTCAGCAGTAAAGGAATCCAAATTATGGTGAGTTTGTGCAAGAGGGTGCCTTGAAAAAGGTAAGTAGATAAGATAAGGTAAGATAATTTTATTAATGTCCAACAAATTACCACAAAAGTAGGTCAATGGGACTGTTAGGTAACATGATGTCAATACAAAATGGGATTACTATGTAGAGGTTGCAAACTAATGATGGAAATTACGGTTCACTGCAGAAGTAGAGGCGATGCCTAGTTCCTATGTTATTTGATATTGAGTGTTCATGGTTTTTGATATTGTGTTTCAAGTGTTATTATGATGATTGTAGAACTTGTTGCAACAACTGATGGTTCAGTCTTCCTATTATATTCAGAGCAAGAAAGTGGAGGTTTATGAACTAAATAAAACTTGGGAAA
This sequence comes from Larix kaempferi, assembly GCA_027924585.1. NCBI lineage: Eukaryota > Viridiplantae > Streptophyta > Pinopsida > Pinales > Pinaceae > Larix > Larix kaempferi. Next base: position 1,527,912 of record BSBM01001175.1, on the reverse strand, counting down.
AATATAAGAGACATTTTGAGAATTTGGATTTGGATCTAAAGAGCGTTTCAGACCGCCTAGGTACTAGAGAGAAAAATATCAAGTTGTTCATTTTTCCATTTGTGCTTCCTATTGTGTTGATTTCCTTTCTGCAATTATCGATTGTCAGAGGAAAAATGGTGCATGCCAATATCAAAACACATATCTTACTTAGTTGGAAGTCATTTTGAATTTGATTAGTTAATATGATTTTCTCTAGGCAAGTCACTGTAGAGAGTTTGTCAAGGGAGAAAATTATCTTGCATCCTATTCTATTCTTAACATCTACAAAAGAAAATACACAGAACAATTATTATTATTATTATTCATACTTGTCAAATATCCACTCGGGCATGTTTGTTCTTGCAAGAGGTGGTAGCATAAACCTAGTAAATACATAAATAAGATTAACAAAAAGCTCTTTTTGCTCCTTCCAGTGAGTAATCTACTTAATTTGATTTATTTTTTGTATGGTATTTTTAGGATTTTGAGTGTTAAATTTTGATTTCATGAGGTTAGGAGTAGAGAAGAATGACAATGAAACATAGTAACCAGAGAGCAATTGTGTGTGGATGACATAGATAAAATAACAAGAAAAATAACAATATTTAGGAGATTGCAGTTACAAAGAATAACATTATATGCATTATTTAGCACAATGATCTACATATGGACGTATGAAACACAATAACAAACAATGATGCCTCAACTTGAAATGACATCTCCCTTTGAAAACAAGGGGCCCTCTTATACATACCAAGTACATACATGATGGTTGGGAGAGCAACTTCCAAATCAAATTATTCATGACTTCTTAATGACAACCTCTCCACCTAAAATTTATTTCTCATACCCCTTTTGTAACTGATGAAACAATTCATCATTTGATTAAGAAAGAAATGCAACAAGCCAACAAGTAGGAAAGCAAGAAAATAAGCAAGCATGCCAGCAAGTAAGAAAGCAAACAAATCCATCCAGCAAGCCTGTGAAGGAAACCAAGCCAACTAATTTGCTAGCAAGTCTAGAAAGATTTCCAACTAGCCAGCAAGCAACAAAACCAACCATCCAACAAGCCATTCCTAAACATTAAAATCATTAAGAGCACATGTACTGGACATGTTAAATGTTGAAACAAGGTTCGCACTTCATAGGAGAAGTGGACATTACAAAGATGGGGACATTTTTGGAAGATAAATATAGGGATGAAAGAAAGGAAAAATAATAATGAGGTTTCATGTGTGATGCCAACACCAACTGCAAATAAATTATAAATGAATTCCAATAACTCCTAGAAATGTACTCTAAGAACAACATTCCTCTTACTATGGAATCATTGATATTATTGTTGAACAAATGTAGAGTGGAGATTATTTTACACATTTTCTGGACTTCTTTTCCTTCATCCAAGTCATTCATGTTTGCACCAACTATTGTCATATTTTCTAATCTATTACATCATATCCAACCCCCTAGTCCTTTGAATCCATTTCAACTTATATTTTTTATGGATGCAGCTTGGATGCAAATAGAATGTGTCTATATTGGATTTGAAACTTGGATACAACTAGGATTCATGACGATATAGGATTTGTATTGGATACATCGAATATGAAAAATTAGGTGTATCAAAAATTTTAAAAATATTGAGGAAAAGGAATTCTAATTTTTAAGTAAGATGAAGGACAAAAATTAGATATCATTGTCTCCTTCTCCCTTCCTAGCTATTAGTCCTTTGTCCCTCCCAACAATCTTCCTAGGCGATAGTGATGAGCACCATATCCAAAAATTTTCCCTTGCCTTATCCTGGATCCATTGCATCAACTCACCTTACCCTAGCTTCCGCGCGTTTCTCTTGACACCCCTATTTATCTCTCCACCTCGTTCCCTTATCTTTCCCTTCAAATTTTGAGATAAGGTTGAAAATTCTTAACATGTGTTCTCAAATTCCAACCATGAAAATGAAATAAGATGTGTTCAATGCATCTCTTATTATAGAGAGAGGTTACCTTCCTTTACATTCCAAACATTTGCTAAAATTCTTAAAATAAGGGAGGTTGGATATCCTCCAACAAGAAAGACTAAAATAACACTACATGGTACACTCAATACATCAAATAACCTCAAAGAAAACCCTATCAAGGGGTCTCCCTATCCAATTCAACATGTGTCCTCAAATTGTCCTCAAGTCAAGTGTCATATCTACAAGGTATGTATCACATGGTCCCAAGATCTAAAGGTTAAGTGCATAGTGCCATCCTGGTATGTAGACACTTTTCCTAGTAGAGAAATTGATGTTTCCATTGTGTGAAGCCAATGGGTTATTCAACAAGCTAACTAGGGTATCAACTTCCTAGGTAATAGCACCATACCAAAACACTAACCAAGGTTAAGTATATGCCTAGACTTGGCCATCCACATGTCCATGAAGCATCATTAAGGGGCTAGGAAACATAGTGCTCTCTTAGCAAGGTGAGAACACTTTTGGAGTAACCCCAAAAGTTAACAAACATATCACATCCAAATTGTTCAATACAAGCACATGCAATCCAATGGATATATTGTCCATGAATTTTATGCAAGAAAAAAGACACCAAAATCCCAAATCTTTTTCTTCTTCATTGCGGGGTTTCTTCTCTCTCCATGTTGTAAACAAAAATGTGAAAATTAAGTATGTTTTAGTGTTGATGAGTTGAGGAAAGGGAATAACAAGTGGTAGTTTAGGGTTTTGGAGGATGGTCTCACAACATTCCTTTAGTTTAAGTATTTATTATTTAATTTTTCAAATTCCTCTCTAAAACCAATCACTTTTTTTTAGATTTTTCCACACTGATGTACTCGACTTGGATATGAGTACTTGAAGCTAGGTACGTATCATGTTTTTGAGTGGTTTGTACCAGTTGTACATGATTGGGGTGGGTATGTAGGGGTACCTACTTGACATCAAACTATCTATGAAATATACATACCAACACATGGATCATGTACCCTAGGGATAGGTATGCATACCCCTTCTACACAATATTTTATAAACTAAAAAGACTTACTAGATAAAATTTTCTTATCTTTAAGTAATAGAACAAAATATGCCAAATTAAGTAATTTTGCCTACAATAAGCCAATTTGTTATTATGATAATTCGTTGACAAAATTCCTTACAAATATGCAAATAAAGAAATCAAACTAGAAATTGAGAATGGTAAGATAACAACGACAAAAAAAATTGTCAAGCCAATGGTGCTTATGATTATTTTTTAAATATTGTCCCACATTGCAGGGTATATGGACCCTGAATATGTTACCACTCAGGAGTTGACGGAAAAGAGTGATATATACAAATATGGGGTGTTTCTTCTGGAACTTATCACAGCTAGGCGGGAAGCACACGAAACCAAAAATATTGTAGAATGGGCCCAACAATATATTGCAACGTGTTCTAGATTGCTTGAAATTGTAGATCCTAATTTGGCAAATAATTACAACTTTGAACAACTTCAATGTCTCATTAGCATTGTAAAATTGTGTACACAAAAAGAAGGTAAAGCAGGGACTTCAATGAAGCAAGTTCTTCGACTTCTATATAATAAACTAAACATAGACAACCATAACCTCATTATTGCAACTTGAGGTAAAGACGTAGGTAACAACAATTATTTTAAGATAGTGATTAAGGGGAAAGTAGAGACATTGAGTTCTTTGAATGGAGACTTCAGTGGTGATTTAAGGTGCTTGCAGTCTTCTCCTAGTACTCATTCGACATATTGCAAAAAGTAAACAATAAAAATACCTGTATAGTGTAATCTCTGACTATGTTCGTCCAATGCAAGCCCCAACCCCGGGAATGTTGATGCTTGAACTGTGAAAAAAATAGGATTAAGTGATTAACCCTGAACCCCAATTCTCAAATCTCTGCGAGCTATTTGTGACTATGTGACTATGTGATACACTGAGTAAGCTACGCATTTTATAGGGATAAAATCATCCCCCTCAATTTGGATTCCATGAAATGTGGACGTATTTAGGATTAAAAAATCTTCAAACAAGGAATTCGAGCATAAACTTAACTGTAAAGGAGATTTACACCATAGTTGTAGGGAAAAATAGCCACTACACTTCGACATTACTGGAAATCGCGGGTTGGCCAGGGATCCGAGTCAAAACTTGGGTGAAATTGGAGGCGAACCAAGGATTTGAGTCAAAACCTGGGTGAAAGGGGGCAAACCAAGGATTTGAGTAAAAACTTGGGTGAAATCGAGGGCGATATCCATGATTTTAAGGGAATTTTACTGGAATTTGGGGGCGAGAAAAGGATCCGACTCAAATTTGGTTAGAAATCAAAGGCGACACGCTCATTCTCGAGAATTTCAGAGGACAAAAATGTATTTTTCTATTTTTTCATATATATAAATTAGGGCTATTTGGTTTTAAGAAAATTTTTTAATAATAAAAGGGGGACGAATATATTATTTTATAGAAAATCGGTTTAATATACAAAATTCTCCCATTAAATAATTCAAACCCCTTTAATTTTGCCATTGGGCTAAATTTCGCCCCTAAATTCATCCATGGAAACAATCGCATGCATAATTCTGTCAAAACAGAATTGGATTCTAAGCACCTTCATTCTTGGCTTCTCACTGCTGCGGAAAATTAGGGTTTCAGAGAAAATTGGAATTCTTAGAATATGAGTCCATGGCTTGATGCTCCTCATCAAAATAAAAAATTATATACCAAGATCAAATTTTTTTATTGGGAATAAGGTCAGGCTTGATCAACCCTAGTTCGGGATTTTGATCAGAAAGGTGGAAAATTAGGGATTTTGCAAAAGTTGGAATTTTTGAAATCTGAGACCACGGCTGGAAGATCCTCAGAAAAATCAAAGTTTAGAGTACAAGATCAAACGTTTTGGTTGGGTAGAAGACTGGGCTTTATCAAACCTTAGTTCGAGATCCTGTCCAAAATATCCAGAAGTTTCAAAGTCAATTTTGAGGGGTCAAATTTTAGAGATTTCAAAATTGAAGTATACCAGCATGATCAGCTCAACATGGTGCATCTTTCCATCCATTCAGAAGTTTGAAATTCAAAATTTGAATTGTTAGGGTTTCTCTGACAAACCCTAATCCAGCTCCAGATCTAGGTATGACTTGAGGAGATACAGGTATGTGTTGAAATATGTTCATGATTAAGTTTATAATATGTTTATCTTCATATTATTGAGGTTAGTACAATCTTGATTAACTTAGAATTGTTTTATCACCCTAGTAAAAGTATGAATGCATGTGAATGATAGAAGACATTCATTGATTAGGGTTATATGATTGTACTAATGCACCTGTGGTGTTGTATGAGGATGATGCTGTCTGCTAACAAGATACAAGTACATCAAGAAAGACAAATCAAGTTCTATGACCATGATGACATGAAGACAAAGACTCATCCATAGTATTTGACCACATAGAATCTCTAATTACAAGGTATGTATGACTTTGTTCTCCCATGCTTAACTTATGAGATATGCTGGTTCTAAGCACAAGGTCTCTAAATCATTGAAGAGAACAAAGAAGACATTGTTTGGGTATGTTAGAAATAACTAGCATTATAATCCATGTATGTTTTTAGAATCCTACTTTGTGTGAGAATATTAGGTAAGTATACCTATGTATGAAATGATCATGACCATACATACTTAAGATTGTTTAGAATCATAATGTTTTGATAGTATTGAAATTATGCTCATGAATGTACGATTATGTATGAGATCATGAGGTTGACACTAGTGCACAGTGGAGCATGCATAGTGGTCAAGGATGGATAAAAGTTCGAAGACAAATAATGATGCTATCATAGATGTCAAGTGGGAGACAACCACACAAACATAAAAGATAAGTATTTGAGTTGTTATTTGAATATCTGAATAGTTAATGATATTACTCGTAATAGTTGCATGCATATTTGTATTCCTAGAATATATCATGCATAGTGTGAGCATTCATATAGCATTGAATAGTATACTACTAATATGCATATGATGGGTAAGTTTGGAAAACATTCCATTGTTGTTTATCTAGAATGAAACCTCTTTGCTAACACGCTAAGAGATGTGCATGCTCTTGATAGTATGTTCTGGTAGAGATGGAAGGCATTTAGATAACCACTGTATGCATACAAAATATGAAAAAGTGTTGTGCCAAAGTATTGGTCAAGATAGTTGCATAACTATGTGAATCATATACATATGCATAATAGGTTATCATATCAACATGATTTGATGATTATGAAGTATTACTAATCATGTAATTAACTTTTATTTGTAGGAAAGATCATGAAGAATGATGAACACCGAACAAGTGATGGATGTTCAAACAAGAAGACTTACAAATCAAACATAATATAGAAGCCTCATGGCTAGAAGATTATCTTATAAAGAAGAAGAGGATCATGACGAGATGTTTGCTCCAAGTGGCTAGATAAGACCATTCTCTTAATGGTGTAATTGAAGAAAGCTCTGTACGGACACCCAGGACTGATAGTCATTTTATGAGCTTAATGATCACCATGGGTTATGTAGATTTCAACCTTTTCTACAAGGTTGAGGATGGTGTCTATATACAGATGACATTCTTCTCTTAGATGGATGCAAGAAGGAACTCATCACAGAGTTTGAATGATCTTGAAGCTCATATTAGTAGACCCATCTGTTGGGAGATAGCACAGATATATATATGTAGAAGATCACTCAAGCAGAGTGTGAATGATGTTCAGTCATAGAAGAAGAAGCTAGCTACATAATTTGAAATGAAAGATCTCATATTGATGCATTACATCCTAGGTCTGGAAGTATGGCAAGGCCCAGAAGGAATATTTCTCAACCAAGGAAAGTATGCTGTGGAAATCTTCATAATATTTGATATGTTCGAATGTAAAGCCATGGCCACTCGCATGGATTACAACTTCAAGCTATTAGTTGATGACTCATCAGAGTTAGTGGATGTGACTCTATATAGACAGACTATTGGGTCATTGATGTATCTGATGAATACTAGGCCATATATATGCTTTGCCGTGAACACTTTGAGTCAGTATCTAGTGGAACCTAGGTGAGTTCACCTGATAGATGCAAAGCATGTGATGAGGTACCTAAAGGGTACTATAGACTTTGGTCTATGTTATCTTGGAGATCATGACTTCAGATTGTATGGCTACCCATATGCTGATTGGGCAGGAAGTGTATTAGATAGGAAGAGCACATCGGGCGGATGTTATTGTGGAATATATAACTACTTGCACCACTAGTTGTGAAGCAATATGGCTTCGGAAGTTGTTATCAAGATTGTTTGACTTGGAGATGGACCCGACTGTGATCTTGTGTGACAACCAGAGTTGTATCAAGATGAATAAGAATCTAGTGTTTCATGGTAAGTCAAAGCACATAGAGATCCGATATTTCTATATACGGGATATGGTGCAGAAAGGAGCTATCAAGCTCGAATATGTAAGCATTGACAAACAAGTTGCTGATATATTGACCAAAACTCTATCTCGAGTAAGGTTTGAGTATTTTCGAGACAAGTTTGTCGTAGTTCAAAAGGACCCTCCTCGAAAGGGGGAGTGATATGGTCACTGATGATGAGATTGCATGCATCGACGGTAAGGTCGATGATGTGGATACTTGTATCGATGACGAGGATACTTGTATTGATGATGAGGATACATGTATTGATGATGACGTTACCTATTTCGACGGTGATGTTGATGATGAGGTTACCGCTTTCGACGATGAGGTCGATATATGGTCCTCAGACTTTGTCTAAGTGGATGAGGGGGGATTGTATCTTCCCAGGACTTTTGTCCCAGAATTGATCCGTAGACAGATGTCTCCGAGAATGTGGTCCCTATTGGACGAGAGGGGATTGTATCATCCCCAGACTTCGGTCCCAGAATTGATCCGTAGAAAGATGTCTCCGATAATGTGGTCCCTAGTGGACAAGAGGGGATTGTATCTTCCTCGGACTTTGGTCCCAAAATTGATACCTACATAGATGTCTTCGAAAATGTGGTCCCTAGTGGACGAGAGGGGATTGTATCTTTCCTGGACTTCGGTCCCAGAATTGATCTGTAGACATATTTCTTCAAGAATTGATGATAGGACTACATCATCCTGGAACATTTAGTTCAAAATGCATGTGTCTAGATTGCATCGTCCATAGACATGAGACTTGTCTTAAAATTGATAAGGATCGATCATGCTGGATGTAGATCTGGATTGCATCGTCCATAGACATGAGACTTGTCTTAAATTGATAAGGATTGATCATCTTGGAAGTAGATCTGGATTGCATCGTCCATAGACATGAGACTTGTCTTAAATTGATAAGGATTGATCATCCTGGATGTAGATCTAGATTGCATAATCCATAGACATGAGACTTGTCTTAAATTGATAAGGATTGATCATCCTAGAAGTAGATCTTGATTGCAACATCCAGAGACATGAGAGTTGTCTTAAATTGATAAGGATTGATCATCCTGGAAGTAGATCTGGATTTCATCATCCATAGACATGAGACTTGTTTTAAATTGAGAGGGATTGATCATCCCGTAAATAGATCAGGATTGTATCATCCTTGGACCTATGTCCTAAAGTGAGCGGGATTGATCATTCTGTAATTGGATCGTGTGTATTGCAAAGTATGATGCTATGATGATGTTGTTGATCAAGATGATCCAGATGATGTAGATCGAGATGATCCAGATGATGTAGATCGAGATGATCCAGATGTTGTAGATCGATAGATTCAGATGATGATGCTACTGTAGTTGTTTGAGTGCTGCAGAAGATGAAGACTCAATACTGACGATGTTGATACTCCAGTATTGAAGACCTGAAGATATTACAGTAACTGGTGGAGTTACTGATGATGTTGAGAAAGCTTCCAATGATCTATAGATGTATCATGTATGATGTATTTGATGACTCCTTGCTCCTGTAGATGTTGTTATAATATCCTTCTCGTTAAGGGAAAGTGTTGAGATATTGTAACTTCTAAGAATATTCTACTTGTACTTTATTATTCTGGAGATGTTTCATTTCTCCGTGAAGACCTTATTGTATATCCAGAGATGTTTTATTCCTCCATGGAGAATGTGGTAACTTGGGTTATTAGACTTCCCTAATGGGGTCGGCCCTGTATGTGTCATGTGGGTTAAAGGGTTATTAGACCACCCTAGAGGGGTCGGCCCAGTCATCATTATGTATAATGGTTAAGTTGGGGCAGACCTAGTTGTGTAAAAGACAAGTCAAAGTTGTGTATAAAAAGAGGAGGTATGTTCCTCATTTAACACACATTCACTCACTTGTGAGTGGTGCATAGGTGAGAGAAAGATTTTCTATGGAGGAGAAGGAGCTCATGTTTGGGATTACATATTTTTTATTTGCTGGTCATCTATATTGAGGAAGCATTGCTAGGTTTTCTACCCCATGAGCATTTCCCAGGATAAATCTGTGTCTCTTGTGTTTATGCTGTGCTTGTTGTTCTTTCAGTGATAATGTATATCCTATTGTTGTGAAATCTAATGTAATGTTGATATTTTCTGTCTTAGCATATTGAATTTTAACAAAATTAATAATATAATACCTAATCTTGAAGGGAAAAACCGGTTGTTGAGGACCTTGCAGTAACTAGCTCAACATCTCTAGATGGATCCTAACTAGATGCCCCTGTAGTATCGGCTCAGATTCTCTATTTTCAAATACCCTGTAGTAACTGGCTCAGAGTCTCTATGTTCTAAGGCTTCTCATTTTGCACAACATATAACTAAAGAGTGCCCGAAAGTTGTTATCATAACCGCTAGAACAAATAATTGTCCATTATTACTTCTATTTTTGTCATTATTATGATCATCTTTCTAGATGCTCATGACATCACCTATGTTCTTTGATACCAATGTTTCCATACTTGGAATCTAGCACCCATAAACATCCACGTATCTAAGCTTTATTGCATGTGCCAACCCTACTGTATGCTTTGTAGCTTCACACATCCTTCTGTCGCCCACAACGCCTCCAAAGATATCAATGTCTCCATACTTGGAAATTCAGAGCTTAGAGCACCAATAAATAATTGGTTTTTTAAGATCTATCTCCTGTGACAACCCCTGTATGCTCTGTAGATTTACACATCTCTCCACCCACTCCTCCAAAGATACCCATGTCTCCATACTTTGCATCTCTTCTAACTCAGAGCAACTAGAAGCATTTAGGTATCTAAGCTTTGTCTTCTGCGCCAACCCTGTATGCTCTACAATTATCCAAGTATGTAGTCCTGTTTGCTTTGCTTCTGTGATTCATAGAAAAGGTCTTTGAAAAGAGTGCTAGATGGATCTTAAGCGTGATAGAAGGATAGCAGGTTGGTTGGCTTCAATGGTGGGATATTGTAGGGAAGACAAGTGATGAGTTTTTCTCGATTTTTATTGGAAAAATCCATATTCGATATAGATAGGTATTGGGGAGATATACCATTTACTAGAATATGACTCTTAGGAACAAGAAAGTCGGCGTAACATCGAGAAATGGAGGCAGCAGCACATTGCGGCTAGAAGATAACCCTCGGCACTTTCATGTTGTTTGCCACTTGCTCCCTACAAGACATGAAGCAGTTTGTGACGATGAATGTGGTTGATGGAAACGATGGTGATTTATCATTAGCGATTCTAAGGAGGTCCTCCAAAGCGGGGCCTAACTTTTGCAGCTGAAGAAATGACTCACCCGGGTTGAGGCACGACCATGGTCGGTTGGTAAACCATCTAGAATAGACAGAAATCCAATTCTTCTTTCTTACTGCTCCAACTTAGGATGGTCTTTGGAAACACGAGATTTAGCTTCTTTTGAAGCTTTCACCATGTGTGTGTGTATCCACTGAGTATTGACAAAAGTAACAAAAACATCCCTTATAGCTAGCAGCTGAGAGCATTAACATGCCCCTGTGCAAGAGATGGTGCAATCACTGCATGCAAGCATGTTTCCCCTCTAGATTGAAGATATCCATATTAATTAATATAGCAAGACTTTATCCATTTCTCTTCCCTCAATCCACTACCAGATTTTACTGCTATGGATTTGAGCTGTGAATCATGCACCTTCTACAATGCGTTACAATGATTACCCTAATTTCTTATAATAGTTAAATAACCATGGGAAACACAATGTAAAAATTAGCACACCTACAAATCCTTATAACCCCAAATTTACATAAATGAATTTTGAAAAACAAAATCCCAAATTTACATAAATGAGTTTTGATAAATACAGCATCTGCTAGTTAATTATTGGGTGGTTCATTAAGTGAATTGATATTAGCTCATACGACAATTGACAGTTGTACGCATATATTCTCTTCCTGATTGTTCATTTAGGAATTGATCCAGACTTTGAATGAATGTCATCAATGGACTTCTTTGTCCGTGAGCTCCAATGATGAAGTAGTGGCTTGTTGACACCCAAAAAATGCGCACTAGCTCGTCTCCCTAGTCACATGACCCATTTGTCCACTTTTCCTACCATTTTTGCATCTAAAAACCTCAAAAAACCCTTAAAGGCCACAAAAAAGGCCAAAATCCATCTTTTTCTCCTCAAAATATTTAATTTTCCTCAAAAAATACAAAAAACCCTTCGAAGGGGTCCAAAATTCTCAAAAATGAATTAAAAGGGAATAAAAAATCAAAAATATATTCAAAAGAGGAAAAAGAGGAAAAGAAAACCTAAACCATTTTTCACCAATACCATTGGTTTCCTTAAACCATAGTTGTATTCTCCATCACCCAAAAGCTATAAAAGGGTGATAGAGGTTCCTCACTGATCATCCACATTCATCCTATCCTCATGCTGCCAAAATTGCTCTTGAGCTTTGCCCATCCTTTTTTAGCTTGAAGTTCTTTATCAAGAGTAAACCCTTTGTTAGAAAAACAGGATCGCAGAGCAATAACAATAAACAGAAATGAAAATATAATCACACATACACATTACAAGAGAGACACAGATATATCGTGGTTCACCCAACTTGGGCTACGTCCACACTGAATTTGCCAGTCCTTATTATTATTACCATCTAGCAAGGTGAAGGGATACAACCTGCAGCACAACCGCTGCACTTCCTCTTCTCTGTTTCACAGTCTCTCTCCTGATCTCAAAGATATTTACAATACATAAAACTTAATACATCATCCTCCCTAGCCGTATTACAATGTCTTTATTTTATAAGGGAAATACAATGGGGAAATACCACGGGATACTCAAAAACCATGGGCCCGCAAAACAGCTGGCGAAAACAGCCCCAAAACTTTTCTTCGGGGGCGTTACCCTCGGACCCCCTAGCCAAGGGGGATGGTCCCCCCTGGAACCCCATGGGGGGGCGATGCCCCCCCACACCCCCCCCGCTGAGGTGACTATATAGTCCACCTACATATCATATAAAACAGGGGTATAAATATGGTTGATACAATATCATCTATGAGACTAGAAGATCTGGCTCCACAACCAACACCCTTGGCCCATCCTTGAAGCATCTTGGAGAAGAGAGAGACTATTGGAGCACTACTCCCGTATTGTTGCAAGAATTCCAGCAAACTCACCATTGAGGTAAACCATTGCACACCATTGTTTGCTCATTAATATACAATATGAAGCTTTTTATTGTTTCTCTCATGGATCTAATTTTTTACTGTTCTTGATCTAGATTTACTTTCTTGCATATGCTAGATTAATATTTACATTTGACATAAGTTTTTACTGTTTGATCTAAATTGCTACTACGAAGTTAGTAGGTGCTCATTCACACAAGCTTGGGTGAAAACCCAAGCGACAGTTTTTGGCGACTCCACTTTGTTTTGAATCTTTGAATCTTTGGTTAGATCTAGAATTCTTCTTATTTTAGTTGTTATTTAGCTTTATTATTATAGATCTGACTTATCACTAAGCCCATAGACCGCTGCCCTAGCCCTTGGCCATTTCTACAACCTCTACAACCCCAACTCTTAAATTTTGGCATTCGTTTTCGACGACCTTTTCCATCCCATAAATCGCAGGTTTCTGAACCCATAGTCGTGATCCAGATCGCGGCTTTTTAGCCGAAAGCTGCGATTTCAAAACTCTGAGTTTTGACCCGAAATCGCGATTTTTGCCTTGTTATCCGCGATCCAGATCATGGGTTTCCGACCCACAGCCGCGATTCCATATCGCGACTTATAGCTCCCCAGTCGCGACTCAGATCGCAAGATTTGCCTAGATCATCACGATCCAGATCGCGAGTTTTGCCTTAGAAAGCCGCGATTTTGACCCGAACTTAGCGATTCATTTTTTGAGCTTTCATCACCCATTTCAGCCCATATTCTTTTGCAAACTCCCCTGCACTTTGAAAACCCACTATTTTACTTGTAGCCCTAGATATTCATTTACTTTTTTTGTTATTTTCTTTACTATATCATTTTGGAAAATAAATTCAGTATTTTTATTGAAAAGGAAATTGTTAAGCATTTACAGTTAATTTTTCATATTTACAAGTTAAAATCAACATTTTAATTTGATAAATATTCGCCCAAGCGAGCCATTTTATTTTCGTACATAACAACATTTACACACACTCTGTCACCATTAATCAAAGTGAGCCATAAAATTTTTACTTAACTCAACCAATTTTCTAACCCCACTTGGGGAACATCAAAAGAACATTGTAGTTAGGTAGGATTGAGGGGACAGGTATCCAAATAACACCCGTCACTGACTTTCATTTGAGACATAGTTGTTGACTATTAGGGTACCAAAATCCCTTAGCACTTATTGACATGGTTATACAGCAACTTGTTGGATAGGCCTCTCCCTTAGGAGGGTCGAAGTAGTAAGACTGGTTCGAGAGGTCTGAGTGGAATACTGAAATCCATTTAGTCATGAAAGGATACCTACTCGTTGTTCTCGGTGTACTACCTGTATGGGAGTACATCGACGATATAACAGGAGCTATAGATTCACCTTTCTGGACGTGTCATGAATGGGGTATCTTAGTGGCCTTTCTTCTAGCATTGTCTACCCGGTGTCCCTCCCGGTAGGGGGATATCATTAGCCTTTGGTTCTACATTTCATATTTTCTAAATTGGATTTCATCACCTTGCAGAGGATACGTCTTATTGAATCATAATACCTTTTTAGTTAGGTTCTTGGATGCTCCCTTACCTCCCCTTGGTTTAGCGAGTACACCATTTTTATTTTTAGGAGTCATTTGCTTGTTGGTATTTTGACCACCTTTTTTATTACTTCACTTACCATAGCACAATTGTTACTGTAAGTGTTTTGAGTTTGGTTGTGGGCCTGAGTGCCATATTTTTTTGTGCTCCCCTCCTGTGCACACGGTTGCATTAGGGTTTTTGAGTTTTTCACTCAACACCACCTACTAGTTTCACTAGCCATCCGTCACCATTGAGTCCCCGAGATGTTCTCGGGGCTTCCGCGGTGAACCCCCGCAGTAGAGTTCACTTGACACCACTCGTCAAAGACGTAGAGCCTTGTCACTTGACTCCACACGTCATCGGCATAGAGCCTCGTCACCCGATTCTGACGCCCCTCATTTCACATATGATTCTAAGGCAAAATCTGAAAACCCTACATACACAACACCAACAAACCCCATGGATGGCATGACTTCCAACCCCTTCTTTACAGGGACTGCTGGTGGAACATCTACCACCACCCCAGCTACCACATTAGCAACCACTACCACAACTACCCTGGGTATGCCCTCAATGGGACCCACTCCTACTTTGGGTATGCCCTCTATAGGACCCACTCCTACAATGGGTATGCCCTCCATGGGACATACCCTAGGCATGCCCTTGACGAGACCTACAACTACTGTCCCTGCTACTATACCAAACCCAACAGTTACTATACCTAATCCCAATCCATCTGTAACCCATGTTACACTTTGATCTGGGTCGTGGGTCGTGTCCAAGAAGCACGAGGGGGACAACAGTTCGACTGAATGAGTCGACTCTGTTATGGTGGAAGCTTAATAAACAGAATGAGCAAAAGCATGATTACGCAACATAGATAAACACAAATACATACAAACAATATGCAGGAATGCGAAATATTCTTCTATTAGATGTAAAACAGATCAAAACTTATTGATTCTGCTAAGATGTATGTTACAATAGTTTACATGCTTATAAAGAAGTCTGAGACACTTGGGTGCCTTCCCGTTACGTTCAGTTGCAAAGAAGAAGTTAGAACGGTTTCAACTGTTCAATCATTACAATCGACTGGAAGACAGAGAGACAGTCTGTTGAAGTTTGACAGTCGCATGTCGACGCTACTTATCGATGTTGCGAACTCCATGATTGTAGAACATGTCGAAGGTGCAGAGGTGCGGAACATGTCGCAATATTTCGAAGGTGCGAAACATGTCACAGTACTGAAGTTGTCGAAGTCATGTCACGTCGAAACTTGTCGAAGTTGTATCAACAACGATGACTGTCGAGGATGTGTCGAAGTTAGCATTCAACAACAAATTCCAACTACGATATGGATCAGACCTCCTTCCTTAAGAAATAATGGACCCCATTGTTTGCTCGTGAAGGTGAGGAAACTTGTCGATCACTTTAGTAGCAGAGTACCACTTTCCTTGAGATAGGATCTGGCTAGCTTTGGCGACCTGAAACAAGGGAATTGTGTTCACCCTTGTAAGGCGTTGTAGCTAGGGTTTTCACCCCAGCTTGTGCAAATGAGCACCTACTAAGGAGAAGGGACTTTTTAGTAGCAGTTCAATAAACAGTAAATTAAAGCAGTAAAACAGGATGAAATTTAACCTAGCATGAGCATTAAAATAAATAACAAAAACATGAAAATATGGTGAAGATCTCTCTTTTTGTATTAAAAATTACCTCAGGTGTAGAGGTTGGTGAAGCTCTTGCAGCAATCCAGGAGGGTTGCTTCCAAGCTTCCAGTTTTGCTCCTTTCTCTTTCTCCAAAGGGTTGGAAATGGGCCAAAGGGGCACTCAAATGTGAAAATAGCTCAAGGGCGAGCTAGGGTTTCAAGAATGATTTTGGTAGAGTAAGGGTGTGTTTGACTGTGGATATGAAATGAGGGGCCTCCATCACCTATTTATAGGTTTTTAGTGGTGGAGTGCTAGCCCATGGTTTTTGGCACCATATGGTTTAAGTCAGCTGTATAGGGTTTTTGCCTTCTTTTTCCCTCTTTTTCCTCTTTTTTTGTATTTTTTATTCCCTTTTTAGAGGGTTTTTGCTATTTGAGGAATTTTGGATTATTTTGGGGGAAAAAAGGGGTTTTTTGACCTTTTGGAGGCCTTTTAAATGGTTTTTTGGCCTTTTGGAGGCTTTTTAATGGGTTTTTAAGGTTTTGGAGGCAAATATGGTAGGAAATATGGACAAATGAGTCATGTAATAGGGTAGATGAGGTAGTGAGCACTTTTTGGGTGTTAACAAATTGCCCCCCCAAATGTTTTTAGCAAAATTTGGCAATAACATGCTAAGTTTGACCAAAATGAGGTGAATGTTGACCAAAGTCAAATCAGCTTACCAAGTTGGCCTTACTTAGTACTTTTAGGCAAGTCCTTTTCCAAATTATATTTCTCGATAGTTATCCCAAAGACCAATGCACTATGTAAAGATAAAAGATGTGAAATAGATTCTTTGTTTTCATGACTTGAACATGTACCCATAAAATATTATGAGACTTGAAGACTCAGTCTTCCCAGAACCTAGATGAATAATTAGACTACTCCCACTATATGGTAATGGTCAACTCCATATACAATGATCAAACAATAGAATGGACCATGTTTTGATTGAACAATGGTGATTCCTCAATCAGAAGATCTCTAGGCACAAAGTGATCATTTATTTAATACAGAGAATATATCTGTCATATTAAGAAATGCATAACTATATAAAGAGATAATCATTACAATAAAATTAAGGATGTATAAATATTGTAATAGAACCTCTCAGTTAAAACTTAATACCTATGACTCAGTCGCATCCTTTATAATAGTACAATGGTTGTTATTATTTGTTAATTAATATATTGACTTAGGACTACATAGATACATCACATGTCTTCCACTCTTGAGTTGTGCCAAGCTAGAAGCATAATTTGAAAAGGCTTATGTCCTCTTGACGGTAATATATCATATGAAATTCTTTATGTAATAAAGGTTGTCATCTTACATATACTTTTCAAATTATCAACAACTGGAGAAAGTTCCTCTCACCACGAATAGAGTGCCATACATTTGACATTGATCAGGAAGACAGATTCTTGAAGTTTCTTTTATTGACCACAATGTGAACTCAAGTCTCCTATGATGCTACTGGTATTAATGGCACTCTTCCATACACTTTTTGACATACTAAAAAGTAAAATTCCAACAATTCTTCTGTTAAAATCACCAAGGATTGACTGAAAGGTACATTTTTATTAAGGTCATGACAGGAGGATTTCAATCGAATTCAACAATTAGGCATCAACACCACCAACATCAAGGTACATAGAGAGGTTGATGTGCTTGATTAAATTCCAATCCCTTACCCTCATACATGATAGAATCTAGTGGAAAATGTTGCAATCATGAAATCCTGAAACTGTTAAGGATGCTGAATTTTGAATGGGATCTAAAATTCTACTTTTTGCATATGAAGTCCGATGAGGTTAGAACCACTCTCAAACATCTTGAAACAATTAATGGTAATGTTAAAATTTTAAGTAAAACATGTCTGATGCTACAAACATCAACAACCCTTTCCCAGCAACTTAGTCAAACCAGTTGGTTAAAAGTCCAAGCCGTCGATTTTTAAAACACTGATCCTACGTGCTTTGCCTTCGTCTTTTGAAATTAATGGATTTGAGAATGGGAAGTGCATCGGGTACTATTTCAATATTGGATAAGATGTTTCTGATAGTTATAAGGATAATTCCAATTAGGTAAACTCAGCAACGACCTATTCAAGTTGACCACGAGTGATTTATGGAGGTCAGACTGACAAAAATCTTCAACTTCATCTTCCATGGGCATTATATTCAAAATTAAGTTGTCCGCCAAACTCTTGCACTTCATATCTTTATCTGGAAATGTGTGATCAATTTGTTAGGGGTTTCTCAACTTTTGACTTCTCCATGACAAAAAATATCATTTTCTTGGAAAATCCATACCTTCATATTTGTTGAATATGGCAAATTAAGAACTGCAATCCTTGTTGTGGCA
Organism: Larix kaempferi; assembly: GCA_027924585.1. Taxonomy (NCBI): domain Eukaryota; kingdom Viridiplantae; phylum Streptophyta; class Pinopsida; order Pinales; family Pinaceae; genus Larix; species Larix kaempferi. Next base: position 1,509,630 of record BSBM01001175.1, on the reverse strand, counting down.
ATAGACACAAAAGCTGAGCTTGCTTGGCTTGAACCATTTAAAGTTACAGGTTGACCATTTAATAAGTCCTCAGTTTCTTTCCCTTCCTGAAAGCACATAACAATAACTTCAACTGGACCAAGATCTCCAGAAAAATAATACCATGTAAAACTTCATTTGTTCAAGTAACAATCCAAAGAAAACAGTACCTTTAATATATTCCTCCTTTCAACATGACTCTGAGAAATATTTCCATGCAATTGAGTGCCACTGTCTGCAGGTGCTAAGGCCCAATCCACCTCCCAAGAACTTTGTTCAGATGTGCCTCAATGAGCTTCCAGCAATGATTTTAAAGCAATTGCAGCTTCGGGAACATCCACCTATTCAACATACCTCATCAAATGAGAAAACGAAACGTGGATTATATGTGTAGAAGCCAACAAGAGGTTTTGACAAAAAAATAACTACCATAAAAGTTGAACACCTGCTACCTATATGAACAAAAATATAAATCAACGATGAGCAATATACGTCTACCACCTGATCTAATCTCACTCCAATGTAATGTTTCCAAATTGGACATCAAAAATACTACTCAACCACTTCGAGAAAGAAAAATAAAACTTTTGGACGATGGAAGAGAGGATATCTTGAACAAATGACCATTCTGAAGAGTAATATGCCCAACGATGTCTCTCTCAACTTTGGATGCACAGACAGGACATACCTGCAGAATGAATCAATTGTTGGTTAAGAGCTGTTATTAGTAATTGATCATTGAGAAACATAGGAAAGAACACCAAAACATGAGTCCTTTTTTGTCTCATGGATGATTAATAGCGATCATACTTATTGCACATATTGAATGCAAAACATTCTTCTTATTGCAAAAAACAGAATGAGAATTTGTTGGTGAACCGGATGTAAATTACCTTGAATTGTGACATACCCATAATGGATGAAAAGAATAAATAAATACTCAGTCTCAACAGCGTGGTTCTAACATAAATCACATAACTAGTGTATATTTAACAATGCTAAAAGAAATGTATGGCTAGCAAGAACAACAAGATTTTGAACTGTTACTTGGTTTGCCTGAAAAGCTTTTAATAATTGTTACTTTGGTCTCTTCCAACCTTGCTTTTGTTGTTGTGGGGTGGGGCACACAAACCCATTATGGAGACTTGTTTGGATCATGCTAAATTTAGATGATTGATTGCTCGACCCTTTTAACATTTATGTGCCAAATGTTGATGAGGAAAGGGCTACCTTTTGGAATTGGGTGTTTAATGAGTTGCCAAAATCTCTTTGGTTGGTCTATGGGAACTTCAATATGATTGCAACTCAAGATGACAAAGAAGGTATGCCACCTATGAGAATGCCCCAAAGGAAATAGGTAGCTTAGAATGGCTTGAAGGCTAGGTTCCACCTTTATGGCCCTAACAAATTCAGGATAAATGAGTAATCTAAGTTGTGGTTCACTTGCTCGAACTTCCAAAGAGGCAATGACAGAGTTCTTGAAAGACTGGATAAGGCCATGGCCTTGGAGCATAATATCGCCTTCTTTTAGTGAAACAAAGGACGACCTATTTAGGTTTTGAGAGAGATGATTCTCTTTGACCATCATGATCAGCCTATCATCTTCTCAATCTCTTAGAGGACAAAATAATGAGGATTCACAAGACTTGCTTCTTGCTTAATGCCTTAAATGTTCAACACCTTTGTTGTTTGAATTCTATGAAAATATTTTGGAATCTTATTCCTAGGACAAGAGGCGAGGCGAGGATGGCTGGATAGTTTGGTAAGAGGATGGAATTAATTGTGTGGTTACCTTCTTGTGTTGATTTGGGAGACAAAATTGCAGCTGTCTAGAAAAAATGCCACAAGGCTAAGGATGAACTTGAATAGCTTAGCCAAAAGTTTCATTTTAGCCTGTTTGATGAGGAACTTCAAGCCTGTGCATGGCAAAGTCTGCCATGTTTTGAACATGGTCAAAGTTTATGGAGCTAGAGGGGCCCAACTTCATGCTAGAGTCTGAACCACCTAGGAAGTGGTGCAGACTTGAGAAATTGGACAGCCAGAAGACACCACAGAACCTTGGTTTGAATAAGAAAGAAAACTACAATATAAAATGGCCACTTGAAGAAGAAAATAGACAAAAAACAGTAGATGTCCAAACACTACTCATCCTCCTTATGTTCGTGAAGGGTATGAAGGGAACACAGAAGTTTCCCATTCATCTATGGCTGTCAGTTCAACTCAATATAGTAATACTAGGAATGACTATGCTACCCCAAATTTTGCTCGTGCTCATCTGCATAATGGAAAAATGGAAGTGACCTCTAGAAGTCAAACTATGCATTAGTACCTTGCTCATGCAGAGCCACAGAAGTTGGGCCAATTTCATCCTGCAGAGAACTATCAATTTGGTTCAACCATCAGGAGGCCAACACTTGACTACTGTAGAAACCCATCTTCAGTTTGGATGCCATTGAATCCAGTTACAAATAACCGTTTCCTATCACCAATTCATGCAAATTCTAGGACAGAGTGGACAGATAGGTCTGGAAAGAGGGTGTGCTACCCTGGAAGATCACTGATCTGCAAAAAATAGCCCTCAAATTTGCAGTAAAAAATCAAATGGCCAATCCTTCATCGAAAAGATCCAAAGGTGTCTGGATAACTCTAGGGAAAGTGCCAATGTTACCACACACAATCCCTCTCCAATCATGTTACTAAAGTCAAGTCAACCTGAAAATAGGGTCCACATTCTGAAAATAGGTGACACGTGTCAATGAATTGCACAGCAACTTGCTCTCCAAGCAATCACTCAACTATGGCCCACTACTTTTTTGGTCAAAATATCCTAAAACTGATCATCAAGAAGGACAAATCTGTAGGTCAAAGTAATTTCATGAAAAATCACAAAGGAAATCTTGGGAAAATTCTTATAGAACATGCAAAATCCCTAGTTTTGATATAATTTTTGGGTCTTTTGGAGTGACATGAATTTGACCCCCGTGTTATTCACTACAAAGGGAACCCAAATATGACCAAGCCCTGAAACAAAGAAACCCTATTTTTTTACCCAATTTTTCACAATTTTGGATCATCACCAAAATAGGCCAACACATTGTCCTCATTAAAGGGTATCTATAAATATAATTATTTTTGCAAGTGCATAAACCTAATTTTAGCTTCATCTCGAAATGCAAGTTTTGACTTTCACCAAATGCTGCCAAACTTGATATCTTATGCATATCTTCATAAAGAGTATCCAAAAATGTGATCAGATGTCAAGAAACATGAAATTTCTAAAAATAGAATATTACCAAGATAGCAAATTGTTAAACTCTTAACTGTTTTCCTTTTTGGAGTCCTTCCCTGCCCATATCTGTCCCAAGAACTGTATTTTGATAAATACTAGCAACCATGATTGCTAGGAGTGAAGTTCTGCTTACCATGAATTGAAAATTCAACATATCTCACATTGCTCGGTATCTTGCTAGCTAGGAAGAATCGTGCATCTTCACCTCTAAGTGGTTTGAAAGTGTAGGGGTCTGTGACTTTAGCATGCCTGATCAAGTGAAGATACCACAGGGCATCCAAGAAAGAAGGATAGGAACACCTGTCCTATCCTTTCAACAATCACGAATGGTTTTCCAACTTCATGGCCCAACAGGGTCTTCAGTCAATTGTTCAGGAGCTAGGCTCTTCAAGCTTGAAGAAACTAAAGCCAAAGTCCAGAAAAGTGACAAATGAACAAGTTTACTAGGCTCTGATGTGTTTTGTGGAACAATTCAAGGAAAGGGAGGAAAGGAATAGCTGTATGCTCACCAAGTTCGAGGAATAATATCTCAAAATGTTGAAGGGCATCTGTGTGGAAAGCTTCAGGGCCTAGCAATGCACCATGGTGGAGGAGAAGAAGCCAGAATCAAAGGCCAACTCTCCCAAGCTTTAATGGCTCATCTCAAGTTGGAATTTTATCAACGTTTATGCTTTGTAGTGTCTCTGTTTTGTTTACATCATCTGCTATGCTCAGACTGTGTGCTATGAGGGTAGAATATTTGTTTTGGTTGTTTTTGTTTATTATGGTATCATTTGTAAACACCATATGTCCAGACTGAACTGAAAGTCCTGTTTTTGGTGAAGAACTGGATATTAATGGGTGCTTTTGGAGCTGTATGAGTGAGTGTGTATATATACCTATGCATGTGAAAATACCTCAAAAGTCAAAACTGTCATAGAATTTGGGTTCTGTAATAGCATATTGCATACCTCAGTTGATAAATTGTGTTTATGGATTTAGCTGTATTTAGAGAACTCACAGTAGCTTCCGATGCTCTCACAAGAAGGGGACTCCAGGAGTGAGTGCTCTTAATCTTATACTTCATTCTGATTGCATGCATTCATCCCATGGGCCATAGCTTTTTTCTATTGGTCTATCTACCAGTTTTTATGTGAAGGTTGTGCAAATTAGTTCTTATTATACAGATACTTGAATGGTGGAATGCTCTAACATTAACCAAAGGGATTTTGATTCATTGGTTAGGAAAATGGAGTATTAAGCCATCCATCAGGGTTCCAATCTCACTGTCATCTGCCCAACTTGAAAGCCATGGTAGAAAAGGTATAAGGCTGGGTGTAAGTCAGGTGCAGGGGGGCACCCCGGAGGAAAACAATAGTTATACTACTCGTGGGGTTTGGGAGAGTTGCCTAACAATCAATCAGAAGCATTGGTCCTATGGCAAGGGCTAACACAAGCTAGTCAAAGAAATATAAGGGGTTTGGGAAAGTTGTCTAACAATCAAGCAGAAGCAATGGCACTATGGAAAGGGCTAACACAAGCTAGTCAGAGAAATATATTGCTTATAACTATTGTGGGAGACTCAATGATAATCAGCCAGTACCTAGCTCACAGGAAGGTTCCAAATGATGGACCATTAAGCAAACTAATGTGGAGAATATTGCAACTAATATTAGACTTTGAAGATGTTAAAGTCATTCATGTCCTTAGAAAACTCAACACTCAAGCTGACAGAAAGGAAAATTTGGCTTGCAATCTTGGCCAAGGCATTCTCATGATACATGGGGAAGAGGTTGGATATAGTACCATTCCCTAAAATTTTAATCATTGAACACCATGCAAACAAGCATTATAGGTAATATGATGGTTGATCACCCTACAATTAATAGGGTTAACACTTCAATGAAAGGATTTTAAGTGCACTGACAGGAAATCAAGAAATGCTCTCCATGCAGTGGTGAACAAGCATGCATTTGAAGGCTTGTATTGAGATGAGATCTTCAAATTTATTGCTCAGTACATGCATTTTCTCAAAGAGAAGTAAGGTTTGTGGGAACAGGCAATAACAACTCAACAATCTAGAGAATTCAAACGCCATAAAGATCACACTTTCGGGGCAGACTGAAATCTTTCAAAGGCGACTAGTTTGTGTGAATCACTAGTTTTGTTGGTTGAAGTTGAGGGACACAAAAGTTAAGAAAGGAGATCTGAGTCAAGTAGAATCTGTTGTCAATTTGAGGTCTTGTAAGGCATTTTTATTGATTTGTGCATCATATTGCATTGAAGTGTTGTGTCATTAGCTTGAGGAAGTTTGTCAAGAACTCGAAAGCTATTCAAAGTTCAATTTTCCTTGGTCCTAGTGGTTGAAGTTGAGGGCTACAGAAGCTAATGAAGGAGACCTGAATCAATCTGTTGTCAAACTAAAGTCTGGTAAGGCTCTTTTCATACTCGGTTATCTCATTGAAGTGTTGTTGCATTACCTGGAAGAAGTCTGCCAAGAACTCAAAATTCAAAAATGGAATTATCATGGAAAAATGACCCTAAATAGAATCAAAAGAGTGGACTTGAATGATGAAAGGCAATCAACAGCCAACCTAGTACCTTCTTGAATTTAGGACCCAGCTCAATGGAGGGATTTGTAGGGTTGACTCTAGCAGGATTTCAGATGATGAAACCTTCCTCCACAGTGTAAAGATCCGATTGCAAAAACAGAATTGAGAATGTTTACGACTCTGGTAAGGATGATCAAAGAATTAAGTGCTTTCAACTAAAAAATAAAAGGTTTCCACTCAACCTGCACAAGTAGTATATCTGAAGCCGCATTCACTTGGAGAAAACATGATCTTGGAACATTGACACCAATTGCACAATCAAAAATCTGGGGATCAGGCAACAGCTGATGCCAGCTAAGCTTGCACAACATTGGTGAATAAAAAATTAAAATTACTTAATCTATGATAGAAGAATTAACTGCAATACATACCCTTATAGCAGCACCTGCAACCGTTTCAAGCTAAAGCACCTTTAACCCATCCACCTCCTGTAAAATGAGAAAGAAGTCTGTGAATGAAAACACAAATTTCCTAGGCCCTAAAGCACAAGCACACAGTTGCAGTCATTTTTCAAAGAGAACCACTACTTATTTGGGAATGTGGAAGATGTTGATGTATATGTAACTTTGGAATGTATTTCATCAGTATATTTTTTATATATTTATTGTACCCTTATAAGAGATGTGTTATTCCTCTATAAGGAAGTGTCGTCATGTGGATTGACTAGTGTCGCAAGTGTGTGTACTTGCCGATGGTTTATTGTACCACCATGTGGGGTCGGCCCTGATTTATATATATTATAATGTGGATATATCTAACTAGACAAGTCGGCCCCATTAAGTCACTGGGAAAAAAGGTGAGTATAAATAGAGATAGGAGATCTCTATTTTACTCACTCGGAAAAGTAACTCACTCTCACTCTGAAAAGTGGCGCACTAGTGAGGAGGAGGAGGATCATCGGCTAGGAGACTATCTCAGCGTTATTTGGTTGTATTTTGGTTGAGTCATTGCTCTCTCTATCTCTGAGGAAGTTGTGGGGTTTTTCACCTTAGGGTTTTCCCCATAGAAACTCTGTGTCTCTTGTCTCTATGATTTTGATTCTTGTGATGCTTGTGATGCTTGTCATATTATGATTGTCATGCATTGATACACTGTAGATGTTATTTTCTCAGCAAAGATCCTAGAGTATAATGAATTAATGCTCAAAATTTAACATGGTATCAGAGCTAACCTGAGAAGAAGACATTTTGCAGTGATGGAAGCTTGAGATCCTTGTTTATTGGGTTTCTCTCCATAGATTTTTGAAATTCAGTATAGTAGATTGGATCTACTCATCAAGGCACATCTATTTGTCCAATCAGAATTCAGTTCCGAGCATTTTCAGATTTGGCCCTAAAAATTAGTGTTTCCACAAAAATAGGAATTTCTGGAAACTGAAGGCACGGCTGGAAGCTCCTTGCAAAAATCAAAGTTTAGAGCTTTGGATCGAGATTTTTGGCTGAGTAGATCTCCGGAAAACTCAAACCCTAATTCAGGGCTCTCCCTAGTGAACCCCGGGAGGACAAAAAGGCAATTTTGAAGGGTAAGACTTTGCTGATCTCAAAATATGAATGCACTAGGCTGATCAGCTCATCAAAGCGCATCTTTCTATCCTTTCAGAATTTGGAAATTCATATTTTGAATTTTTAGGGTTTCTCTAACAAACCCTAATCCGGGACCAGATCCAGTTTTCAGCACTTCAAGTGGTAAGTCCTAAATCTTTTCTATTTCCATTTGAAGTACTCTTAAAGATGTCTCTCCACACCAAGCTTGAGGATAAGCTTGAAGGGGGTGATAACTTCCGAGCCTGGAAGTATAGGATTGGGCTAATCCTAGAAGAGAATGAGTTGGACTCATATGTGAAAGAAGACATCCCTATCCCAGATGATGAAGAGGCCAAGGCATTGCACAAGAAGAACTTGGTCAAGGAAAAGAGAATCATTGTTGATTCTATCAAAGACCATCTCATACCCCTTGTGTCTTCTCTCAAGACACCCAAGGAGATGTTTGAATCCTTGACCAAGCTATTTGAAGGAAAGAACATAAATTGAAAGATGACCCTGCAGAACCAATTGAAAGCAGTAAAGTTTCAGAATGGAGAAACCATTCAATCTTATTTTTCAAGGGTCTCCCAGATCAAGGAACAACTAGAAGCAGTGGATGAAATGGTGGAGAATGGTGAAGTGGTGATGACCACTCTAAATGGCCTACCCAGGTCATGGGATTCCTTTATCCAAGGAATTTGTGCAAGGAAGAAGTTGATCTCCTTCATTAGACTTCGGGAAGAATGCTCACAAGAAGAAGCAAGGATTGTGGCTCGAGAAGAAAAGACGGGGAATGAAGATCAATCTCTCACAGTACATACCAGGAAAGGTAAATCCAAGAAGGAATCATCTCATAATAGAATATCTTCTCACCACCATCATCATAAAGATAAGAAAGATCTCAGATGCTTCAGTTGTAATGAGAAGGGACACTTTGCCTCAGATTGTCCCAAGAAGAAGAAAGACAACCACAACAACTTCAACAAGAAGAAAAAGAATAACAAAAGAAGATATCATGCTCATGCTGCCGAATATGATGAACCTCCAAAGAAGAAGGCTAGGACAGGAAGTAGTAGTGATGATGACTCATTAAGTGAAGAAGAATATGTTCTAATTTCTGCTCTTACAGGTACTATCTCCCATGGCTGTAATGATTGGTTGATTGATAGTGGGGCTTCCAAACACATGATTGGGTTTAAGGAATCTTTTGTGAACCTATCTGAACATGAATCACCTCATAAGGTGAAACTTGGGGATGATTATCAATACCCAATCAAAGGAAGTGGTGAAGCCTCCTACAACCTAGATTCTAGAAAATCATTGAAGATGAAAGAAGTACTTTATGTACCTGGGCTCAAGAAGAACTTAATCTCCATTTCTGCATTAGATGCAAAAGGTATGAGGGTTGCATTTGTGGATGGCCAAGTCCTAATGTGGCCAAAGGGAAAGACCATAGATGATGCAGTAGTAATTGGAGAGCAAGAGGGAGGCTTGTATAAATTGAAGGGACAACCTGAACATGCCATGGTGCATGAATCCATGGAGCCAAGTGAACTTTGGCATAGAAGACTTGCTCATATGCACTAGAGGGCACTTACAATTGCAAGCAAGGCAGTAGAGGGTCTTCCTGAAATCAAGACCAAACATGAAGGTGTTTGCAAAGGATGTGAAAAAGGTAAGAACATTAAGAAGGCTTTCCCAAGCAGTGAAAGCAAGGAAAAAGACATCCTTGAAATCATCCACTCAGATGTATGTGGCCCTATGTCATCCAGCTCCCTGAGTGGGTATGTTTACTATGTATCATTTATTGATGACTTCTCCAGGAAGACTTGGGTATACTTCTTGAAGGGAAAAGATGAGGTGCTTGATAAATTCAAGGAATTCAAAACCTTGATGGAGAATCAAACTGACAAGAAAATCAAGACATTCAGATCTGACAATGGTGCAGAATTCACCTCAAGTGACTTCAAGAAGCTTTGCAGTGATTCAGGGATTAAGAGGGAGTTGACTGCTCCTTATAATCCTCAACAGAATGGAGTTACAGAAAGGAAGAATAGAACTATCATGGAAGCAGCAAGGGCAATGTTGCATGACCAGGATCTTCCTATGCATCTATGGGCAGAAGCAGCTAGAACAGCTGTATATGTGCAGAATAGAACACCCCACAAGATATTGGACAAGAAGACACAAGAAGAGGTCTTTTCTGGTAAGAAACCTGAAGTCATACATCTCAGAATATTTGGTTTTCCAGTATACACTCATGTCCCAAAAGAAAAGAGGACTAAACTAGATCCTTCAGGAAAGAAGGGTATCTTTGTGGGTTACAGTGAAAGCTCGAAGGCTTACAGAATATACTTTCCAGGGTTCAAGAAGATTGATGTCAGCAGGGATGTAACATTTGATGAAAACTTAGCATTCATCAAATCAAGGAAGGCACCTACCAAATTTTATGAAGAACCTAAGGAAACAAGATTCCAGGACACTACCATGACTAAAGCAGTTCCAGAAGTTGCTCGTGAGTTTGAAGATCCACAAGAACCTGTAGATCCACCCCGTGTGGATAACTCTCACAAGAGAAAACTTGTATGGGCTAGAGAGCTCATTCAAGATGCAGAAAGATTTGGTATTCCAGAAGAAGAACACGGAGCAAAGAAGAGAACCAGATCGCAGACCAGCTATGTTGCCTTACTCTGTGATGTTATGAACAAAGAGCCTTCCAATTATGAAGAGGCAACAGAAAAGAAAGAATGGAAGGATGCCATGGTTGAGGAATACCAATCAATAATGAAGAATGATGTTTGGGATGTTGTCCCAAGACCTAAAGAGAAGTCTGTTGTGACTTCTAAATGGATCTTCAAAATCAAGCATGCTGCAGATGGCAGTGTGGAAAAATACAAGGCAAGATTCATAGCTCGAGGATTCTCTCAGAAAGAGGGAATAGATTATGAAGAAGCCTTTGCACCTGTAGCCAGGTATACTTCCATCAGAACAGTACTTGCCTTGGCTGCAGCAATGAAATGGAAAATACACCAGATGGATGTCAAAATTGCTTTCCTGAATGGTGTAGTAGAAGAGGAAGTATATGTGGAACAGCCACTTGGTTTTGAAATACATGACAGGGAATCATATGTATGCAGATTGAAGAAAGCCTTGTATGGCTTGAAGCAAGCCCCCAAAACTTGGTATGGTAGGATGGACAGTTTCCTATCCAGTTTGGGCTTTACCAAAAGTAAAGCGGATTCCAACCTTTACTACAAGGTTGAGGAAGGGAATCCTGTGATTCTACTTCTGTATGTGGATGACTTATTTGTGACAGGAGATGACAGACTGATTGCAGATACTAAGAGGAAGCTTGCAGCTGAATTCGATATGAAAGATTTGGGAATGATGCACTATTTCCTAGGTATGGAGGTGTGGCAGAATGCATGTGGGATCATCCTTGGTCAAGGGAAGTACACAGTAGATATCCTGAAGAGATTTGGGATGATGGATTGCAAGGCCATGGCCACACCTATGGCATCGAATCTGAAGCTTCTATGTGATGCCTCATCTGAGCTGGTTGATTTCTCTTTGTATCGTCAGATGATTGGGTCCTTGATGTACTTGACGAACACGAGACCAGACATTTGCTTTGCTGTGAACACATTGAGCCAGTTCCTGACGGATCCGAGGAGTGTTCACCTGATTGCTGTAAAGCATGTTCTGAGGTACCTAAAGGGTATAGTGGATTATGGGCTCAGGTATGAGACAGATCAAAAGTTTAACCTACAAGGTTATGTTGATTCAGATTGGGCTGGCATTGCTATAGATAGGAAGAGCACATCTGGGTGTTGCTTCAATATGGGATCAGGTGTGATCTCTTGGTTTAGCAGGAAGCAGTCCTGCGTAGCACTGAGTACAGCTGAGGATGAGTATGTTGCAGCCTGTTTAGCTAGTTGTGAGGCAGTATGGCTGCAGAAGCTACTGTCTAAGCTATTTGGTCTCCCGTTGGAGGCTACTGGTATCTTCTGTGATAACCAGAGTTGTGTAAAGCTGTCCGCGAACCCAGTGTTTCATGACAGGTTGAAACACATAGAGATCAAATATCACTATATCAGGGATATGGTGTAGAGAGGAGCTGTGAAGCTCCTGTATGTTGCGATGGATGAGCAGATTGCAGATGTACTGACGAAGCCACTAGCCAGGGTGAAGTTCGAGTACTTCAGAGAGAGGCTTGGCGTTCTCTAGATTGAGTACACTTCGAGGAAGAAGTGATGGACAGATTTGCTTAGGCCATTCCAAACATGTTGGAAGGAGGATCCTTCACATGGCTGTGGATGTAAGTGCTGGATGATGAGCATCAGGATGATGTTTTGGTTTCTGCTTGGATATGATTAGTTGGATCATTTTATGTATGTATGTACGCATCATGTTGGATGCTTGGATATGCATCATGTTGGATGCTTGGATATGATCAGTTGGATCATTTTATGTATGTATGTACGCATCATGTTGGATGTTGGATATGATCAGTTGGATCATTTTTATGTATGTATGTATGCATCATGTTGATGTTGGATATGATCAGTTGGATCATGTGTATGTATTTTGTATATGCATCATGCTTGGACCATGTATCTGTATATGTATCAGGTGGATACATTGTATGATCAGGTGGATCATGTATGGTGATATGTATCATGTATCTGTATATGCATCAGGTAGATGCATTGACGATCAGGTGGATCATGTATGGTGATATGTATTTGTATCAAGTGGATACATGGTATGATCAGGAGGATCATGTCTGATGATATGTATCAGGTAGATACTTGGTATGCATCAGGTAGATGCATTGATGATCAGGTGGATTATGTATGATGACATGCAGTAGGATGTTGCAGTGATGATCAGGATGATCATGGATGACGAGCTTCAGGATGTTGCTCCAGATGACATGCAGCAGAACGTTGCAGTGATGATGATCAGGATGATCATGGATACATCAGGATGATGTATGTTGAGTATCAGTTTGATACTCTGTGGCCGTGGAACAGGTTGTGCAGATAAGCATGTAATTTGTGCCCTGGGAGATTTGCAGATGGTCTTTCAAGGTTTTTCCTATGGCATGTAATTCGGTGCCCTGGGACATCTGACAAATGCTCTTTCGAGGTTTTTCTTGGGAGGACATATAATTTGTGTCCTGGGAGATCTGCAGATAGTCTTTTGATTTTTTTCCTATGGCATGTAATTTGTGCCCTGGTATATTTGGCAGATGCTCTTTCGAGGTTTTGTCCTATGGCATGTAATTTGTGCTCTGGGAGATTTCAGGTCGGAGTTGTGTACCCGTAACATCCTGAGATGCTCTTTCGAGGTTTTGCCATGACCACATGTAATTTGTGCCCTGGGATATTTCAGGTCAGAGTTGTGTACCCGTAACATCCTGAGATGCTTTTGCTAGGTTTTGTGGTGACCACATGTAATTTGTGCCCTGGGAGATCCTTCAGGTTGGAATTGTGTACTTGTAACATCCTGGGATGCTCTTTCGAGGTTTTGTGGTGGGGTCACATGTAATTTGTGACCTGGGAGATCCTATAGGTAGAGCCATGTGCTTGTAACAGCCTGGGATGCTCTTTCGAGGTTTTGTGACGCACATAATAAGTCCTGAGATTTCCATAGTATGGCCAGTGATGATGAAGACCTGCAGGTGGTGGGCCTACATCCAGTATGAAAAAGGACTGGCTCTGTAGAACTTCCTATGACGCGTAGAGTCAGAGATTGGTTGAGATAGTAGCAGCAGTGACGACGACGATGACGATGCATCGATGACGATGATCCCGAGAAGAAGACTTGTCTAGCAGATCTGTGTCGAGAAATACCTTCCTAGTTAAGAGGGAGTGTTGATATATATGTAACTTCGGAATGTATTTCATCAGTATATTTTATATATATTTATTGTACCCTTATAAGAGATGTGTTATTCCTCTATAAGGAAGTGTCGTCATGTGGATTGACTAGTGTCGCAAGTGTGTGTACTTGCCGATGGGTTATTAGACCACCATGTGGGGTCGGCCTTGATTTATATATATTATAATGTGGATGTATCTAAGTAGACAAGTCGACCCCATTAAGTCACTGGGAAAAAAGGTGAGTATAAATAGAGATAGGAGATCTCTATTTTACTCACTCGAAAAAGTAACTCACTCTCACTCTGAAAAGTGGCGCACTAGTGAGGAGGAGGAGGATCATCTACTAGGAGACTATCTCAGTGTTATTTGGTTGTATTTTGGTTGAGCCATTGCTCTCTCTATCTCTGAGGAAGTTGTGGGGTTTTTCACCTTAGGGTTTTCCCCACGGAAACTCTGTGTCTCTTGTCTCTATGCTTTTGATTGTTGTGATGCTTGTGATGCTTGTCATATTATGATTGTCATGCATTGATATACTATAGATGTTATTCTCTGAGCAAAGATCCTAGAGTATAATGAATTAATGCTCAAAATTTAACAGAAGAGAATGTGTATTGCCTTTGGATTTCGAATTATCTCCATTTTAAGAGCATCAGACTCCACAAGCCTCTTAATGGCCTTCAAGTTCACCCACCTACATGGTTACAGACACCTTTTGCATAAGACATCTTCAAATCACCTAGAAATGTAATGAATACCAAATATGCAACACATTTCACTCACAAATTATTGGTATTGAAGATTTTGAATTTATCAATTGACTTGAACTCACCAACCTAAATCATAAACCAATTAAGCACTAGAATTAGTTCAATGTCCTATAAAAAAGTGCATAAATTAAGAACTCACTATTTTAAGTAAATCCACAAGTTTCCTGAAATCTGCAAATATGCATTTTGTCAAAAATCAACTAAAAAACCCAAGATTAACTTACATGCTCCTTGGGAACCTATGCAATCTCCAGAAGCTGCAATCAAATATCATTAGAGCACAATAAGTTGATAATATTTGTCATATCTATAAAATAAATAGACAAAGAACTTTACCAACCTACAAATGCTTACTTAAGAAAAAAAATAGCAATATCTGATGTAGCTACACATCACAAGATGGTGACAATTTACAGGCTAGGATGAAGTGAGGCTTGGCCTGTGTATAGAGGGGCTGTAGAAAATGGTAGATACCTATGGTATGAATAAGAAAATTGACACTCTGCTTCAAGTACTAGAAATACAACTCTAATTTCATGTACTAAAAGTAACAAATATCATATCAATATTGTCCACATAATCCAATACTATTTAGCATTAAAACTAAGACTTGATCTAAAATACCAAGAAAATTGAAAAACTAAAGCAGCATGTAGAAAGCCCTTAAACATATAGTATATATGATGACATAAGTTAATTGTATATTAATGTCTAATGAATCACCACAATACTAGGTCAGTGGGACTCATAAGTACAACAAGTGTACTTACACAATGGAAGTGCAAGACTTAAGCAAATCCTAACCCTAACCTGCAAAAAGCAAAAAGCCAAAGCTAGACAATAGTACTAGAAAATAACCAATAGTGTAAAAATCCAAGAGGTAATTCATTCCTTAAAAACTAGAAACAAATATGGAATGGTGCTCAAATTAGATGTAGCAAAGGCATATAACAAATTCCAATGGGATTTCTGACAAGCTGTGTTCATCAAATTTGAATTCTATACAAGCTGGGTTGAATGGATATCCAATTGCTTCTCCACTACATCATTTGCAGTGCTCATCAATGGTAGCCCCTTGGTTTCTCATGTTGCATGTACATTTCAAATATGTGAACTTCAAATTTTATGAACCCTTGAACCCATTATGTTGTTTTTTCTTCAGGCATACTGTAATTGTTTCCAACGTTTCCTTGCACCTCTATGATACCATATAGTGGTAATATCCATAGTTATTGAACATAATTTTTTGAGAATTTTTATAACTGCATGTTGATGATCGATTGCAAAATCTTATAGTTATAGCAAGATGCATTTTCCTACTACTTATCTAAATTTCACCATTGTTACAAGACAAGTTCTAAACGGATTTGACCATTATGATTCTCATTGCAGTAAGAAAGCTACTAAACTTAAGATACTATAACTCGAGCTATACTATTACTGACACAATTATCAGAGTTAATAGTGATTCCTTGAATCTAATGTTGTTTTTGTTTCATCTAGATGGGATTGTTTCCAGCCTTTGTTTACACCTCTGTAATACCATATATTGACAACAACCAAGTCAGCCAACTAGTGAATGACCTAGACTTTGATTCTGATGCAATTATATAAACATAAATATTGATTCTAAAGCCCAACATTTATGCAAATACATAAATTAAAACATAGTTAGATTATTAATGTAGACATGGTATGGAAAAAATGTTATAATAACTCTGGTGGAAATGGATTCCATACTTTCAAATACCTTTATTCCACTTAGATTGTGCAATGTCAACAACGTTTACATGCAATGCCAACCATTCCAGCCAGATTTCATAAATTATCAAAATATTTGAATGTAAAATTACTCTAATAACAATGGAGTCCCTAAAAATGAGATGATTTGGATTTTTCCAACTAAAATAATCAAAATCCAGCTGAAAAAATCTTTAATGAAATCATCATTCTTCATGGTTCAAATTCGGAATAAAAAGCATGAAACTGTATATCTAAAGCAAAAGCCTCTGTTGTTTGGAATAATGGATAACTCATCACATATGTCTCAAAGAGTCTCATTGAACATGCAAACAATCTCATTCTATTTCTTCTTGATGTTAGTGAACTCAGTAAGCAAGAATTGCTACTCCTCATCACCCCCATTCGGATCGAAAAGCATCCTCAAGTGCAGCGAAAATAGATAATGCTAAACTTGGCAAAGATTTAAACCATTTCCGGCCCTCCCCCTGCAAGTTGTGGACAAATAATTTCATCTTAACACCATCATGTTCAACACATGCATCCTCAAGATAAATAGTTAATTTTTCCAACTGTGCATCAGTAGTGTTTCTATCATCCACTTCAAAGGTGAAGATACTTCTGATACTTATAAGGAAGTATACCTCACTGCCCCTTAATGGCAGTAAAAAATCAAATGGCCAATCCAATATGACATGGAAAGTTTAGGGGCAACATAAACCAAAAAATGAGTAACCAAAAAACTCGAAAAAGAAACTAAAGATTAGATAAGATAATTTTATTAATGTCCAACAAATGACCACTGAAGTAGGTCAAAGGGACTGCAGGGTAGAAAATGATGTCAATAGAAAGTGGGAGCACTAAAACAACCCCCATGAAAAGCAAGATGCAGAAAGTAAATTAAAGCAAGATGGATGTCTTCCTCTGATTTCTTAAGATCCTAGGGACACTAGATATTCTGAGGCATCAAAAGCTGGCATTTAGTTTCAAAATATTCTACATCAAATAAATGGAATTATATATTCAATAAATAATGATTAAAATAGAAAGGTTCTCTTCCAGACTGTTCAATCCAGAGCTTCATCCATTTGGCCTCAGATGTTAGGAGAGCAGTTACGAGCAGAACCTGAATGGGTCTCACCCTTTCCAATCTAGATTCTGGGTTCATCTCACCCAAATCCGTAGTTTTCTTTCAGAGTTCTGCTTAGATCTTAGATTAGGGAAGTACCTCATTTTATTCTTCTTATTCTGCCTCTTGCTTTGTTTTGTGCATTCCCACTTTATAATGATACAAGTGTACTCAGCAGTCCCGTTGACCTACTTTCTTGGTTTTTTTTGGACATTAATAAAATTATCTTATCTTATCTCCTATGACTCAGGCACATTTGGAACATTATCTTGTACACACAAAATATCTAGAAATGAGTTCTAAGAATCTACCATGGTCCACTTCTTTGACTACAGTTGTCCTAGGTTAAAGAACAAGAAATTATCTGAAAACAACAATAATACTAAATATTTTTGAGGCAATATTTCAGTGGTGTGCCTGTTTTAGTTTTATTGTATTTTTTTATAATCATGCAATTTCACAAAGTTATTAAGACTCATGTAAATTTGAAAAGTCATGTAATCTACAAGTATTTAGTCATTAAAGCCCCTATGAATAATTCAAGCACTTTATCATTATGTCAAATAATAGCACACAAGCCAATGTTAGCATTCTAACACTAGAAATAGGCATATATGTCACTTATAGTAGTGTAAAACCTGGCACTATGATCTATTCTGCCAAAACCACCAAATTTTGTTTCATCAGAATCTAGTACCACCTACAACCTCAAATGTTCATTTGTTATCCTGTGAACATAGGTCATATACACAACCAACTTAGATTAATACCATCCTTTGTTTCAGGATAGTAGGTACAACAAAGTGGCAATAGTTTAAAATACTAGAAAAAAACTCATTCATTTAGAAATGGTAGAAGAAAATCAAGTATTAACCCTCCCCCACTTTTCATTACAAAGTTCAAACACACAAGCAGACAATGTAAAAGCTATCAACTTGTTTATTTTGTATATTTTGGAACTTGGGAGATTTTTATATGTTGGAATGTTCTACTAAATGTATATGGTGGGAGAGGAACAAGAAGCTAGCCCATTGAATAATGAGATCAACTGGTAGCAAGAGTAAACATAAGAAAGAAAAAAAATGCACCGATGGCATGGTAAAGATAACTAACCTTCCTGGCAGAATATGAGGTTTGAAAATCCTTCCACAAGTCCTGAATCAACAGAAAACATAATTATTAGATTGTATCCCTGAAAATAGCAAAGATAAGAGAGAGATGGAAGGCTTCATAAATTGGAAAGAACAATATCAACAAAAATGCCCTCATTTAATTCAATCAAAGGTATATAAGCATATAAACAACTCTGCAGCAGTTATTTTTTCTGTCATTGTATCCATTCATCCATCAAACCTCACACAAAGAAGATAGGAAGCAGATATATTTTCATTTTCCAACATAACAAAGAAGAACCCTGTACCCTATCCTCTATGCCTAGAACTTGGAAATTGTAGAAAACTGAGATTAAATTTTAGCAATTAAACAATGTGGGGAGGCCCCAACAGGCCCCACACTCTCAAGGAGGGTTTAAAGAATCCCTCTTCATCTCTTCTTACATTTCCCCTTCAATTCCATTTAGTGCTTCAGTTCCTAGTTTGTAAATTGAGCACATGGCATATTTAGTAAACATTATTCTATGCATACTATTAACTCTTTAAGTCGTGATAGCCTATTTCATTTCATATTCTACTTTCTAACTTTGCAAATACTACATGGTTGATGTTAGTTGCTTCACTTCCTATTTTACTTCATGCTATTTGGTTTTAACTTTTTAACTTTGTAACTACTAAATCATTGACGATATTTGGTCTTGTACTGAATGGCTGATGCTTAATCTACTTTGAATCATGTTTTTCATGTATTAACTATTTATTCCTTAATAATGTAATATATGTATTAGTAGCACACAAATCTATGGTTTCTGCAATCTAAGTCCACTGACACAGTGAGACAGGACATGCAAAGCCCCAAAATAGGATGGGGGGATACATAAATAGTGTACTTAAAAGTACATATATGTATATAAAGAAATACAGAAATTAAATATCATGATATAGACATATAGATGTACATTTTTTGAATATTCATTAATAGTCAACAATCCAACATACAAGTCTCAAGAATATGGTGTACAAAATAGATTCATAAGTAACCTTAGAGTTTAAACTATAGTTTTTTCATTCAATGCCATCATAATGTACTAGATAGATAGGATGATAGTTGGGAATGCCAACGACAAAATACAAATAGGGAAGTAGAAGAGTCTCATGGATCACCCTCCTGCAAGAACATCTCATTATCAAACACATCATCACCACCACTGACACTACCACTGCACCTCGTCCTAAACTATAATTGTTGGTAATGGTGTGGAATATGACCCCTCAAGAGGATCATCATGGTCAAAAGTGACCAGCCCTAGGACCACTGCATTAAATATCCAAGTTGTCCAATGCCAACTCAAAGTTGTTTTCCAAACCCATATCATCAAGAATTACATACCACATCTTTGTCCTTCCCTTCAACCACTCTTCTCTCATCCTGTATATCAGAGGGAGGTTCATGTGCACACACCAAAGTTATCAGAACCGGAACTAGTCAAGGGTCGATAGGGAACCCAAACTGATGCAGAACCAGAACAGGCATGTGAACCAATTTATGAACCAATCTACTTTGCAAATTTTGAAAAATATATATGTATTCATGTACATCCATGTAAATCCAGACCATTAGACACCAAGATTTATGGTATGGGAGGGAGGCGTGGGATTTTTTTCTTCTATTTTTTCCCTTTTTTGATTTTCCACCCCACCCCACCCCCAACCAAAACCATTGTTGGCCCTGAAAAATTGAACCAATTGTCAACTGGTTTGAACCGACTAGTTTAGTGCTCTAGTCCGATTCAGTGACCAATTCAAGGGCTGAAGAATCTACACTGGTACAAACCAATCAATTCTAATATCACTAGCACACACATAACAATGACAATGCTCTAGACTACTCAAGCTTGCTCTTCTTCAAAGCTTGCACATTCCCATATATACTCCAATTCCTCTAGCAACAAGAGGATGAAGTAACCCAAAAGAGGAGCCTCATGGCCAATTATTGAAGAAGAGTGCATGTTGCCCCATTAGTTGCCCACCAAGCATTGGACTTATTAAGCCCTATGTCTCTAATCATATCATAGCCTCTAAATCTCTCAGTTGCAATTGGAAACTCTGTGGAGCCCTCGTCTAGGATGGCTCTGCCCTGATACAATTTGTTCAATGCATCTTCCCTCCCTTCAAAAATATCAATGTTCATGTGACAAGGGAATCTATGTGTAGGCCTAACACTAAGCCACCCATGACTATAGCACTTGGGATTAAACAAATGAGTCAAGCGATGCAAAGGCTTACAATTCTTCTCCCAAGAATATCCCAGATGGTGGTGAACAAGATCTTTGTCAATGTCCCATGCTTGGGACACTCATTTTAAAAATTATTGCCTTCACGTACTCAATAGTCCTACCACTCAAACATATCCTACTATGGCTTTGTCGGTCTTTGCAAACCGCAACAAAGAAATGATAGGGCCCATGATATTAGTGGTAAGATTTTCCCTCTCCCACCAGCAATCATCCAACACTATATCCCTTCATCTTCTTTGAAGCATTTAAATCTGGCTTTTTCCAGAAAGACCAAAAATATAAATTAACCATCAACGATGTGCAGTTTTGATCTCCCTTAACCTCTTAAGAAAGATGACTGGGAAGGAAAACCAAGTATCTGCAAGCTTTAACAATGATAAATGTGTGAAGCTTTTATAGCTTGTGAGGGCATGGCTTGGGTATGGTTTTCTACAAAATTGTAGATTTGGTGTGCATCCTCAGTTAACCCTCCCATCCATGTCAATCCAAAGCAATGGATTTAAGTGCTACATTTTGAGAATGCACAATGCAGGGTGTCCAACATAATTATGGATATTTAGTTTCCACAATAAAGTTGGTAGCCTTGCAAACAAGTGCATTGCTTATGATAATTTGAACACAACTATCAACACCTACTTCTCCATTGACTTTTAATGAACAACTCATCTATATATGCTGCATACTTGTATTTTCCAAAAGCAGCCACCACTTTCAAGAAGACCAGTCCATGCCTTAGTTACACCATGAAATTAATGAGTAGATGGCATGCTGGATCCGTCCATCCATCAAAAACAACAGTAACACCAGATGGTGACCATGAAAGTTTGATAGAGATTAGGAGTTTATCCACCTCGTCCTCTTCCTTAACCAACAATGCAGTTCTAAGCTTCTCTAAACCAGGGGGGCACATACCCATTCAAAGCTTGTTTAACTAAACCTCAACGCATCTCAACAAATAAAGGATATTGTGCAACACAAAATGAAGGAAATTGAGATAGAAAAAGAACCCGATGATATTATCAATCTCCTCTTGTGGAACTTGTTGAAATATCATGTCCATTGGACCATTGGGAGCATGCCCCTTCCTTGCTGCTATTGCTTGTCGGTCGTCAAATCAGCCCCACTCCCACTTTTGCTAGATGACTTCCTCACGAATAGAAGAGGATCATCATCTTTGTATGCCTTACATGTCATTGCCATTTACCCCCATCCAACATATTCCTCTCTATCCATATTTTGGATCGGAGACACTTTCGAACATGCTCTGATTCTATAATCCTTAAGGGCCAACAAATGGACCTTCACTCAGAAGTAGCTACTCTTAAATTCGACTTTGCAAAAGTTGCATGTCCTATAACAGTTCCCTCTAGCAAGTAACTTGTCCCCAAGCACTTTTCTTTTGGTGACATAATTCCACATTGGGTGTTTGCTCTCTTGGTTGTTACAGCTCCATTTCCACTTCCAAGCCCACCAACAATGTCAGCTCCATTTCCAACAAATGTAGTAGTAACAACAACAGTATCACTATTAGTTGGACACAAAGGAGGAGGAGGAGCACTACCAGCAACATCTTCCCCTTCACTCAGAAGTAGCTGCTCTTAAATTCGACTTTGCAAAAGTTGCATGTCCTATAACAGTTCTCTCTAGCAAGTAACTTGCCCCCAAGCCCTTTTCTTTTGGTGGCATAATTCCATAGTGGGTATTTACTCTCTTGGCTGTTACAACTCCATTTCCACTTCCAAGCCCAGCAATGTCAGCTCCACTTCCAAGAAATAGAGTAGTAACAACAGCAGTATCATTATTAGTTGGACACAAAGGAGGAGGAGCATCACTACCAGCGACATATTCACTCAGAAGTAGCTTCTCTGAAATTCGACTTTTCAAAAGTTGCATGTCCTGTAATAGTTCCCTCTATCAAGTAACTTGCCCCCAAGACCTTTTTCTTTTGGTGACATAATTCCATAGTTGGTATTTACTATTTACTCTCTTGGTTGTTACAGCTCCATTTCCACTTCCAAGTCCAGCAATGTCAGCTCCATTTCAACAAATGGAGTAGTAACAACAACAGTATCACTATTAGTTGGACACAAAGGAGGAGAAGCAGCACTACCAGCGACATCTTCCCCTTCCTTTGAGCTTTTGCAACAACAACAAAAAAGTGAATGAAATGGGGCAAATGCCCATTTAAGTCAATCTGGGCACGTTTATTTGGACCCACAAGTCCAACTCATCACAACCCACTTTTTCTTGCAAGTACGACTCACACGAAGGACAAATCAGTGAGCCAAATTGCTCCCACATAACTCTAGGCATTTGGATACAATGGTATAGAACCCCATTTTAACTTTGTTCCAATTCTTAACTATTTTTTTTATAATTTGGATCATTTATTCAGTATGTTTTCCCTAGATAGCCAGATTTTGTTTGCATATTACATATTTCTTTCATATTTTTGGAGTAAAAAATTAATGTCAAAGCAAAGTTTCAATGTTTCCCATGTGTTTGAGTTTGCATCAGATACATTGCCAAGTTCAAACAACAAGATATACTTTTGTACATCAATAACTGTGATTGCATCAATTATTTTCAAATATTATAAGTGGAAAGCCAATAGGATCGCAGCTCAATGGCGAGGGCAGTGACCTCTGAAACTATCCAACAATGTTCCAATCTTCCCCTAGGGCTTGTGCTTAGGCATTTCCCCTTGTGGATCAATTCACCTAAAGAAGCGCATTGCTATATGGTCCACCCCTAATTGGCTAGTTGGCCACATGAAAATGGTGTTGCAGTTAATTGTTCCAATCTAGCCTGTGTCAAAACATCACTTGCAAGGAAAAAGAAGAGGGCAACATAGTAAGTTGAATGCCAAGAATCAAGATAATAACAGACAAATTAGCTCACCTGGGCTTATCGGAAAGAATGCCCACCTTCAGATATGAACCTGTCACGGGCCACGTAATTTTCTCATGCAATGATTAGAGCCCCCACACCCATAACAGGTACAATCCACTACTATTACTATGTGAAAAGTCCATGGGTAGTGAATTGTGACAGACTGCTTGGAAATGTGACTCACTATTGATCCCCTGGTGACACAATTTCTTCTCTACAATCTCATACATAAAATCACATTATCAAAATGCATAGAATATTTTCCACAACATCTGCCTAACATTACATTTCATTATTTCTTCATTCCTACATAGGAACATCTACCTAACATTACATTGGACTCCTTTTTCATTCCTACATAGCATGTCTCATCCTTCTAGCTAGTTACGCGGTAAGGCGTTTTATTTTAACTTTGGGGTGGAGTAAGAGTGGCAGATTTTTCATTTAAAAAAAAATGAATTGCCAGATTTAAAAGATAGCTGAATATTCTTTGTCTTACTTATGAATAAAGGATTGGGATTTAATGAATTAACTAGGGTGCATGTTTAAATAGAACCGTCGTCAATAATTAATATAAAAAAATTAAGTTATTTCAAACTACAATGCTGTAGGTGTTCAATTGGTTGTTTTATGTGCTATGGGATATGCGCTAATAGATAAAGATTGAAACGTTTGGGTATCTGTATCACCGATGGAAGATTGAAACGTTTGGGTATCTGTATCCATTTCACATCTACGCAGCCACTTTACAGATATCTGGAATGGTGTCTAGATCTCTACAATAGTGACTGTCAAGCTGTAGAGGATTTTTAACCACGCCTGTATGGTGCTAGATCCATCAATATTCATTGATGGAGGTTATGCATGGATTTGGGGATTTAGCGGGTTAGAAAAAGCATCTCAGGAATTTGTCTAGTGAGGAACGCCACCAACGAAGAAGGCAATGCAGTGATTGCATTTCGCCCAACCATAGTGTTTCCAGTATTTTCCACCATTGTGTTTTCAACATTTTCTACCCTTAGCTTTCGTGTCTAACCACTTTTCTGAGTCTATCTATTTTTTTCTCGTGTTCGATATCCCTCGATGGTAATATATAATTAAATAATTTTCAAGATCTTGCCAATTTGAAAAGCCGCCATTTTGTCATTTTTCACATGAGGAAGATGTTCTTGGTTTAAATATGTCTTCTAAGTGCCTTTTACTTGCATTTTGTAAACAAAGAGAACCCTAGCGACTCGATCCTAACTCGATCGTTGTTAAGGGATTTCGCTTGAAAAAATGAAAAATACATTCTGGGTTTGAAATCCTTGTTGCATGAACATGGTGTAGCGTTATCTTATTTATGTTATCTCTTTTTGTATTATACCATTGGGGTTTGATATTAGTAATAAATTATTACTTAAGCTTCTACCTCGAGTCCTATGGATGTCTTCAATATCATCTATGCACAGGATTGGTGAATCCCGAGATTCGACCCTTGCATTCACGACTTAATTTTATAAGTACATATATATTGTTTTATGATTTATCTAAAGAGGGATATATTGTTTTTATGATTTATATAAAGAGGGATATAGCCCATGTCGACTCCAGTCTGGTCGTATTCTGAATGCATTAACATTGCTATATTTTTATGAAACAGATAAATACTATATTTATGAACTATTGATTACTTTTAAAACATTCAGCCTGCTATAGTTTGAATACATTTTAATACATTTCATACCTGCATTCGTATTTATACAGAAATGATGTGAGCATAACCTTATGCCTCTCGGGATGTTGTGGATATATATACAATGACTCTATGTTTAGTTCTCATATTTTATTTTCTGAATAAATATCGAAGTGGATGCCGAACCCTATCAAAGTTTGATCGATGGCTTGAATGAATATATATCGATGTTGTTCATTACAATGTATCGTTATATTTTTATTGCGATGATAGGGTAGCCTACAATCTCAACCCTCGGTTGATTTATGTTATATGCTTCCATGCTTCCACAACATAAATTTCTTTTATACATTACAACTGTGGAAGGAATTCAAATCTTTTATGGCTAGACCTTATGCCATTGTATTTAGAAGATATTGTGATATGGATATATTATGGGATGAACAAATTGTTTATATAATATGTGTAGTAAATTTATAGTACAAACAAAATTGTTTATTAATAATATAGTGTTGTAGTATTAACAAAGGTGTGCACATAGGAATTTAAGGGCAAGTCTATGGTTTCTACTCATTAACATATTGTACACTTAATTTACTTAATTTACTTTTAGTTAACAACTATATACATGTATATAATATCGATAATCAATTTATCATTACGGTTTAAATTGTTTATGTATGTAATATTAATCTACAACAAGCAAGAATTTGTAATATTTGAATATTCCATATACAGTAATTTCACATCCCCAAATTCATAATAATTCATACTATATTAATTATTATGTTTTTAAAATTATTAAATGTAAAATATTTTTAATATGTGTAATATTTGAATGTTCCATACACAGTAATTTCGCATCCCCAAATTCATAATAATTCATGCTATATTAATTATTATGTTTTTAAAATTATTAAATGTAAAATATTTTTAATATGTGTAGTAAATTTTATAGTAAATATATTTTAAGTAATATTAATCATAAAATTGACTATATATATATATAAACTAAAAAATAATAATACTAAATAATAATAATAATAATAATAATAATAATAATTATTATTATTTTTATTATTATTAATCCTAGGATTACTATTAAAACAAGATGATCATTTACCTTAATATTAAGAAACAAATTAATTATTTTAATTTAATTAATTTATTAATTGATTAATAACATAATTTTTTTTTTTAAATGTTATCTCTCTTATTTATATATATATAGAAATTATTATTATTAACTTTAATATTACTAATAATATTAATACTCTCATTAATAATATTAATTATATTAGCATTAATAATATTATTATTGTTATGATTAATATTAAAAATAGCAAACAAATTGGTATGATTAATATTGTTATTGTTATTATTAATATTATTCATGTTATTATTAATATTATGAAACAAATTCATTAATATTAATTGATTAATATATTAATGTATTAATAACATAAATTAATTTTGATTTTAATGTTATTTAATAGTATCAATTATACATTAATTATATTAATCATATTAACATTAATTAGGAAACACATTAATTTTGAAATTAATATTTTTATTAATATTAATGTTAACATTGATAATGTTATTAATGTTATAATTAACATTATAACATTAACAATATCATTAGTATTAGAAAAGATTACCGTTAACATTGATATTTTGAAACAAATAAATCAGTTTTAATATATTAATGTATTAATAACATAAATTAATTTATTAATATAGCAAACCAAAGTCAACCATGCCCAACCAAAAGTCACCCATGGTTATCCAAAGTCAAACATAGTAATCCATTGTCAACCATAGTTAACCATGATCAGCCAAAGTTAACTATGGTAAACCAAAGTCAACAATGCTCAACCAAAGTCAACCACAGTAAACCAAAGTTAAAAATAGTAAACCATAGTCAGCCATGGTCAACCTAAGTCAACAATGGTCAATAAAGGTCAACCATGGTCAACCAAAGTCAACCATGGTCAACCAAAGTCAACAATGGTAAACCAAAGTCAACCACGGTAAACCAAAGTTAACCACAGTAATCCAAAGTTAACCATAGTCAACCATGGTCAACCAAAGTCAACAATGCTCAACCATAGTAAACCAAAGTTAACCATGGTCAACCAATGTACAACCACAGTAAACCAAAGTTAACCAAAGTCAACCACAGTCAACCAAAGTTAACCATAGTCAACCATGGTGAACCAAAGTCAACAATGCTCAACCAAATTCAACCATGAACAACCAAAGTCAACCATGGTTAGTCAAAGTTAGTCAAAGTAAACCAAAGCCATCCATAGTCAATCATGGTCAACAAAAGTTAACAATGGTAAATGAAAGTCAACCATAGTCAACCAAAAGCCAACCAAATTTAACCATGGACAACCAGAGTCAACCATGGTCAAGCAAAGTCAACCATGGTCAACCAAAATTCAACCAATGTTAACCATTATAAGATAAAGTCAACCATGGTTGGCCATGGTTTACTTGGTCAACCAATGTTAACCGTTGTAAAACAAAGTCGACCATGGTTGGCCATGGTTGACTTGCTCAACCAAAGTTACCATGGTAAACCAAAGTGAACCATTGCAACTAAAGCCACCCATGGTCATCTATAACTATAGTTGACTTTGGTTGATTATGGTTGTCCATGGTTGACTTTGGTTGACCATGGTTTACTATGGTTAACTATGTTCATTATTGTTAACTTTGGTTAACCGTGGTTGATTTTTATTGAACATGGTTGACTATGGTTGACCATTCTTCACTCTGGTTTTTCATGGTTGACCACAACCAAAGTCAACCATGGTCAACCAAAGTCAACCACGACCAACCCAAATTCAACTAAAGTCAACCATGGTCCACCAAAGTCAACAGTGGTAAACTAATGTCAACGATGGTCAACCAAAGTCAGGAATTGTCAACTATGGTCTACCATAGTTAATACTATTCTTCTATGACTTTATTTATTGTCAACCAAACAATTATAAGTCAACCATGGTAAACCAAATAATAATCTACTATGATTTTGGTTGTGGTCAACCAAAGTCAACCATCCTCAACCATAGTCAACTTTGGTTTTTCATGGTTGACCACAAGCAAAGTCAACCACGGTTAACC
Organism: Larix kaempferi; assembly: GCA_027924585.1. Classification (NCBI taxonomy): domain Eukaryota; kingdom Viridiplantae; phylum Streptophyta; class Pinopsida; order Pinales; family Pinaceae; genus Larix; species Larix kaempferi. The sequence goes on along the minus strand of BSBM01001175.1, from coordinate 1,481,574 downwards.
AAAGTCAATGAAAGTCAACCATGGCTATTCAAAGTTTAACCAAAGTCAACCATGGTCCACCAAAGTCAACAATGGTAACTAAAGTCAATGAAGGTCAACCATGGTCAACAATGGATAACCATGGTCTACCATAGTTAACCATGGTCAACCAAAGTGAACCATGATTAATCAAAGTCAACCATAGACAACCATGGTGTACGATGGTCAACCAAAGCCAAACAACGTCCACCATGGTCAACCAAAGTGAACCATGGTTAACCAAAGTCAACCACGATTAACCATGTTGAACCAATGTCAACCATTCTGAACCAAAGTCAACCATGGTCAACCAACGTAAACCATTCTAAACCAAAGTCAACCATGGTCAATTAAGGAAAACCATGGTTAACCTAGGTCAATGATAGTCAAACAAAGTCAATAATGGTCAACCAAAGTCAACCACAGAAAACCAAAGTTAACCATAGTCAACGATGGTCAACCAAAGTCAACAATGCTCAACCAAATTCAACCATGAACAACCAAAGTCAACCATGGTTAACTAAAGTTAGTCAAAGTAAACTAAAGTCATCCATAGTTAGTCATGGTCAGCCAAAGTTAACAATGGTAAATGAAAGTCAACCATGGTCAACCAAATTTAACCATGGTAAACCAAATTCAACCATGATCAACCAAAGTGAGCCATGGTCAACCAAAATTCAACCAATGTTAACCACAGTCAACCATGGTCCACCAATGTCAACAATGGTAAACTAATGTCAACGATGGTTAACCAATGTCAGGAATTGTCAACTATGGTCTACTATAGTTGACCAAAGTCACCCATAGTTAATACTATTCTTCTATGCCTTTGTTTGTGTTCAACCAAATAATTATAAGTCAACCATGGTAAACCAAATAATAATCTACTATGATTTTGGTTGTGGTGAGCCAAAGTCAACCATCCTCAACCATAGTCAACTTTGGTTTTTCATGGTTGACCCCAAGCAAAGTCAATCACGGTTAGCCAAAGTCAATAAAATCCAACCATGGCTATTCAAAGTTTAACCAAAGTCAACCATGGTCCACCAAAGTCAACAATGGTAACTAAAGCCAATGAAGGTTAACCATGGTCAACAATGGACAACCACGGTCTACCATAGTTAACTATGGTCAACCAAAGTGAACCATGGTTAATCAAAGTCAACCGTAGATAACCATGGTGTACGATGGTCAACCAAAGTCAACCATGGTTAACCAAAGTCAACCACGATTAACCATGTTGAACCAATGTCAAAACCAAAGTCAACCATGGTCAACCAACATAAACCATTCTAAACGAAAGTCAACAATGGTCAATTAAGGAAAACCATGGTTAACCAAGGTCAACGATAGTCAAACAAAGTCAACAATGGTCAACCAAAGTCAACCACAGAAAACCAAAGTTAACCATAGTCAACAATGGTTAACCAAAGTCAACAATGCTCAACCAAATTCAACCATGAATCACCATGGTTAACTAAAGTTAGTCAAAGTAAACTAAAGTCATACATAGTTAGTCATGGTCAACCAAAGTTAACAATGGTAAATGAAAGTCAACCATGGTCAACCAAATTTTACCATGGTAAACCAAATTCAACCATGGTCAACAAAAGTGAGCCATGGTCAACCAAAATTCAACCAATGTTAACCATTGTAAAACAAAGTCGACCATGGATGACTTGGTCAACCAATGTCAACAAAAGTTAACCATGGTAAACGAAAGTGAGCCATTGTCAACTAAAGCCACCCATGGTCACCTATAACTATAGTTGGCTTTGCTTGACTTTGGTAGTCTTTACTTGACCATGGCTAGCTTTGGTTGACCATGGTTGAATTTGGTTGACAATGGTTGACTTTAGTTGACCATGGTTGACTTTGGTTGACCGTGGTCAACCAAAGTCAACCAATTGTTTAGTCATAGTCAAACATGGTTAACCTAAGTCAACCATGGTCAACTATGTTCAACTAAAGTCAACCATTGTTAAACAAAGAACGATAGTCAACCATATTCAATCAAATTCAACAACTGTGATACAATAGTGGAATTATAATTAACCATATGATTTTAAAGTTAACCCTCACTATCACCCATGATGAAACGAATAAGTTAACCATAGTAAACCATATGATATTAAAATAAACCAAAGTCAACCATAGTCAACCATATGATATCAAAATTAATCGAAGTCAACCATCACCAACGAGGAGAAACTATAATAAACCATGGTCAACCATAATTAACCATGGTCATCCATAGTCAACCATAGTAAACCATGGGCAAGTATAGTCAATGATGGTCAACCATCGTCGACCATTATCAACTATATTCAACCATGGCTAACCATGGTAAACCAAAGTCGACCATGGTCAACTAGAGTCAACCATGGTGTACTTAGGTCAACCATAGTCAACCATTGTCAACCACCATTAGCCATGGTAAAACATCGTCATCTACAGTCAACCTTGGTCAACCGCCATTAACCATGGTAAACCATGTTCAATGAAAGTCAACCAAAGTCAACTATAGTCAACCATAGTTGCCGATGGTCAACCATGCTCACCCATGTTCAACCAAAGTCAACCATGGTCTACCATGTTAAACAATGGTCAACCAAATTCAACTATGGTCAAACATTGTTAACCATGCGCAACCATAATCATGCATAGTCAACCAAAGACAACTTCAGTAAACCATGGTCAATCATATTGAACGATGGTCAACCAAATTCAACCATGGTTAACCATGTTCAACCATGGATATCCAAAGTCAACCCTTGTCACTCATACTCAGCCATGGTCAACTAGGGTCAACCATGGGAAAACATGGTTAACCATTATCTACCATAGTCAACCATGGTTATCCATGGTAAACCAAAGTAAAAAATGGTCAACAATGTTAAACCATAGTCAACCATGGTTAACCAAAGTCTACCATAGATAAGAATGGTCAACCATGGTCAACCATAGTCGTTATATTTAATTATCATATTTATTATTATTTAATTAATATTATTAATTGTGTGGCCATAATATTGTTTTTAATAATAATAATGATAATAATAATAATAATAATAATAATAATAATTCCCAAAACCTAACTAGCACACCCACCATCAACTAGCAAGCCATATTAATATTAATAATATGGCTTATATATGCCGATCGGCGTATATCAACCACATTTAAATGTGTGGCCTATATACGCCATATTATTAATATTAATATTGCTTGCAAGAACATTTCATAATCAAACACATCATCACCACCACTGACACTACCACTGCACCTCCTCCTAAACTATAACTGTTGGTAATGGTGTGGAATGTCACCCCTCAAGAGGATCATCACGGTCAAAAGTGACTAGCCCTAGGACCACTGCATTAAATATCCAAGTTGTCCAATGCCAACACAAAGTTGTTGTCCAAACCCATATCATCAAGAAGTACATACCACATCTTTGTCCATCCCTTCAACCACTCTTCTCTCATCCTGTATATAAGAGGGAGGTTCATGTGCACACACCAAAGTTATCAGAACCAGAACTAGTCAAGGGTCGATAGGGAACCCAAACTGATCAAGGGTCAAAATGATGCAGAACCAGAACAGGCATGTGAACCAATTTATGAACCAATCTACTTTGCAAATTTTGAAAATATATATATGTATTCATGTACATCCATGTAAATCCAGACCATTAGACACCAAGATTTATGGTATGGGAGGGAGGCGTGGGATTTTTTTCTTCTATTTTTTCCCTTTTTTTATTTTCCACCCCACCCCACTCCAACCACCATTGTTGGCCCTGACAAATTGAACCAATTGTCAACCGGTTTGAACCAACTGGTTCAGTGCTCTAGTCCGATTCAGTGACCAATTCAAGGGTTGGAGAATCTACACTGGTACAAACCAATCAATTCTAATATCACTAGCACACACATAACAATGAAACTGCTCTAGACTACTCAAGCTTTCTCTTCTTCAAAGCTTGCACATTCCCATATATACTCCAATTCCTCTAGCAACAAGAGGATGAAGTAACCCAAAAGAGGAGCCTCATGGCCAATTATTGAAGAAGAGTGCAAGTTGCCCCATTATTTTCCCACCAAGCGTAGGACTTATTAAGCCCTATGTCTCTCATCATATCATAGCCTCTAAATCTCCCACTTGCAATGGGAAACTCTGTGGAGCCCTCATCTAGGATGGCTCTACCCTGATACAATTTGTTCAATGCATCTTCCTCCCTTCAAAAATATCAATGTTCATGTGACGAGGGAATCTATGTGTAGGCCTAACACTGAGCCACCCATGACTATAGCACTTGGGATTAAACAAATGAGTCAAGCGATGCAAAGGCTTACAATTCTTCTCCCAAGAATATCCCAGATGGTGGTGAACAAGATCTTTGTCGATGTCCCATGCTTGGGACACTCATTTTAAAAATGATTGCCTTCACGCACTCAATAGTCCTACCACTCAAACATATCCTACTATGGTTTTGTCGGTCTTTGCAAACCGCAATAAAGAAATGATAGGGCCCATGATATTAGTGGTAATATTTTCCCTCTCCCACCAGGAATCATCCAACACTATATCCTTCATCTTCTTTGAAGCATTTAAATCTAGCTTTTTCCAGAAAGACCAAAAATATAAAATAACCATCAACGATGTGCAGTTTTGATCTCCCTTAGCCTCTTAAGCAAGATGAATGGGAAGGAAAACCAAGTATCTGCAAGCTTTAACAATGATAAATGTGTGAAGCTTTTATAGTTTGTGAGGGAATGGCATGGGTATGGTTTTCTACAAAATTGCAGATTTGGTGTGCATCCTCAATTAACCCTCCCATCCATGTCAATCCAAAGCAATGGATTTAAGTGCTACATTTTGAGAATGCACAATGCAAGGTGTCCAACATAATTATGGATATTTAGTTTCCACAATAAAGTTGGTAGCCTTGCAAACAAGTGCATTGTTTATGATAATTTGAACACAACTATCAACACCTACTTCTCCATTGACTTTTAATGAACAACTCACCTATATATGTTGCATACTTGTATTTTCCAAGAGCAGCGACCACTTTCAAGAAGATCAGTCCATGCTTTAGTTACACCATGAAATTAATGAGTAGATGGCATGCTTGATCCGTTCATCCATCAAAAACAACACTAACACCAGATGGTGACCATGAAAGTTTGATAGAGATTAGGAGCTTATCCACCTCGTCCTCTGCCTTAATCAGCAATGCAGCACTAAGCTTCTCTAAACCAGGGGGGCACATACCCATTCAAAGCTTGTTTAACTAAAGCTCAATGCATCTCAACAAATAAAGGAGATTGTGCAACACAAAATGAAGGAAATTGAGATAGAAAAAGAACCCAATGATATTATCAATCTCCTCTTGTGGAACTTGTTGAAAGATCATGTCCATTGGACTGTTGCGAGCATGCCCCTTCCTTGCTACTATTGCTTGTCGGTCGTCAAATCAGCCCCACTCCCGCTTTTGCTAGATGACTTGCTCACAAATGGAGGAGGATCATCATCTTTGTATGTCTTACATGTCATTGCCATTTACCCCCATCAAACATACTCCTCTCTATTCATATTTTGGATTGGAGACACTTTCGAACATGCTCTGATTCTATAATCCTTGAGGGCCAACAAATGGACCTTCACTCAGAAGTAGTTGCTCTTAAATTCGACTTTGCAAAAGTTGCATGTCTTATAACAATTCCCTCTAGCAAGTAACTTGTCCCCAAGCACTTTTCTTTTGGTGACATAATTCCACAATGGGTGTTTGCTCTCTTGGTTGTTACAGCTCCATTTCCACTTCCAAGCCCACCAACAATGTCAGCTCCATTTCCAACAAATGTAGTAGTAACAACAACAATATCACTATTAGTTGGACACAAAGGAGGAGGAGCAGCACTACCAGCGACATCTTCCCCTTCACTCAGAAGTAGCTGCTCTTAAATTCGACTTTGCAAAAGTTGCATTTCCTATAACAGTTCCCTCTACGAAGTAACTTGACCCCAAGCCCTTTTCTTTTGGTGGCATAATTCAATAGTGGGTATTTACTCTCTTGGTTGTTACAGCTCCATTTCCACTTCCAAGCCCAGCAATGTCAGCTTCACTTCCAAGAAATAGAGTAGTAACAACAACAGTATCATTATTAGTTAGACACAAAGGAGGAGCAGCAGCACTACCAGCGACATCTTCACTCAGAAGTAGCTCCTCTGAAATTCGACTTTGCAAAAGTTGCATGTCCTGGAACATTTCGCTCTATCAAGTAACTTGCCCCCAAGCCCTTTTCTTTTGGTGACATAATTCCATAGTGGGTATTTACTATTTACTCTCTTGGTTGTTATAGCTCCATTTCCACTTCCAACTCCAGCAATGTCATCTCCACTTCAACAAATGGAGTAGTAACAACAGCAGTATCACTATTAGTTGGACACAAAGGAGGAGAAGCAGCACTACCAATGACATCTTCCCCTTGCTTTGAGCTTTCGCAACAACAACAAAAAAGTGAATGAAATGGGGCAAATGCCCATTTAAGTCAATCTGGGCACGTTTATCTGGACCCACAAGTCCAACTCATCACAACCCACTTTTCTTGCAAGTACGACTCGCATGGAGGACAAATGAGTGAGCTAAATTGCTCCCACATAACTCTAGGCATTTGGCTACAATGGTATAGAACCCCATTTTTACTTTGTGCCAATTCTTAACTATTTTTCTTATAATTTGGATCATTTATTCAGTATGTTTTCCCTAGATAGCCAGATTTTGTTTGCATATTACATATTTCTTTCGTATTTTTGGAGTAAAAACTTAATGTCAAAGCAAAGTTTCAATGTTTCCCATGTGTTTGAGTTTGCATCAGATATATTGCCAAGTTCAAACAACAAGATATACTTTTGTACATCAATAACTATGATTGCATCAATTATTTTCAAATATTATAAGTGGAAAGCCAATAGGATCGCGGTTCAATGGCGAGGGTAGTGACCTCTGAAACTGCCCAAGAGTGTTCCAATCTTCCCCTAGGGCTTGTGCTTAGGCATTGCCCCTTGTGGATCAATTCACCTAAAGAAGCACGTTGCTATATTGCCCACCCCTAATAAAGGATTGGAATTTAATGAATTAACTCGCGTGCATGTTTAAATAGAACGGTCACCAATAATTAATAGAAAAAAATAAAGTTATTTCAAACTACAACGCTGTAGTTGTTTAATTGGTTGTTTTATGTGCTATGAGATATGCGCTAATAGATAATAGATAGAAGATTAAAATGTTTGGGTATCTACCGATGGAAGATTGAAACGTTTGGGTATCTGTATCCCTTTGACATCTGTGCAGCCATGTTACAGATATCTAGAATGGTGTCTAGATCTCTACAATAGTGGCTGTCAAGCTGTAGAGGATTTGTAACCACGCCTGTATGGTGTAGGATCCATCAATGAATATTGATGGAGGTTATGCATGGATTTGGGGATTTAGCGGGTTATGAAAAGCATCTCAGGAATTTGTCTAGTGAGAAACGCCACCAACGAACCAACGAAGAAGGCAATGCAGTGATTGCATTTCGCCCAACCATAGTGTTTCCGGTATTTTCCACCATTGTGTTTTCAGCATTTTCTACCTTTAGCTTTCGTATCTGACCACTTTTCTGAGTCTATCTATTTTTTTCTCGTGTTCGATATCCCTCGATGGTAATATATAATTAAATAATTTTCAAAATGGTAATATATAATTAAATAATTTTCAAGAGCTTGCCAATTTGAAAAGTTGCCATTCTGTCATTTTTCACATGAGGAAGATGTTCTTGGTTTAAATATGTCTTCTAAGTGCCTTTTACCTGCATTTTGTAAACATAGAGAACCCTAGCGACTCGATCCTAACTCGATCGTTGTTAAGGGATTTCGCTTGAAATGATGAAAAATACATTCTGGGTTTGAAATCCTTGTTGCATGCACATGGTGTAGCGTTATCTTATTTATGTTAGTCTCTTTTTGTATTATACTAAATTAGTACTAAATTATTAATTAAGCTTCTACCTCGAGTCCTATGGATGTCTTCAATATCATCTATGCACAGGGTTGGTGAATCCCAAGATTCGGCCCTAGCATTCATGACTTAATTTTATAAGTACATATATATTGTTTTATGATTTATCTAAAGAGGGATATAGCCCATGTCGACTCCAGTCTGGTCGTATTCTGAATGCATTAACATTGCTATATTTTTATGAAACAGATAAATACTATATTTGTGAACTATTGATTACTTTTAAAACATTCAGCCTGCTATAGTTTGAATACATTTTAATACCTTTCATACCTGCATTCGTATTTATACAGAAATGATGTGAGCATAACCTTATGCCTCTCGGGATGTCGTGGATATATATACGATGACTCTATGTTTAGTTCTCATATTTTATTTTCTGAATAAATATTGAAGTGGATGCCGAACCCTATCAAAGTTTGATCGATGGCTTGAATGAATATATATTGATGTTGTTCATTACAACGTATCGTTATATTTTTATTACGATGATAGGGTAGCCTACAATCTTGCTGATATTTTTATTGATGTTGTTCATTACAACGTATCGTTATATTATGTTATATGCTTCCACTACATAAATTTCGTTTATACATTACAACTGTGGAAGGAATTCAAATCTTTTATGGCTAGACCTTATGCCATTGTATTAAGAAGATATTGGGATATGGATATATTATGGGATAAACAAATTGTTTATATAATATGTGTAGTATATTTATAGTACAAACAAAATTGCTTATTAATAATATAGTGTTGTAGTATTAACAAAGGTGTGCACATAGGAATTTAAGGGCAAGCCTATGGTTTCTACTCATTAACATATTGTGCACATAATTTTCTTTTAACTAACATCTATATACATGTATAGAATATTAATAATCAATTTATCATTATGGTTTAAATTGTTTATGTATGTAATATTAATCTACAGCAAGCAAGAATTTGTAATATTTGAATATTCCATATATAGTAATTTTACATCCCCAAATTCATAATAATTCATATTATATTAATTATTATGTTTTTAAAAATAATAAATGTAAAATATTTTTAATATGTGTAATATTTGAATATTCCATATACAATAATTTCGCATCCCCAAATTTATAATAATTCATACTATATTAATTATTATGTTTTTAAAATTATTAAATGTAAAATAATTTTAATATGTGTAGTAAATTTTATAGTCAATATATTTAAGTAATTTTAATCATCAAATTGAATATATATATATATATATATATATATATATAAACTAAAAAGTAATAATACTAAATAATAATAATAATAATAATAATTATTAATCTTAGGATTACTATTAAAACAAGATGATCATTTACCTTAATATTAAGAAACAAATTAATTATTATAATTTAATTAATTTATTAATAACATAAATTAATTTTTTTTTAAATGTTATTGCTCTTATTTTTTTTCCAGCGAAAAAAAACTACTATTGATATTCAAGGTTGAATCAAATAGTACAAAGATGAACTTGATTCTACTGTCGAATCAAATACAGCAGAATTATACATCCAAAAGGAACAAAATCCCTTCAACATAATCCAGCCATCTATGAGAATGGCAACACTACTGAAAAAACATATCTAAGAGGCAAAAAAAAAGCCACCTAAGTATATGACATCCCAACAATATCCATATTGCAAAAAGGCAAAACAACAACTGCCTGAATCCAATAACTGAACTAAAATACTGAGATAAATATCAGCAAGATTCAGTCAAAAAAGAAGAGGGAGTCGTTATCTAGGAAACTATTGTCGCACCATTCCTCCCATAACAGATGTCCTTCCGAACCAGATAGTGCTTGCTTAGATAACTTATCCGCGAGAGAATTTTGTTCTCGAAAGATGTGCTCAAATATGATATTTTGATGTTTGGAAATTTCATGGTGAGTCCGAATGGCCCAATGTCTCAGGTGCATGACATTGAGTCTAAATTCACCCACATCCCATTTTATAGTGACCCGAGAGTCACCATAGACCTTAATATTGAACAAACCAAAACAATTTGCAACTTTAAGGATGCACCATAACGCCATTAACTCGGCTTTCATGTTTGTTCCCGATCCACAATTGAGTCGAATAGTGAAAAAATGTGACTCATTCAAGTAGATGACTCCACCCACAGCACAAAGACCAGATTGAGAAGCTCCATCAAAAAAAAGGACAGGCTGATCCACTTTGAAATTGAAACAAATAACCCTGTCAATCTTCAACTTTTGATCTTCTTCCTTACAATTTGCAAACATGTTTAATGCTGTCAAACTACACTGAACAACATCAGGATTGCCATTTCTAAAAATAGCACTGTTCCTATAATACCAGATAGCCCAAGGGATACATATTGCAATATAAAAATGTTGCTTACAGTATCTAAACCAGTTAAGCAGACATTTATTAAACTCACCAACATCCCAGCACTGTGTGATATTCAATTTTGAAGAGATCACTTCCCAAACCATAATAGTGAATCTACAATTGACAAAGAGATGTTGTTTTGTTTCTTCATCATTTTTGCAGAGTATAAAAAAATTGGGTCCAGTCCAGCCCCGTTTACATAAGTTATCCCAGGTCTTCAATTTGTCTTGCAGAAGTAACCAAGTGAAACACTTCTATTTGATAGGAATAGCCCAATGCCAAAGTCTCTTGCACAACCAGTCCCGAGGATATATGAACCTGTCTTGAATAATTCTGTTGTAAGCAGTTTGTGCAGTGACTATTCCAGAGGCAGGATTCCAGCCCCAGACAAGTTGATCTTTATCTTGAATCAAACTGACACCTACAGAATTTAGCTTCCAAGTGTAAGCATCCCAAACACGAGCTAGATAACCTGTTAAACCAAGATCGCATGCAGACAACCACTTTGGATGTTCCTCATCTCCAGATCTGGGAATATGTATCTTGTTCAATGTAGATAATCCTAATATCTGTAGGTAACTTGTAATAGAGAAAGGAAGAGTAAAACAATCCTCCATACCAATAATGCGATCGATCCCTACTCGAATCAAATCGCCAGAGCCCACTTGCCAAATGAGGTCATTTTTTATCCAATGTAGAATCTTCATAGAACCCCACCACATAGGGGAGAAATTCCAGCTTGACAACTTTGGCTTTCTAAACTAGTAGATGGCGTCCATTTTTAAATATTTACACTGAATTAGTCTGGACCAGAGAGTTGATCCAAAAAGACATCTCCATAGACTTTCTGCACGAAGGGCTATGTTAAAAATTCCCAAATCTTTGATACCCCAGCCCCCAAATTTGTAAGGTCTCGCTATAGAGTCTACAGCAACCATTGAAACCTTTTCACTAACGACCAATCCGAACCAAAGAAAGTTGTAGAAGTATTTTTTGATAATCTTGATAATAGACAATGGAACCTCCAGCAAAGAGAACCAGTAAACTGGTATACTGGAAAGTACGGACTTCAATAAGATGAGCTTGCCTCCAATGGATAAGAATCTGAAGGACCAATGTGTGATACGAGATTCAATTTTTTGCAACAGCCAATGCCAATCCTTTGTTTGATAGTTATTTGGTTTGAGATAAAAACCCAAATATTTAAAACCTTGCTCCATAGCACAGCACTTGAAAGACAGCAATGTGAGTATGTCATGAAGATGATCATCATTTGTAGATAAATGATAGAAGCTAGATTTTGCTGTACTTACTTTCATACCTGAAGCACAGGAGAAAGACTAAATGATACCATTATAATTATGCCATTCCTTAACAGTGTCCACGCCTGCAACTAATACATCATCTGCGAAAAGTATGTGTGTGACAACACAATCCTTAGCTACCTTGATTCCTTTTATTTGTCCTCTCTCAACCACTTGATGAACCAGTCTACTGAACCCATCCATGACCAGTATGAAGAGAAGAGGTGAAAGTGGGCACCCTTGCCTGATTCCCCTGGAACAGTTGAAAAAATATGATGGACTTCCATTAATCAAAACAGATATATTCATTGAAGTGATGCAGGCCATTATCCACTTAATGATCAATGAAGGAACTCCGATTTTGATGAGGATTAGTTTGAGAAAAGACCAGTTGACCCTATCATACGCTTTTTCCAAGTCCATTTTAAGTAAAAGAGCTTTTTTCTTATATATCTTAATGCTATGCATAAGTTCCTGAGAGATACCAATGGCATCATGTATTTGTATACCAGATAAAAATCCAAATTGTTCTGATGAGATGTGCTGGGAAAGAACAATCTTAAGACAATCAACAATAATTTTTGAGATGAGTTTATATAACAAATTGCAGAGAGCAATCGGTCTATATTCACCCAAAGACCCGGGCTTATCCTTTTTGAGAATGAGTGTAACAAAGGTAGCATTTAAACCTCCCGGGATATAACCATTATTCTTGAAGAAATTCGTCAAGTCCATAAGCTCTTTCCCCATCAGATCAAAGAAATGCAAATAAAGCTCCACTAGCCACCCATCAGGTCCGGGGCTTTTCTCTTTAGCAAAACTCTTGAGAGTTTGTTCAATTTCATCCAGGGAGATCTCCTCCAGTAAAAGGCCAGAATTTGATCATTATAGAAACGTGGAAAAAGATTAGCTATTTTAATTTGTTCTGTCAAACAACAATCCCCAGGATCACTGTAGATTTGTCCAAAATAATTGACAGCTTCTGATTTTATATTATCAAGACCAGATTGCAAGGTGCCACTGTCATTAACAATTTCCCAAATGTATTTCGAATTCCTTCTAGCTGAAGCATAGGAATGAAAAAATTTAGTATTTTTGTCACCATGAGTAATCCAGATAGCACGGCTTTTAAGCCGCCACTCTTTTTCAGCTTGTAATAGTAACTCTTCTTTCTTTTTCTCAATCTGTCTCATAACTTCAAAATCATCATGGGAAAGAGAACTATAAACGTTGGCCGAGAGAGCAATCTGTAACTTGTTTTCTAACAATTTAAGATCCAAATTATCCGCTTTCTTTCTGTTCCTAATCCACTTAGAAACCATCACTTTTAGATCTTTTAATTTAAAGCAGAAGTTCAGTATTGGATTAGAATCATAAACCTCGCAATTTATCCAAAAGTCTCTTACCAAATTGCCAAAAGACTCATCGTCAAGCCAGGATGAATTGAATTTGAATGGCAGCGTAGGAATGCATCTCATATCCTCTAGCTGAAGTATGATGGGCCAATGGTCTGAAAATTTGGAGTCATACACCCAAGATCTATGTTTCTGGAAAATACCCAATAACACCGATTTGACAAGGAATTGATCCAGCCGTTTATGCACACCATATTTCCCAAATCTACCATTTGTCCAGGTACGTACCAATTTGTGAGGCTGAATATCCACCATATCAGATTCCTCCATAAACTCAAGAAAAAAATCTGCTAGATCATCCAATTTAGCTGAAGCACCCCAAACTTTGGAAGCATGACAGGTGAAGTTTAGATCACCTGCAATGATCAGATCATGAGTATTCATAAGCCCAGAACCCTGGAGAGAAGCCCAAAAAGTATGTCTCTCCCTATAGGGAGCATAGCAATTGAGAATGGAAATAGTTTGATGGTTCCCACAGAAATCCCCTTTCAAGAATATGCCCCAGCGGGTGAAAAAAGCTTTGAAAACAAAAATGTTTGGATCCCAAGCAACAGCTAGGCCCCTAGATAAGCCTACAAAACTCGTAGCTGCTACCTCCCAGTTTGGAAGAAGATTACAGAGTTTCTGAATTGCAAGGGTTTCATCGCACATTGTCTCTTGAAGAAGAACAACAGCAGGGACAGTAGATTTAAGAAGAATGGATAAGGCCTGTATCCTAGACACCATAACCAGTCCACGGACATTTAAGGAAAGAATAGACATCAAGAAACATTGAAAGCGGGGGACGCCGCTCTAAGCCCCACAGACCTATCCACCTCATCTAATCTCTGAGAAATAGGAGTATAAGAGTCAGAAGAAAGTTGAGCATTTTTGTCTCGAGTCTTTTTCTTGTTTCCCCTTCTGATAGTAACATTTTGGTAATTTAAAGAGTGGACAGGTTTGGCTAATGACCCACTCTCTGGATTCTTAGAGTATGAAGGTAAAGGGGGAAATTCCTCCCCATTTGCCGACACAAGGTATCCACACTCAACTAAAATAGCATTGTCACCAGAAATTGAAGAATCAGCAAGATTATTCAAAGTCCTAGGGTAGTATTTATTATCACTAGAGTCCGAAGAGTGGAATTCAAGTTCAAAAAACTTTACAGAAGTTATTTTTCACGACTCTAAGAATATCTATCAAAGCGCAACATACTTCCCTAGTTAGAGATTCATGTTAAAAGGACATAAAAATAATTTAAAAAAAAAGAGAGGTAAGATATCTGCCATAGCTAAAAGCTCTGAAACAAGATCTCTCCCTTGAAACGTTCAAGCAAATTGAAATATGGCCCGATCTAGGAACTATGCCCGAAAATCATAAATTTAACTAGGACCATTTCCCTATTATCAATTTCTGAAGAATTATCCTATATACAACTCGTCATAAAACACCCACTCTAGAAATTATACATTATACATTGTATTCACATGTAAATCTTTAAACGTCATATATAAAGAAATGTACAAATTGTGACTCGTGATTAAGAACATGGATCAAACAGCCCGGTATTTACTTGCCCATATCTTACTCATCTTTCCTCGTAATTATATATCAATAATTAGTTATGCTTGGCTTCATAATTTGTTAGTTACTAAGGCGCTAATTAATTTGTTTTGTGTGTAATTTGAAAACTAATTTACAGGGGGCGAGTGGAAGGATGGTGTTATTGATACAAATGGTAGCAGTAACTGCATTATTCTTTAATCTTCCCATTTAGTTGTAGGGTGCTGTGGAAATAGATTGCCCAGATGTGGTAGATGCCGATTGGCATATTGTGGTGGTAGGAGGAGAATATTACGTTCTACCAGCTGTAGCTAGCAGTGGCGGTGGGATGGAACTGAAGATGAGCATGAACAACAACTGCCCAATGTATGTGATGTAGGAAAATTTTGAGATATCGAAAGGAATTCCTCCAGTTTTGAAGCGTGCTGAGGATCAGAGGGTAAACTATTTGTCTGTATTTGTGCGAGAGCATGCCAATTTGAATGTTAACATAGGCACTCAGACTGTATGCGTTCAATCTACTGCATGGTCTTCCGAGAATGAGAATGATGGCAATACCACCAAACGTTTCATTAAAGCTTCGGATCCATCTTTGTTATTTCAAATTGTAAAGCCGATCGATGGAGATGGTTACGTTTTCTATTTCTTCCCTTGCAATTGTAGACTTGTTTGTACCAAAGTTGGAATTTATGTTGACAATGATGAGAACAGGTGGTTGGATATCGATACTTCAGCGGAGGCTCTCCATGTCTAGTTTCACAAGAATGGGTGAGAAACAACGATGGAATAAAAACGTATATGTTGTATGAGAGCTACCTGTATTTATTTGTTGTTACTGATAAACAATATGTTCTACAATGCATTTTGCATGTGAACGTCTACATTAACCAACATCTTCAGTTAAATTTATATGAAAATTACTTTTCCTTCACTATTTAATTCTCTTCTTTGATAATTAGACCAGCATAACCACATCTTAAGTTTCTAAAATTGTGTTATTTTGGGAAAGGTACAAAGTAGAGGGACTGTGAGTGGATACATATATGCTAAATATATGAATTGTCTGCTTGGATTGTCTGTATTTGTGCCAATATAGGGGCTAAAAGTGTGCAAGTTAGTACACGTTTTAGATACATGCAGCCATTTTTGAATTCTAGTAGCTACGCCCCTTATTTATTTTTTATTATATGTTGTTGTTTTCCTCACTGCCACCATTTTTTATTGAGCTTCTGGTATAGTTTACGGTGGTGTAGAGGATCCCCATTCATTCAAATTCTGTTTTCTTGATACACGTGAAGGATTTCATTGAATTAAGTGACGGTCATCAGGCTTTCATAGAGAAGTGAACTCACTCCTGCTTTGCTTGATAGAATACTTTGAATCACAAATGCCAAGGATTTAACTGTCTCAATGCAGCAATGACAATTATCGATGACAAAAAAGCCCAGGTATTTTCCATTCTATGTTGAATTACCATTGCATTATTTTTCTAATCCAAAATCTATATGCCATGATTTTCAATTAAGTTTCATTGCTTTTTTTCCATGTTTCTATAGTCCTCCTAGCATGAGTTTCGGGTCAAAAAGCGGTTGAATATGAAGAGCAAATGACGAGTGCCATGCTGATGAGATTGTTGAAGGTAATCAAATACTTCTTAAGTTGAAAGAACACCCATCCTCTAGAATTATGATGCCAAACACCAATGAGTACCCAATAAGCCTGGGGTTATATAAAAAGCATATATTTATGTTAGAGGCCTTGAACTTCAGTAGTTAAAAATTAAAATCAAACGTGTTTGTTATGTCCTAATATTCCTTTTGTCTGCGATTATAGAGATATAATGGCAATGTTTCACTCTTGAATACATACTTGAATTTGCTCTGTCAATGAATTCATGAATGATTTAGATTTCATTGCTAATGAATTCATGGAAAGGGGTTCATTTAGCTTATTGTTGACTAAGACCAAATACAAAATCTGGCACAATTGCGAACCCTTCTCTAGGAGACGAAAGAGATGCTTCGATAAGGAGGCCCTATTTTCAAGAAAAAGCATTGGTACTAAACAAAATCCTTCAACAAGATAATGTGTTGAATTTTATTTTACAGGTGTTTCAGAATACTTGAAAAATCCACAAGTTTTCTCCTAGCCTTTTCTTTTTTACCATGGATGTGTTGCTCTACTTTTTGTCTCGATGTTTACAATCATGACAGAAAGCTTGTTGAATTGAAATCCAAATAACTTCAAGCCTGTAGCAATGGAAACAGAGATGTCCCAAGTTGAAGATACTTGTGACTTTAGGTATGGTATTTTGTTGAATTTAAATTTGGCTGAAATTTGATATTGATGAAACAATGGGGATTTAGTCTATTCATATTGTCCATTTTAAACATATTTTGTCTTCCTGCTCCTCCAAAGAAGTTATTCTAGGTTAGTTTATAATAAGCTAAACATATATTAGTCTTCATTATTTAATTTTGTGCCAAACTGAATATTATGAGAATGTATTCGAGTAATACAAAAATAGACGCAGTGTTCTCCAAAGGAAAAATATTTTCTCTCATCTTTCTGCCATGTGCTTGTATCATATAACCATCATACAGATAACCAATTGTGACATAAATGAGGTTATAAAAAATCATGCTTTTAACATCATACAGATAACCAATGGTGACATAAATGAGGTTATAAAAAATCATGCTTTTAATGTTCTATTGCATCCTTCAATTGTCACCATTTGTCTATGATTTGGACTGTAAGAAAGCCCATCTCATCTAGAGTTTCAAATATGAGAACCAATATTTGTGGTGGGTTGCTTCTCTAGCAAGTCTTTAAGGACGAATACTGGTAATTGAGAATGTGTTGGGATTTTGATTTGAACGCTCATTGTTCATATCAGAAAACAACTTCTTTAATGAACTAAGTATGGAACGGTATTTTTTCAAAGTAGGCTATTTGTGGAAACACAGAATGTGGGAGGTAAAGAACCCCGCAATAACCTGGATTTGGAGGAATGACTACATATATCGGCTCCAGCAGACATCTATGTTTTGGGGTATTAACAATCTCTTCTCATTACATCCAATTTAGCAACATGAACAAAGCCCTGAAAATATTTTATATAATTTGTTTTCATGAATAAAAGAGTATCAATTAAGACTCTTTTAGTTTCAAAATGAAATTGGGTATGTTGATCGTTTTCATCAAGATTCCCAAATTTGCGTCAAAATTCTAACAAGATTCAATCTGCATGTGGACTTTCCCAGGTTTCAAGAAATTGGGCCCTTAAATGCAGGAAATATTTTAGTGGCAGAGAACAATGGTCCTGTTGCCCAATGGCCGACCCTTATTCATCGAACACTGAACAATTCAGGCACAAGCAAGAATAGAAATCAATGTATATCAAGTTTATTTCAAATTCGTTTGAAGTTGTCTCCTCTGCTCCAATATATCAAGAAGTTGGGGAAAGAGATACAGTAGTAGTGCTCTATAATGGCTCTCTATCCCTGCCTCCTACTTACCTTATTATTCATCAACGTTTGTATTTTACATAATAGTTCAGAAGCAGAAGATGTTGTAGCAACACCTTTAACCAAACTCTGAATGTTTTTTATTCATATCTATATTTTATATTTCATTTTGCCATTAACATCAATGCCGACTAATACTTTTGCATGATAAATTAATCCAATAGTAGTTTTAATTAATTATATAAGGAATAGATTATGAGTTATCTTTGCATGGAATAGCCCGCACTCTCTCTGGCTCTGTCTAATTATAAGCAAATGCCCATTTTTTCAGGCTTCTTCGAACAGTGAATGCAGTTGGAGCCCAATTTTATGAATGTTTACAAAACTGCTACTCTAATGTTCCAGGATGAAATGCATTGCCATCAGGTTTCTTCAAGCTGGCACCACTTGAAGTTTCCAAGGCTTGATACTACAGTAAGAAGTTAGGTAGAGCTGCCCTTCGATAGTCTAATATGCCTGTAATGATCAAGTCTTCCCTCATTGTTAAACATGCGACATATAGAGACTGCATGCCCGAATGAAAGATATCAATGTTTCCATACTTGATAGTTCAGTAGACCCTCCTGCGCTCAGACGCAGGCGCAACTAGGGTCACTTGGCACATTGCAGTGGTCCACTCTACTTGCTCAGCCTTGTCATCGACATTGCAACTTGTTGCTCTTGTTTAGAAATAAAATCGATTTTATATATTACTCCATCAAATTGCTTTCTTATAAGAAATATCTCTTGGGTAGAAAATGTTTTTATACCTTACTTCCCAAGGAAAATACATCTTTTGGAGGATTATATGATGTCATATTTGCGTTGAAATTATTTCCTTATTAATTGTTCATTGGGTTGTGCATCTTCCATTTAAAGAAAAAAAAGTAAAAGAGAATTTCAATAAATTAATATGATGACTTTTTACTTTATCTTTGCAGCCAGCACTTTTGGAAGGTAGCAGAGATTAATAAGATTACCGAAAACGTATCAAAGGAGGAGTTTAAAGACATTAAAAGGAAAGTCTAGTGAAAGGTTTCAATTTTATGAAAATTAAAATCTTATTATTTAGCCATGTGGTTGTTTTAAGAAAACAACCATAATTTGTTACGCAAATTAAACAAGATTGCTTCAAGCTCATTCAAATATAATTCAACAAGATTGCAACTTGACACCATGTGATCATTCCTGTAGAATGGAGTATATGTTCTGTACATTTTATTCAAAACATTTACATCTCACAAAATAGTGTTTTTTATATTCTATTTTTATCTCTTTATCTTTTATGGTAGGATGAACTAATTCTATATTATTGTTTTGACATGTTAACATTACATGTATATTTTGGGTTATGAAATTAGAAAAAAAAAAGGAAAGCTTCATTATGTTTCACAAAAGCATAGTATCGTGCTAATTTATAAGGAATCTTATAAGGGATCACAGTAGACTGAGAGAAGTGAGAAATAGTTTAAGTTAAATCAAAGTACTCTGACTGTCACGGTGAAGATAAAAGCTTTCCTTAATCGAATCCGAGGATATTAATGGTTCAACTACACGCTGCCATAAGAAAGGGTCGATTTAGCTCATTCGCGGGTTGTTTCCTCAAATTATGAAGGGTATGGGAGATATTCAGGGTCCTTTGAAACCGATTTTTCCAGGATTTAGCAGCGATCAACAGAGAATATCTTAAGGCAAATCCGAAAAGAAGGCATCTGTTCAAACAGAAATAGAGGCCTGAGTACTTATAAAAAGCAACAACAATTCGATTGAAAGGGAGGGGAGCTCTGTAAAAATTCGAGGAAAATTATTTTTCCTGAATTTATGTGTGAATTCTCCTGTAATAGTTCGATGGGTAGCATTAGAAGACATCGTGAGGAGTTGTAAGCAGTTGTTGTTCTTATTTGATTTTCCCCAGAATTGTTTCACAGGCATCTTGAATCAGTTATTGTGGTATTTATGAAATTAATATCTGTAATATGAAACTCCTTTCTGTCTCCTTGTGCTCAATCTGATGTTGCCATAATCTTAGAATTATGGTTTTACATATATGTTCACTCGATCGCCTCCTATATGAATCTGTTTAACAATTATATTCTCATATGATAATAATTGTTTTGTTATTGTAATGACGAATGTAGTTGAAATTGTTAATATGCTGAAATTGTTAATATGCTGTAATTGCTATTTAAACTTGGTTTTCTTTTTTCGAATTCAATCATATCATATTTAATATTTATATTCAGGTTTGCATAGCATTGTTAATTTCAATCATGCTCCTGCCCAGGATAGATTAGAAAATAGATTAGACAGAATTTAGTTTCAAAATTAGAATTACAGTTTTATTTCACAGTGGAAACCTACAGGTTTTTTAGGAGCTACTAAACTGTTTTCAATTTTGCGGCTACTAAAAACCTTTGTTTCAGCTATTAGAATTTACATCATAGATTGGATATGTATTTCATTTAGGATAGGTTGGTATTTGGGAAGCTATATAAAGACAATCCCAAAGTCTCCTTTTCAAGGAGCGAATTTACATTGGTGGCAACGGGGCCCTTATTCCGGTGAGAACTGGCTACTTCAAACAAACAAGAAACTGCTTTAAGGATCTTGTTTGGGAAGCTTCTCCTTTGTTGGCGTGTAGGTTAGATCTTCCCGTCAATGCCCTTGTCCTCATTTTTGACATTCTGAACATGATCTTCTCTAGATGAACTGTCATTATGATCCTCCAAAACATTATGTTCCATATCAAGTTCATTAGAGAATTTTTTTTAATTTGTTTTCTCCATTTTTTTCATGATATGATCGCCAAAAATCTAGTGCTCTTTCATATCGAAAATTGTCAATGACATACACTGTTAGATATAATCTTAAGCATGTATGTACATTTTTATAAAACTTGTTCCTCAACTTTGACTTAAAGAATGACAGGGCACTGAACATTCTCTCATCCTCCACTGATCCAAAAATCATGATTTGACATAAATCTGCTAATTTGAAATATTCTGGCATGCTTTGCAGCAGGAATTCACTACCACTGATTTTAGTCTATAATCTTGTAATTGCACCATATTCTAGAGGATTCTCCAACTTTGGAAATTGCATCCAAATTTTTTCAGCAAAGCATGTGGCTTGCTCTAACAATTTTTTCCGATCTAAAATACCTTGAATATGTTCACCTTGTATCTAGAACTCTTGACAAAAATGGCTCAACAAAATCTTGCATTTCTGTATAAATTCAACCTTTGAAGTGGCTTGACATTGACAATTGTTCCAATATTGAGGGTATACCACAGGCATGGCCTCCAACAAGTCATATTGAGGAAATTGTCTCTTATCTCCGATGATAGTGATTTTGCAAATTCTATCAAGTTGCATCTCACTGAAATCACAATATTTTCAAATTATTATCTTGGCAGAACGAACTCTTTAGTGGTTATTCATATCTTATAATTATAATAAAAGGGAACCATATGCCCATGCACTTTCATGTACAGAACAACCCCTTTTCATAAAACTTAAAAAAAAATCATCATTTTTTATATTGATGAACTTAGTCCAACTTGTAAATGCTAGACCTATAAAGGACTCTGTCATCATATACAAATTATCCATAGCATAGCATATTATTTTTCTTGCATTTGTTTATTATGGAATATACATAATATGACTTTGAGACAGACACTCATTTCATGAGGCATAGAAAGAATTCCAGCCAATGTTAATAATGTCTATATATATCAATTAGTAGAAAGATATTTATATATATTTTAAAAGGAAAATTTTAATTTAAAGATAATTGAAACCACTCGAATTAATAATTCAATTGAATTACTTTATTCATTGATAGGTGTTTTATTGTGAAAGATTAGACGACGGTTTGTTCAATCTGAACAGTTTACTCAACATTGCGAATCTAAGCCATTTATCTAAGTATACATGCAGGAGAAAATGCCTTTTCCAACAGAGATGTGGCAATTATGTTAAACGTAGGTGCAAATCCTTTTGCTAGAATAGAAGAAACCAAATCTTTTCATATTAACTATTTAATCTCTAATGGTGTCTTTCTAATTCCTTTACCTGGTTAGATTTCCTATTTTTTGTATGCTCTGTGAGAAAACCAAGTTGGATATTGATTTGGCGAATTTGAAGTTGTTGTCGTCGTCATGGTCGTCTTTCTCTTAGTGTGGTTGGGATTTGTTGACCTGTTAAACCGCTACTGCTGTTTGATATTTTCAACAATCATTCACCCTTCGTTTGGAATTGTTATTTTCACCCATTTTTCACTGTTTCACCCGCTAGCTAAAGTTAACCATGTTTGCTGTGGGATCTCATACAATGGTTATGATTCTCTATACCAATTTGGCACATTTATTTCAACACAGTCAATTTACCTGAGGGCTTTGCATAATTGGGAACAACCTCCGTTTTATAATGCGGTTGTAGATCTTCTCTTCTAGTTGGGTATATATATTTTTTTAAATTAGAAGAATTTTGACCAGGGAAAGGACGATAAGTTGAAGCATGAATCACATTGTAATACAAATGCCTTATTGACACAAAATGACGTTGGTTGTGGAGTGAAGTGAAGACGAGAATTGAGAAGTCTTGTCGAGAGCAAGTTTTGGCATCATGTAAAATAGGTAAATAGGAGAAGAAGAATATGTCTATGTGATAGACCTCAAAATCACTGTTACATAAAATTATCACATTGTTAACCTCAGGGCCAAGATAGTTTTTCCTTCCTTCTATTTTATTTTAATTTTTGGGATATGATGGAGAACCATAATACATGTGTTGTTTCGGAAGGTGGGAGTGGTCAGGGGTTTCGCAACACAAATATCCTCCAGTCATGCCACTCAATCCCACTGTCAGGAAATGAAAGTTAGTTTTCGATGATGATCCATCGACTGCCGCTAGACACGCACAAGAACAGGTACATGGGTCAGCTTACAATGCAACAGCAGGGGTAGGAGGGATGATTTCTCATAATCTCAGTCTACCAGCACGAGTGGGAGACACAGTTTCTCATAATTATTTCAGGCACCAAAAGCAGGAGTGTAAATTGTTAGCTCGTCGAAAAATATCGAAGTGAAGGCTTAGGATTCCTCTGTTTGTTTTGTTTTTGTTCTTTAATGTTAGGAAAAATATTTAATAAGGAATTTAATCTACTTTTTTTTATTATCCCTCTCAAAATGATCTTTTAAATCATCTTCATTTGTATATGGGATCAGCATAGATCGATCTTAAACCGGTATCTATCAAGCATCGAGAGGGATCCAATTTCTTGAGGTGTATTTCTTTTTTAAAATTTAAATCCAAGAAATTTGATCTCTCTTGTTTGGT
Organism: Larix kaempferi; assembly: GCA_027924585.1. NCBI lineage: Eukaryota > Viridiplantae > Streptophyta > Pinopsida > Pinales > Pinaceae > Larix > Larix kaempferi. Next base: position 1,457,992 of record BSBM01001175.1, on the reverse strand, counting down.
AGATCCAGGTTTAAGTTTTAAGGTTTTTTTTTTTTTTTTCAACCGAAAAAGCGTATTATTGCTATTCATTCGAATCAAATAGTACAATGATAATCAACCTTTTCTCATAAGGATTTTGCATCCTGTTCACAACAGTAACCAAATTGTCCAAAACACCTATCAATTCTTAAATACATCCAAAAGAAAGACTAGTCATACTAGATGTCCATATACAAAATACACAAAAACCCATACTGAAGTCTGATAATAACTAATTAAAGAAAGATACTTCTCCATTATCCAGCATAATGGAATCCATCCATTCTTCCCAAAATAGCAGACCTTCAGGACCAAGAAGTGCTTGCTTTGATAAACTGTTAGCCAAATCATTGTGCTCCCTATAAATATGATTGAAAGAGATGTAATCATGCATTCCAATCTCCTCTTTTGCATGCAAGCACCAGTGATTCATAGCCAAAACATTTAATTTAAATTCTCCAGTTGCCCATTTTATCGTGACACGAGAGTCTCCAAAGACCTTTAAGTTTACCAGTCCAAAGATATTTGCACATTTCAGAGCACACCATAATGCTAACAGCTCGGCCTTCATGTTGTTTCCATTACCACAATTGAGCCGCAGGGTGAAATGGTGACCCTCATTTAAATGTATAACTCCTCCCACAGTACAAAAGCCAAGCTATGCAGCTCCATCAAAAAAGAGGATGGGTTGCCCAACCGTATAAGAAAATTGTCCAATCCTTCTATCTCCAGCAATTGTAATTTCAAAATTAAATTGTTGAGCAAGTTTCAAGGCAATAATACCACAAACCTTAATCTTCGGCTTAATCCCTTGAAAGGTGACCAAATTTCTAACATACCAAAGTTCCCAAGATACAAATATTGGTAATAAAGAATCCTTTGTAGATCTGTACCAGTTAAGAAGAGACTGTCCAAAATCTCCTTCTTCCCAATCCATAGTAACTTTCAATTCTGCATAGCATAGATTCCAAACACTTCTACCAAAAGAACAAGAAACAAACAAATGACTAACACTTTTAGAATCATCCTTACAAAGGATACACCAATTTGGGCCACACCGACCATGCTTCAAAAGATTGTCCCAAGTTTTTAATGTACCCTGCAAAGCATGCCATAAAAAACACTTGATTTTTAACGAAAGATCCCATCTCCAAATCTGCTTATACCACCAATTTTGTGGATAAATACATTTATCTTGCAATATTCTATCATAGGTTGTTTTAGCAGTAACCTTCCCAGATTTACCATTCCCACACCAAACCAATCTATCAGTTTGAGTGGTCAATTTACAACCTGTTGAGTTGAGAGCACTGATATAATTATCCCAGGATGAAGCATCATATACCTCCAAACCCAAGTCAATGGATTTGAGCCAGTATGAATTACCAGAACTGTTCCTGATATTCTTTAAAGTTAACATCCCATAAAATTTTAAATAGTCCAGGATTCTATGAGTGAGAAAAACAATATCCTCAACGCCCAAAATTTTATCTTTCTCGATCTTGATATCTTCACCATTCCCCACCTGCCACTTCAGGTCCCCAGTAATCCACTTCGAAACTTTAAGCAGACCTCGCCACATAGGAGAAATGCCTACTCTAGCAGGCATCGAGCTCCTGATCCAGGAACTGACATCCATATTAATATATCTAACAAAAATAATTCTGGACCAGAGTGATCTGTCAAAAAGACATCTCCACAGGCTTTTAACTCTAAGAGCCAAACTGAAAGAGTACAAATCTTTGATTCCCCAACCTCCGAATTTCTCAGGTCGTGAAAGGGATTCCCATCCAATCATAACCAAAGATGCACGATCACTGCCACCAGTCCACAGAAAATTAAAGATCAACTTTCTAATAACATTAAGGATGAAGACCGGAATCTCCAGGAGTGACATCCAATAGACTGGAATCCCCAATAGAACCGCCTTAACTAGAGTTAACTTGCCACCAACAGAAAGCATTATGTAATCCCAATGAGTAATGCGAGCTTCTACTATATGAATAAGCCACCACCAATCTTTGATCTGATAATTGTTTGATCTCAAGAAAAAACCCAGATATTTAATCCTAGATCATCTAATGGAAAGCACTTATATGGAAAAAAAAATTGTATTTCATTTCTTCTATCTAATTCCACATTGTAATAATGGAAACTAGATTTAGCAGAGCTCACCTTCATTCCAGAAACACGACAGAAAGAGTTAATGATATTTCTGAGAACCTACCATTCTGCAACTGTAGCAGCTCCTACCAAGAGCACATCATCAAAAAAGATCAGATGTGTTAAAACACATCCAATACCCATCTTGATACCACTGATCAATCCATCATTTTTTGCAAAGTTCAACATCCTACTAAGTCCATCAACAACTAACAAGAACACTAATGGAGATAATGGACATCCTTGACGAATTCCCTTGGAGCATTGAAAGAAATCAGAAGGTGATCCATTGATTAAAATAGCAATGCTGGCAGTTGAAACACAGGCCATGATCCAATTAAGGACAAGTGGAGGGACCCCAATTTGAATCAAGATGAGTCTTAGGAATGTCCAGTTAACACGATCATAGGCATTTTCTAGGTCCATTTTCAACAACAATGCATGATGCTTCTGAGCTCTGATGGTTTGGAGCAGTTCCTAAGATGCCCCAATGGCATCATGAATTTGACGATTATGCAAAAATCCAAACTGTTCTTCAGTAATATGCTCAGAAAGAGCAGATTTTGTCCTTTGGGCAATGATTTTTGAGACTAGTTTGTAAGCTAAATTGCAAAGAGCAATAGGTCTGTAGTCTCTGAAACTAGTTGGTTTTCCTTTTTTAGGAATCAGAGTAACAAAGGAAGAATTCAAAGCCCCTGAAGAAAAGCCATGCAGCCTTGTAAATTCCACCATTCTCAAAATGTCCAGTCCCATGATATCAAAGAAATGAGAATAAATTTCAACAGGCCAGCTGTTCGGACCAGGACTTTTTTCACTAGCAAAAAGTTTCAAGGTTTTTTCCACCTCCTCAAGACTAACCTCATTCCACAGATCCTTTGCCTCTTGATCATTAAAAAACCTGGGAAAGAGTTTAGCAACTCTATTCTGTTCCAGAAGATCACAATTGCCCTCGTCCTTATAAATTTTTCCAGAGACTCACTAGAGAAATTGTTACCCTCCCCATCTTCCAATTCCCATATAGAGTTCAAGTTTCTCCTAGCCGAGGCAAAGGAGTGGAAAAATTTAGTATTGCGATCCCGATGTTGGATCCACAAAGCCCTACTCTTCAACTTCCATTCCATCTCCTCCTGTAATAGGAATTCTTCCTTTTTCTTCTCAAACCTTTTGACCACCTCAAAACCTGCCTCATTCAGCTCACCTTTAAAATTTTCCAAATGAAACTTCTGGATTTCTGATTCCAGGAGTACCAAAACTTTTTAATCAGTTGCTTTCCGAGACTTTATCCAAAGAACAGCTTCACTTTTTAGCCTTCTCATTTTATTACAAAACTTGTCTAAGGGGTTATTACCATCAGCATTCACATTAATCCAAAAGACCTTAACCATTTTACAGAACTCCTCCTCAAGCAGCCAGGAGCTGTTAAACTTGAAAGGAACTTTTGTTTTCAGCCCATAATCATCAAACTGAAAAACGATTGGCCAATGATCGGAGAACTTATGCTCATACACCCAAGATCTATATTTCTGAAAAATCCCCAGCAGAGGAACCTTGACTAAAACTCTATCCAGTCTCTTATGGATACCTTCATTGCCCCTTCTACCATTTGTCCAAGAGGGAAGCAACTTTACAGGTATAATATCAACCAAACCATTATCCATCAAAATCTTATTAAAATAATCTGCTAAAGGATCCATTCTGGCTTTTATCCCCTAGATTTTTGAAGGTGACTTTGTGAAATTTAAGTCACCTGCAACAATCAGGTTCTCATCATTTAATAACCTAGAGCACATAAGAGAGTCTAAATTTTTTTTCCTATTAGAATATGGAGCATAACAATTAAATAAGGAAAAAGAAAAATTATGTCCAACACAAAAACCTTTCAAAAAAATCCCCCAATCTGTTCTAAAAACTTTGAACAAGAAAAATTGAGGGTTCCAGGCAACCCCCAATCCTCCAGATAAACCAGAAAAGTCTGTGGTAGATACCTCCCAATAAGATAAGATACTCCTAAGTTTAGATATAGCATCAGAACTGGAACACATAGTCTCTTGTATCAAGACAATACCCGGGCAAGTAGAGTGAAAGAGATTGGACAGGGTCCTAGCCCGCGAAACCCCACCCAATCCACGAATGTTTAGAGAGAGGAAAGACATTAAGAAAAATCCCCAACGGGCATCTGTGCTCTAAGGCCCATATCAGAAACATCATCAAAAATTCTAATATCACTCAAACCCCCATTTGTCTGAGAAATAAGGTCAAGGTCAGACTTCTTCTTTCGCCCCTTTCGAATAGTAACATTCTGGAACTTTGGAGAGATAATAGGTAATTCTACCGAGTCCGGGGAAGGGGTTTTAGAGAAGATGGGAATAGGTGAGAGATCTAAGACATCCTTAGTGTCACAATCCTGCAAATAAACAGATACAATAGCTTCAACAGATTTCTTTGTCGGAGCAGGAACAGATTCTCGGGTAGTCACAACCGAAGCAAAGGTAGGGTTTGTGGAGATAACGGAGGCAGTTGGTAACCCCCCACAAATGAAATCAATAGTGGAATTATCATGGCACAAACTCTGAGCGCAAACATTCAAATCCCCAACCTCCAATTCATTATCAAGACATCTAGCAACCAGAGGAGGCCCAGAAACAGAATTCAAATTTGATAATCCATGCCTCAACTGAACTTCTCCTCTAGATATCCTCATGTCTAAATCCAATTCCCTATCAGAAATAAAATCTAATTCAGCTCTAGAAAGGTCAGAATATGCTGATTCGGGGGGAAATTTCAACTTACCAATTCCAGAAGACCTTGGCATTTCATAACTAGAAACAGAAGGGAGGTGCTTCTTTCCATGAACATCTATTTTTTAATTATTTTTCATAATATTTTATTTTATGAACCAACATGGATTTTTTTAAAATACTTTCCATAATTTTTTTTTTATTTTATGGACCGATATGAATTTTTTTAATTATTTTGTTAGTATCAAACGTAACGTTACATCATCTCCCCCATACTGGGTTGTAAAGCACCTCGTTGAACTCGGTGCAATAAAGAAGTCTCAAGCAAATATAAATTTAGCCTCGTAAATTCTATCTTATACTTGCCTAAAAAGAGAATGATATTTTAAAATGTATCATCTTTGACTTCAAAGATGATGCATTTTAAAACAACATTCTCTCCACCATCTTTCTTATAGAGAGGTAAATGTTATTTTCATAGCTTCAACATTTTTGCTTGCAACAAATAGGTACAGGTTTAATTTATTGTCTACGGTTACTTTTACTACTATTTTTTCATGTTTTGGTTTTGGAGAATTCAAACAATTACACTAAATAAGGTAATCATTTCTTTTTTTAAATTGCAGTCCTGCAATGAATAACACAAAACCAACTATAATTAAAATACAACGTGTTGCACTTTGGAGCGGTTGTTGTTTATTCATAATTCACAAACAAAAAAATTTCGTTTGGTTTCAATAATTTTATTACTTTTCAATTTGATAATTACACAAATTTATAGTTTTTTAATAAAAAAATATTATTATTTTCAAACATCCAAATTGAGAAAATAAAAATTTTAAAAGCAAAATTTTAATATATATACAAATAATATATATATATATATATATATATATTCTCAAATTTAAAAAACAAAATTTTAATATATATACAAATAATATATATATATATATATATATATATATATATATTTTCTCAAATTTAAAAAACAAAATTTTAACATATACATATATATATTAAATCATAAATTAATAATTTTATTTCACATTAATATTCAATGTTTATCACTAATGCTTAATTGGATTTTAAGATTTTTTACACAAATATGACTTTATTTTTGCATTAATGATAACTTGGTTATTGCATCTTTTTCTAAAATAGATTTGTTTAATTGTTAAAATAATAAAATGTGATTTGCTCAACTAAATTATATAGAAAATTAAATTTAAAACAATGTTTTATGTGTTTCACGTATATGTGTCTGGAATTTTTGTAGGAACTTAGAAAAAGATTTATCAATTAAATTTGGCATAGACAATTTTATTCAATTTTAGTGTAATGGGTGTGATAGATTTTCAATCATAATCAACTGCCAAAATGTTTTATGAGAAGAAAATTGACCATCAAGATTTAGCCACTGATTTGAACTATTAAAGTTTTTTGTTCATTTATTAAAAAAAAATTGTTAGTTAACACACTCATAAAGTTTGTGTTAGTTAGTTAATGGGGTTTATCTCAAATACATATGACTTCCATTTTTTTTCCTTTTTTCATCCCAATGATGTTTTCAATAATCAAATTTTTTTTTTTTGGTAAAGTTGCAGAGCATAAATTAATTAACAAAAGTTGAATGTACATCTAGAGCTGAGTAGAGTTTTGCATATTGGGGAGGTCTCATATGGTGAAGCCACCATCCCAATTGCTCAAAAATACTGTAATGACTGACATAATACAAAATTAAGACCTTTGGAGTATGGTATGCCCTTAAAAAAGTTGGGACTTTTTTCAAAAAAGAAAACCTAGTCTGTCTAACTGTGCTGAAAACTAGACTATGTGGAAAATAAAAACCAAAAAGCTGATAGTTGCAGAGATGACCAGGAGTGATGGCTGCCCAGTTGTCATTTTTCCGGTGGTTTATCTGGCTCTTCCTCTGTGATGGGGCAGGCTACATAGTAATCTTCGAAATTCCCCGGAGGGGGCAAAGAAGGAGAACCTATAGTACACATTCCATCTTGGGTGGCGCTAGGACCTGGAGCCGAGCCTTTGTTCTTTGTTAGTGGGAATTTCTTTTTAGCCGACCCATTGTTTGGAGTTGCCTCTGCATCTTCTTCATTTTTATTAACCTGTTTCGCAGGTTCCAAATTGCTGCCAATGGAGAAAGCGTCATAGGTCATGTTGGCTTCTAGAGTGTTGGAATGTTCCGCCGCTTCCTTCAGGCTTGCCTTAACGTTGCAGACGATGGTGGAATTAGCTTTCTAGCTAGCTTTCATTTCTTCGATGAGGGTGCTCATCATATTTTTGAGCAACCAATAATGGTTAATGGCATCGCCATTACTACTAGTAGCAAGAAGTGCTGCAACTTTGCGAGCCTCCCACCCGTCTATGAGACTTCGTGTCCGCGCCGAGATGCGTTCGACATACCCATCCATCACAGACCAATCCATGGCCACCTTGGGCCGACGACTATTATTCTTAATGCCACTCCCACTTCCACGACGAGAAATCCCCCTAGTGCGATTCATCATGGCAGTGGGTAGGTCGAAAATCTCTCTGGAGTTCGCAATAGCAGAAGGAGAAAACACCGAGAAGAACCAGAATTCTATGGTCGAAACTCCGTCCATATCAACCAAGGGATTTAAAGAGCCGAGGTAATTAATATCACAGTCCATCGTCCTCATTGAAATTGATGGTAATGAATGCAGGTCCCAGAGGCCGAGGGGATACGTCAATCCAGACGCATGCAAAGGAGGTTGTAATTAACTCCCTCGTCCTCCAGAATTAAATATATGTCGTCGTCCAGGTTGCCGCACTGTCTAACTTCTAGGTGGCTGCATTGTCCATCATTAGCTGCGGCTAGGTGGTTGCTCTCGTTCATAGGTGGTATGGGATCCTACATGTAGGGCTTGTCATCGCATACGGGGGGATGAGGTGGAAGCATCTCCCTGCGTACAGTGGCCGAGGATGGTGCCATGGGGTCATCCGCATGCAAGATTCAATGATCAAATCTTGCTTGGTTATGTCTATCTGATTTTCAAAGGCACTATCAAATCGACAAACAAGATGTATAGCCATTTGAATAATGATTGGGAGATCTTCTTACAACCAAGCTCCATGGTTCATTTCTCAAGAGATACTCAAATAGTTCAGTCAATCGTGTATGTTAGAAGTGTTTTGGAATCCATGGTTTCAAAAATTCCGAGTTGCGTTGAGAATCTTCAAAATTCAGATTACATGAAGATCAAGATAATATTATGCTGCATGGAATTTTTCTACTGCATCTTGATATACTCTTCGTAAGTATGCAGAATTTGCTTCATCTTCATTGGGCGAATAAGAGGAAAAGCATTACAAGACCTGGGAAGCGTGAGCTAATTTCTTTCTAAATTGTTGGGTGAATATGCAACATAATCAAAAGTAGTGTATCAATTTGTAGGTTTTCTGTTACCATTCTTTGATGATTAACAAGTTAGAAAAACTAACCATTTCATTGAAATACTCTCTCTTTTGAAAGAGGTTTTTCTAGTTTTGGGTGATATATGTGCAATGAAAATGCTAATTTTGTTCAGTTCATTGGTAACTTTGTCTACATCTAATATTCGAGTGCCTATTTGTACTATCTTGGAAGGGATTTTTAAATTTGACCCTTCCTTGGTGTTGGTTGTGGAGCCTGATCTCCAAATTTAGAGATATTATTTTTCAGCCGTGTTTGTATATTATTTTAAAACAACATTCTCTCCACCATCTTTCTTATAGAGAGGTAAATGTTATTTTCATAACTTCAACATTTTTGCTTGCAACAAATAGGTACAGGTTTAATTTATTGTCTACCATTACTTTTACTACTATTTTTTCATGTTTTGGTTTTGGAGAATTCAAACAATAACACTAAATAAGGTAATCATTTCTTTTTTTAAATTGCAGTCCTGCAATGAATAACACAAAACCAACTATAATTAAAATACAACGTGTTGCACTTTGGAGCGGTTGTTGTTTATTCATAATTCACAAACAAAAAAATTTCGTTTGGTTTCAATAATTTTATTACTTTTCAATTTGATAATTACACAAATTTATAGTTTTTTAATAAAAAAATATTATTATTTTCAAACATCCAAATTGAGAAAATAAAAATTTTAAAAGCAAAATTTTAATATATATACAAATAATATATATATATATATATATTCTCAAATTTAAAAAACAAAATTTTAATATATATACAAATAATATATATATATATATATATATATATATATATATATATATATATATTTTCTCAAATTTAAAAAACAAAATTTTAATATATACATATATATATTAAATCATAAATTAATAATTATATTTCACATTAATATTCAATGTTTATCACTAATGCTTAATTGGATTTTAAGATTTTTTACACAAATATGACTTTATTATTGCATTAATGATAACTTGGTTATTGCATCTTTTTCTAAAATAGATTTGTTTAATTGTTAAAATAATAAAATGTGATTTGCTCAACTAAATTATATAGAAAATTAAATTTAAAACAATGTTTTATGTGTTTCACGTATATGTGTCTGGAATTTTTGTAGGAACTTAGAAAAAGATTTATCAATTAAATTTGGCATAGACAATTTTATTCAATTTTAGTGTGATGGGTGTGATAGATTTTCAATCATAATCAACTGCCAAAATGTTTTATGAGAAGAAAATTGATCATCAAGATTTAGTCACTGATTTGAACTATTAAAGTTTTTGGTTCATTTATTAAAAAAAAATTGTTAGTTAACACACTCATAAAGTTTGTGTTAGTTAGTTAATGGGGTTTATCTCAAATACATATGACTTCCATTTTTTTTCCTTTTTTCATCCCAATGATGTTTTCAATAATCAAATTTTTTTTTTTGGTAAAGTTGCAGAGCATAAATTAATTAACAAAAGTTGAATGTACATCTAGAGCTGAGTAGAGTTTTGCATATTGGGGAGGTCTCATATGGTGAAGCCACCATCCCAATTGCTCAAAAATACTGTAATGACTGACATAATACAAAATTAAGACCTTTGGAGTATGGTATGCCCTTAAAAAAGTTGGGACTTTTTTCAAAAAAGAAAACCTAGTCTGTCTAACTGTGCTGAAAACTAGACTATGCGGAAAATAAAAACCAAAAAGCTGATAGTTGCAGAGATGACCAGGAGTGATGGCTGCCCAGTTGTCATTTTTCCGGTGGTTTATCTGGCTCTTCCTCGGTGATGGGGCAGGCTACATAGTAATCTTCGAAATTCCCCGGAGGCGGCAGAGAAGGAGAACCTATAGTACACATTCCATCTTGGGTGGCGCTAGGACCTGGAGCCGAGCCTTTGTTCTTTGTTAGTGGGAATTTCTTTTTAGCCGACCCATTGTTTGGAGTTGCCTCTGCATCTTCTTCATTTTTATTAACCTGTTTCGCAGGTTCCAAATTGCTGCCAATGGAGAAAGCCTCATAGGTCATGTTGGCTTCTAGAGTGTTGGAATGTTCCGCCGCTTCCTTCAGGCTTGCCTTAACGTTGCAGATGATGCTGGAATTAGCTTTCTAGCTAGCTTTCATTTCTTCGATGAGGGTGCTCATCATATTTTTGAGCAACCAATAATGGTTAATGGCATCGCCATTACTACCAGTAGCAAGAAATGCTGCAACTTTGCGAGCCTCCCACCTGTCTATGAGACTTCGTGTCCGCGCCGAGATGCGTTCGACATACCCATCCATCACAGACCAATCCATGGTCACCTTGGGCCGACGACTATTATTCTTAATGCCACTCCCACTTCCACGACGAGAAATCCCCCTAGTGCGATTCATCATGGCAGTGGGTAGGTCGAAAATCTCTCTGGAGTTCGCAATAGCAGAAGGAGAAAACACCGAGAAGAACCAGAATTCTACGGTCAAAACTCCGTCCATATCGACCAAGGGATTTAAAGAGCCGAGGTAATTAATATCACAGTCCATCGTCCTCATTGAAATTGATGGTAATGAATGCAGGTCCCAGAGGCCGAGGGGAGACGTCAATCCAGACGCATGCAAAGGAGGTTGTAATTAACTCCCTCGTCCTCCAGAATTAAATATATGCCGTCGTCCAGGTTGCCGCACTGTCTAGCTTCTAGGTGGCTGCATTGTCCATCATTAGCCGCGGCCAGGTGGTTGCTATCGTTCATAGGTGGTATGGGATCCTACATGTAGGGCTTGTCATCGCATACGGGGGGATGAGGTGGAAGCATCTCCCTGCGTACAGTGGCCGAGGATGGTGCCATGGGGTCATCCGCATGCAAGATTCAATGATCAAATCTTGCTTGGTTATGTCTATCTGATTTTCAAAGGCACTATCAAATCGACAAACAAGATGTATAGCCATTTGAAAAATGATTGGGAGATCTTCTTACAACCAAGCTCCATGGTTCATTTCTCAAGAGATACTCAAATAGTTCAGTCAATCGTGTATGTTAGAAGTGTTTTGGAATCCATGGTTTCAAAAATTCCGAGTTGCGTTGAGAATCTTCAAAATTCAGATTACATGAAGATCAAGATAATATTATGCTGCATGGAATTTTTCTACTGCATCTTGATATACTCTTCGTAAGTATGCAGAATTTGCTTCATCTTCATTGGGAGAATAAGAGGAAAAGCATTACAAGACCTGGGAAGCGTGAGCTAATTTCTTTCTAAATTGTTGGGTGAATATGCAACACAATCAAAAGTAGTGTATCAATTTGTAGGTTTTCTGTTACCATTCTTTGATGATTAACAAGTTAGAAAAACTAACCATTTCATTGAAATACTCTCTCTTTTGAAAGAGGTTTTTCTAGTTTTGGGTGATATATGTGCAATGAAAATGCTAATTTTGTTCAGTTCATTTGTAACTTTGTCTACATCTAATATTCGAGTGCCTATTTGTACTATCTTGGAAGGGATTTTTAAATTTGACCCTTCCTTGGTGTTGGTTGTGGAGCCTGATCTCCAAATTTAGAGATATTATTATTCAGCCGTGTTTGTACCCCAGTTTTATATGATATGTAGGTGGATTGTACACTCACCCTGGGCAACGGGTGGAAATTGCCTCCCCATGGGCTTCCAGGGGGGACCATCCCCCCTGGATGGGGGGTTCGAGGGCGAAGCCCCCGAAAGAAATTTTTGGGGTTGTTTTATGGGTCCATGGTTTTGGGTATCCCGTGGTATTTTCCCATTGTATTTCCCTTATAAAAGCAAGACATTTTAATACGGCTAGGGTTGATGTATTAGGTTTTATGCATTGTAAAGATCTCTGAGATCAGAAGAGAGACTGTGAGACAGTGAAGAGGAAGTGCAACGGTTGTGCTGCAGGTTGTATCCCTTCACTTTGCTGGATGGAATAATAATAAGGACTGGCAACTTCAGTGTGGATGTAGCCCAAGCTGGGTGAACCACTATATATCTGTGTCTCTCTTGTAATGTGTATGAATGATTATATTTGCATTTTCTGTTTATTGTTATTGCTCTGCGATCCTATTTTTCTAACACTTGGCCTAGTTGTTGATTTGTGATGATACTCACGGTACAAGGCTAGCTCAACACCATTGGAAAACTTTGGTCCAAATGTTTTTTCGGGGCATTTCTCAAAACACCATTTCGATTTTAGTTTTCTTTTTTTAGCGATTTCACCCTCCAACAACAACCTATCGACATATTATTGCACCTTTTTAGGGAAATTGCTAGTTATAGTATTTTGAAATGTATTCTGAGCATGAAATATTTTTGGCCTATCCACTTTAATTTATAAGTCTTAATGATGTATTTTTCAATTTTATTTTTATTTCTATTAAATTATTTGATAGCGTACAACTTATGTTTTCAATTTTGTTTGTGTTATTTTTTTGGTCTATCCACTTTAATTTATAAGTCTTAATGATGTATTTTTCATTTTCATTTTTATTTCTATTATTAAAGTATTTGATAGCGTACAACTTATCTTTTCAACTATGATTTTCTTAGTTTTTTTATCTATCCGCTTTAATTTATAAGTCTTGATGATATATGTTTCAATTTTATTTTTATCTCTATTAAATTATTTGATAGCTTACAACTTGTCTTTTCAATTTTGTTTAACTGGATCATGGCGTGTGTGATGTCGGCAAATCTTTATGTGCTTATTAATGGTTATCCAACATCTTTTTTTTGTAGCTCAAGAGGACTTAGGCATGGGTGTCCTCTCTCACATCTGCTCTTCCTACTAGTTATTGAATGACTCACCCATATGATTTGTGTAGCTAGAAGTGCAGGTATTCTTAAAGATATCAAAATTTCTCATAGAATTTTTATTACTCATCTACTTTTTGTTGATGATGTGGTCTTGTTCGATGAAGGTTCAGTCAAATAATGGGGTGTTTTTTCTAACATTATCAAGATTTTTTTCATTGCCTTGGATATGGAAGTCAGTGCAAATAAATATGCTTTCTTATACAATAATGTGGAAAATGGCATTCTTAATATTGTTTTAGGATTCCCTCCTAAAATATCTAACCTAAATGGCGGATTTAAGTACCTAGGTTTATTTATCAAACCTAATGATTATGGTGGGATGAAAATGCGAAGCTGGGAAACAATTCCGTGACAATAGAGTGAAAAAAAAGAGGGCGCGCGGATGAATAGGGGAAAAAAAGTCAACCTCAAACTCTTGGCCGAGAGTTTAAAAAACTCTAGGTCGATAGTTTAAAAAAACTCTAGGTCGAGAGTTTAAAAAAAATCTAGGTCGATAGTTTGAACCAATCACCACATTGTAATTTCAAAAAAAATCTCGGACGAGAGTTTGAACTAAACTATTGGCCGAGAGTTTGGAAGGTATTTTTCGGCTGAGAGTTTATGGTCAACAAAAGCTGCGAAAATATTTGGCACCTTTCTGGAACCTGCAACTTCAACAAGCCCAAACCCCTGCAAATTTTAAGTATTATTTGTCGGAATTGGTAGCAATAGATTCATCTTTGAATCTAGTTTCCAATGATTTATAATTGTTTCATTTCAATTTGAATTTCTATTTATTAATAAAAAATTTCTAAACCTTATCCTTAAGAATTTTATTACTCTGAAAATCACCCGAAATGCAAATTCAATATCATAACAAAGACAAAACCAAAAAAATCAAAATTTCACAGAGATCATAATTGGCTCGTCCTCTTCAAAAGGTTACTTTTTTTTTTCCAATAAGATTCACACTAAAAGGAAAATTGAAGCTCACCAACGTGTGTCGATAATGCACCATTTTCTGAAGATATGTTGTGTTGATAAATAATAAAAAATAGTTCGCAAGTCTTAAAAAACTCAAAATATAGTCCATGCACAAGTGTATTGTGTGTAGATTATGAGCATACAATGTTTTTCCCTAAAATGAATAACCATTTATCAAAAAACCGACGTCCACACAGGTCACTCATTATCCATACCTAAAATTTTCAAGTATATGTCGTTGGTGTGCACCAAATTTTTCCCATGATATGTCCATAAACAAATTTCAAAAAATATACTTCAAGTTGAAATTCCTAAGGGATATATGGGTTTGAAGAGGTCGAAGTTAAAAACATAAAATTTATCAGTTTTGTTTGGAAAAAACAAGCAAAAATTGTTTCCCAACTTCATGTTTTCACTCGGTGTTAGTGATTAGTTTTGGTTAATACATATATTTGAGAAAAAGATTAATATGTGGTGTCATAAGTTCCTATCATTGGGTGGGAGACTTACTTTGTTTTAAAAATTTGTTCTAAGTAGTATGTCAGTTTATTGGTCCTTATTGGATCAAATCCCAAAAACTATTTTAAAGAATATTAGAAGTTCGATGTTCAGGTTTCTCTGGTCAGGAAGATCAGAGGGTGGTCACTATCCCGTGATAAATTGGGAACACATATCTTTGCCTAAAAAATTGGGTGGATGGAACATTAAGAACATTTTTTGGTTTAATTTCGTTCTCTGCTTAAAAATTCCGTGGAGGGGGGTTAACTGAAACAATCTTGTGGTCAAAACTTTTACGTGAAAAGTATATTAAGAAGGATTTTATATGCTGGCTCAGGAATCCCAGGTATTGGTGAAGTATTTTTACAGTAATGCATCTTTTTTCTGGCGAGGTTTTATGAATATATTTCCTTGGCTTAAATCTCATTTGGAGTGGTAGGTAGGAAATTGAGAACAGGTCCAGGTGGGTATAGATCACATTATAGGTAATGAAATGAATTTTTTCCTATCAAATTATATTCTTGAATATCTTGTTGATTTGGGGTTTAAAACACTTGATAAAATCAAAATACCTCAGTGGTTACCCCCAAATAGATCTTATTGGCTAACGACTTCAGATCTTGGCATCGGAAGAATTTGGGTTGTAGAATGGAATCACTATATTCAGAATTTAAGTGCTTCTAGTGTTCGGCTCTCCTATGAGAAGGATAGTTTGGTTTGGAGAAAAATATTACCTCTGTTCAAGTCACTGGAAAATATGCTTATCAAACTATTGTTGAAGCTCATTTTGAAGGTGTAGTAAAATGTTGGTATGGTTCTCTTTGGAAATGGAATCTCCCACTGGAAGTTAAATGTTTCTTGTGGCTAGTATTTGAAGATAAAATATTGACATGGGAAAATTTAAAAAGATGGGGTAAACTAGGTCCAATTATATGTATGATCTGTAGGAAAGATAGTGAATCAGTGTATCACGTGTTTATCAATTGTCATTTTTCTAGACGCGTATGGTCTCAAACTTGAAGGTCTTTGGGTATTATGGACACTTGGTGCTCATCTAATATTGAAGATGCTTATTTAAAATGGGTGAAGAATCACTGAGAATTAAATAATTTGCTAGCATTAGAGTCTTTTGGGCCATATGGAAGTCTCAAAATAAGATTATATTCCAACATATCTCTTGTTCGGTAATCTCAGTTGTTAATTTTACTCTTTCTCTATAAAACCTGTATAAATCAGAAGGTTCTTCTCTCAGAAAGATGTGAGGTATAACAGTTTTTTCTCCTGGTCATGATAATTTCACCACAGCCTATTTTAATGGAGCCTATGGAAGTGGCAAATGTAGTGCAGGATTTTTTCTGAAGATTGACCATGTCCTCACATTCAAGTTCAGAATTTCTTGTGCTAGGGGATCAAATATGAAGGCGGAAATCCTTGGCCTTTGGGGAATATTAAAAATTGTCAATCTCTTTGGAATCGATGCCATTCACATCCTTGGAGATTATTTAGTTACTTTCAAATGGGCACAACAAAGTTTCAATATCAATTCGATACATCTCTCACATTGGTGCAAAAGAATCAATAAGTTGATGCTCACTTTCTATGATTTTTCCATAGATTATATTTATCGTGAATATAATGATGTTGCAGACGCTTTGTCAAAAGAAGCTCTAAATGGTGAACATGGGTAGTTTGATTGGGAGGAATGGACGGATGGTCGTCAATCTTCTGTGAGATCTTTTTTCTTCCTTCGAGACTAAGCCCTGTGTGGGGTAGCTTTTTAGTGTCATGCCCCAAATTTTGCATTGGGTCACAATGGCCTAATCCCATTGGTCATATTCATGAGAATTTGTCAAATTGATGCTAATGGTCAAATAATTGCCAAAGAGGAAAATTACTAGTTTCCTAGGTTGGGGGTGGAATCTTTGGGATTTGGAATAAGAAGAATAATAAATGATGTGTGGAAATTAGAAGAGCATAAATATTTAATAAAGGAGCTAAATAAATATATACAATGGAAAATCAAAGTGGCAATTGATCATGAAGACACATGGAGGAAGTGGGACCCACACAAGCTAGATTTTCGGTGCCACACGACATCCTCCTCTTGTCATTTCGAATACATAAGAAGCCCAAGGGTATTGGGATGAGTTGGAAGGTCAAAAGACTTGGCATGAATCAATTAAGGTCAAATTGGAGTGGAAGAGTAACTCCCATGGAAGAGGAAGAGGCATTTTGGAGCTAGTGAGACACTTGGACTAGATTCCCTAGCTCTATGACAAAAATGATGAAGATGCTACAACACCTATGAAAAAAATTAGACCTGAAGGATGAAATTTGACATATATGACATGTGACGGCTAAAAATAGCCTCCAAGAGGGTACTCAAGGGAGTTGGGGCAGCTAAGATGCTTCCACATGTGATTTGGTGGAAGTGGGAGACTAGGAATTGTTGTACAAGTGGCATTCTTTGGAATCTCTTCCCAACTTGAGTTGGAATGCATCTCTTAGAATGAATTCAACCCATAGAGATCTTGGAAACTTTATAAATGTCAAGAACAAAGAATGAAACCAGATTTTGATCATTTTTAGAATTTGCAATTGCATTTGTGAGAGAGGAGCTAGTGGATGACTAGTTTCTTTTCTTAGCCAATTTCGAGGGTGAAAGATTCCCATCCAAGTTGGTGTTTGGAAAGTCCATTCAGTTCTTTCATGGAGATTTAATGGACTCTTTATTTGCATCTATAAGCTACAGGTAAGCTCGTGGTTTCTTCTATTGCAGCTCACTCACTCAACCATTTCTAGTTTTCA
Source organism: Larix kaempferi (assembly GCA_027924585.1). Taxonomy (NCBI): domain Eukaryota; kingdom Viridiplantae; phylum Streptophyta; class Pinopsida; order Pinales; family Pinaceae; genus Larix; species Larix kaempferi. The sequence continues at coordinate 1,440,552 of BSBM01001175.1, read as the reverse complement.
TTGCATATTCTCGCTCCTTGAGGGAGGGGGCTTTTGGTGAGCTATTATTCTCTTTGGGGGAGCTTATAATGCCCCATTTTTTTGTAGTATGAATTAAATACTCTTTTATTCATATTCAGAAAGTTTCAGGTCGAAATTCCAAGTGGAAATGTATAAATCTGATTGTTAATGAAAGAATGGTGTCATTTCCCCACTACCTTGATGTAGCAATGATGTATTGATTTATTCGAATGAAAGATCATTCCTATGATGTATTTATGATTCATGGACTGTCATTTATGAGCTTCAAAATTTTCATGTTCAGTACTCAAGCATTTGGAGTCATTTTGATCAGTTTAATACCATTGGAAGAAGATTTAATGCCATTTCCCCCAAGGTTGAAACTAGTCTCTTTGCATCTGATTTAAGGGAGTTATAGAAGACATTAAAAGTTGAATGGTGATGAATATGAGTTCATGTTTATGTAATTTATATTCCCCCTGCTTCCATTCCGAAATTCGAGTTGGATTGAGTGCATTTGGAAAGTCATTTTCATCATTTACCCCTAGGGGATTTGAACCACAATTTACTAGTAAAAATCCCTATCTTGACCATATTTGAAAGAGGAGTTGTAGAAGTCACATGAAAACTACATAACATCCATAAAAATTATAAATATTTCTTAATATCATTCAAGTACCTTCTGTAGCAATTTGGGAGAATTTGCAGTCATTTGGAGAACAAGGGACCAATACTAGTCAAAGAGAAATTGCTAATAAAATACCATACATTGACCATAATCTTAAAGGAGTTTCCAGAAGTGTTTTAATGGCATTAAATCATCCTTGAACATAATACTCAAGTTTTAATATCATTCATACACCTCCTGGTAATATTTCGTAGCATTTGGAGCAATTTGCAGACTTAGGCATCAAAACTAGTCAAAGGTCGAATTAGGGAAAAAAGTGAAAAAATGTCATTTTAATAAAATTCTTAAAAAGGGACATTACAGTGGTATCAGAGCATGGTCCTTGCACCTGTGATTTAATGTCATACATTGAAGAATAAGTTGCAGCCATGTCTTACTATTATGATGAATCCTATGAGTACAATTCTTATCAGGAATATGCAGATGATTATGAACAATATGAAGCATAATGTGAATGGTATGAGGAAGAGGTGCCATCATGCAACACTTCTTACAATTCTAGGAAGAATGAAGATTATTATTATGACCCTATGTATGATAAATATGAGTATGTCACACCACCAAAGGATAAGTCTATGAATGATGTACAAAGATGGAGAGCAACATATAAAACATTGCCCCAACAATATCAGGCATATCTTGATTTGTATAAGAAAGGTAAATATAAGCCCCTCCTTTTGAAGACTTTTTTGATTGGGTGTTTGCAAATAGGCCCAAAAATGAAGATGTGGAGTTAGTGAAGAAAGGTTTATGCCCTTCTTGTAAAATACCTTGGAGAGAAAATCACATGTGTGTGAGTGAAAAGAGCAATGAAAAATATGAAGCTTCAGGGAATGCAACTATTTCCATCTGGGGGAGACTTCTTGGGTACTCTTCAAAAAGAGATTCCAAATGTATTGATATTAAGGAAACCAAGGGGAAACGTAAATCAGATTGATTGAAGGAGAAAGATGAAGATACATCCCATGAAATTGAAGAAGATCCTACTGAAAATATTGAAGATCATTTCGAGACACATTTTGCCTTAGACATGAATAAAGGAGCATCTACTGATGGATGCTTGAACTATGAAGGAGTACCTACTGATGGGTGCTCACACCTATATGTTGGTGACATAGAGATCACTTTTGACAGTATTGCTGCAAGCCAAAATTCACTTAAGCATGAAAATAAAGACATTGTAGCAGTTGAATAAAAAACAAGATCAACTTCTCCATCACCACCTGAGCTTCATGAAGTTGGTCCAAGTAAGAACGAAGAAGATGAGGAGGTTCATTTTCAAGAGCCCCATTTTCTTGAAGGATAATTAAATATGAATTAAAAGAAGATCCAAGATTCCCTTATCATTCTCCATGACACTCAAGCATTGGTGTCAAATTCTTGTTGGAAAGCTACTTCATTGGAGGAAACATCATTCCTTGAAGACATGGAGAAGATTCAAAGACCAATGTGCCACATCAAAGGTAATTTCATGTCTTTTCTTTTTGATAGAAACCATTTGTTTGAGCTTAATGAATTGTTACATGATGCATACTTGAAGAATAATGAGGATAATCATAAGCTCACAATTCAAAATGAGCAACTTCTTGCAAGGTTGAAAGATACTTGTTTTTCCTCCTATGTTTCAGATTGTCAAATAGTAGATTGTTTGGAGGATTCTCATGACATGGTGGATCATGAGAAATGTGGAAATTTGAATTTTCTTGATGTGTTTTAAGATGAACTTGAAGAGATCCAAACAATTGATGTGGTGGAAGAGGAACTTGAATTGTCTCTTGATGAAGGTTATGCAATTTTTAAAGAAGAGCATGATTCCTCTACATTGGAACTAATCTACAACAAAGGTTCCACACTTTTGAAGGAGCTGCATGATACTACCCATATGGATCCTTCCCATGATGAAACGTTTTCAAACTTTTGATCATTTGGGTGAATTAGTTCAATCTCCTACATCCTACAATTACATGTTTTGCAGCATTAGTCTCAATAAAGTGTGGGTGAAAGGGTTATTTTTTATCGTGCCACATGAGGAGTATGGAACTCCTAGATTTACTTCTTATGATGACATGGTTGGAGCACATTCTTATTCACATTTGCAACAACATCATTTGTTACTTTATGATGATGCACATCTACATGGATGCACCTATGATATGCATTTGAGTCACTTGAAGACTCATGGTTTTTCTTGCTCAACACTTGGTTCATTTGATGTTGGAGGAACTTCATCCAACACTGGGGTGAATAGATTTATGATTGGAGAAATTTTTTGTTGTCAGCCACATACTTTTTTATATCTTTATGATTCTCACATTCATGGATATATGGGTGAGACTTCTTTGAGTCATTTGAAGTCTCCTTGTTTTTGTTGCTCATTATCTGGTCCAGATCTTAGTGGGGATTCTTCATTCACTTCTTGGATGAAAGAATACATGGCTGAATATTTTGATGCATATCACATCATTTTGGAGCAGCATGATAGGACATGGGATCCTCACCTATGTCATTGGAGCATATTTTATTGGTTACTTGATGCTTGTATGCACTTGGAAAATGGTGGTCTACTTGCTTGGAGGTATAAGCACTTTCACTATTCTTTGATGAAGCATATTCTTGATGTTCATTTTCATTATGTTGTTATGTACTTTGATGATAAATATTTTGTACTCATCATGTTGGGAAGAATTCATACAAGAAAATGGGATCCATGCACTATGAATTGGAGAGCACTTCTAATTGTTGGAGTGCAATACAAGCAATGGGACAGTGGGATAATTCTTAGTCTCATTGGTTTCAACTTTTTGGGGAAACAAGTAGTATGGGGGATGGATTCCCCACTTAATAAAGTGATTTTAATCAGAGTAGTGCAGTAGCAAGGATGGTGGTTCCTCTCTAAAACCTTCATGGAATCTCAAAGACTCAAGGTTGGGCAATTCAGTGGCAACTTCAAAGAATTATACAGGAAACAGGTTCTTCAACACCCATGTGTGAAATTGCTTGAGGATAAGCAATATTGGGAAGGGAGGATTTGTCAGCTCTGAAATTTTGCATTGGGTCACAATGGCCTAATCCCATTAGTCATATTCATGAGAATTTGTCAAATTGATGTTAAGGGTAAAATAATTGCCAAAGAGGAAAATTACTAGTTTCCTAGGTTGGGGTGGAAGCTTTGGGATTTGGAATAAGAAGGATAATAAATTATGTGTGGACATTAGAAGAGAATAAATATTTAATAAAAAAGATAAATAAATATAAAAAATGGAAAATCAAAGTGGCATTTGATAATGAAGACACATGGAGGAAGTGGGACCCACACAAGCTAGATTTTCTGTGCCACATGGCATCCTCCTATTGTCATTTTGAATCCATAAGAAGCCCAAGGGTCTTGGTATGAATTGGAAGGTCAATATACTTGGCATGAATCAATTAAGGTCGAATTGGAGTGGAAGAGTAACTCCCATGGAAGAGGAAGAGGCATTTTGGAGCTAGTGAGACACTTGGACTAGATTCCCTAGCTCTATGACAACAATGATAAAGATTCTATGACACCTATGACACAGATCAGATCTGAAGGCTTACATATAACATATATGACATGTCAAGGCTAAAAATAGCCTCCAAGAGGATGCTCAAGGGAGTTAGGGCAGCGAAGATGCTTCCACATGTGATTTGGTGGAAGTGGGAGACTAGGAATTGTTGTACAAGTGGCATTCTTTGGAATCTCTTCCGAGATTGAGTTGGAATGTATATATTGGAAGGAATTCAACCCATAGAGAGCTTGGAAACTTTATAAATGTCAAGAACAAAGAATGAAACAAACTTTTGATCATGACTAGTTTCTTTCCTTAGCCAATTTCGAGGGTGAAAGATTCCCATCCAAGTTGGTGTTTGGAAAGGCCATTTAGGTCTGTAATGGAGCTTTAATGGAGTCCTTATTTGTAGGTGTAAGCTACAGGGAAGCTCATGGTTTCTTCTATTGTATCTCACTCACTCAAGCATTTCCAGTTTTCATTCCATATTCTTGCTCCTCGAGGCAGGGAATTTTTGGTGAGCTATTGTACTCTTTGGGGGAGCTTCTAATGCCCCATTTATTTTGTAATATGAATTAAATACTCTATTATTCATATTCAAAAAGTTTCAGGTCAAAATTCCAAGTGGAAATGTATAAATCTGATTGTTAATGAAAGAATGGTGCCATTTCCCCACTACCTTGATGTATATCAATGATGTATTGATGTATTCGAATGAAAGATATTTTATATGATGTATTTATAATTCATGGACTGTAATTTATGATCTGCACAAGTTTCATGTTCAGTACTCAAGCATTTGGAGTCATTTTGATCAACTTAATACTATTGGAAGAAGATTTAATGCCATTTACCCCAGGGTTGAAACTAGTTTTTTTGCATATGATTTAAAGGAGTTATAGAAGACATTAAAAGTTGAATGGTGATTCATATGAGTTCATGTTGATTTCATTTATATTTCCCCTACTTCCATTTAGAAATTCGAGTTGGATTGAGTGCATTTGGAAAGTCATTTTCATCATTTGCCCCTAGGGGATTTGAACCACAATTTACTAGTAAAAATCCCTATCTTGACCATATTTGAAAGAGGAGTTGTGGAAGTCATATGAACACTCTAGAGCATCCATAAAAATGTTAAATATGTCTTAATAACATCCAAGTACCTTCTGTATCAATTTGGGAGAATTTGGAGTCATTTGGAGACCAAGGGACCAATACTAGTCAAAGAGAAATTGCTAGTAAAATACCATACATTAACCATAATCTTAAAGGAGTTTGCAAAAGTGTTTTAATGGTATTAAATCATCCTTGAACATCATAATCAAGTCTTAATATAATTCATACACCTCCTCACAATATTTGGTAGCATTTGGAGAAATTTGGAGACCTAGGCATCAAAACTAGTCAAAGGTCGAATTAGGGAAAAAAGTGAAAAATGCAATTTTAATAAAATTCTTAAAAAGGGACATTACATTTAGTATATGCTTTTAGCATTATGCTATTGGCCCTGTGGTTTATTATGTCAAGATGTATGATCCTCCAGTTTCTATCATTTTTGGTATCTACCTTATAATGAATTATGGTTAGTAAAGAGTGGAAAACTCGATTTTGGTATCTATCTTTGGATGAGTTATACTCAGACATGAGTGGACAACTCAATTTATTTGGAATGTAATTTTTTATTCCTAGTAATAGCAAAAGTATGGACTTTTTCCTTCTTGAAATTTTTTTTGTTTACTTTAGTCTGTAGTGGTTTAAAGGAAATAAATAAACAAATAAATATTTAGAATTTAAATATATAAATTTTAATTTCATTATTTTTATTATCATAAAATTTGAATATTTAAATATTAATTTTATTATTCTAGCTATATCATAAATTAATAAAGTTGGAGTCTTAAATTTAAAAGAAATTCTAGCTATATCATAAATTAATAAAGTTGGAGTCTTAAATTTAAAAGAAATAATTAATTAGATGGAATATAAATATTTAAATCTAATCTCATCATTCTCACTTGACTTATAAATGAGTGAAGTTTAAGAAGTTTAAAATTATGATATTTAGATTTTTGCAAGAATCCCAATCTTAATCTCATCATTCTAACTCAACTCATAAATAAATGAAGATGGATTCTTAAATTAGTGGAGTTTAATCTCATTATTATAACTCGTCTCATAAATAAATCAGTCTAGATCCAAATTCTAGGTTCTATCAAGTGCCGAGAGGGATCAAATCTCCTCAGGTGCAAACCTCTCATTGAATAGCTCCTTGAGTGCAATACCTGAGCCACCTAATTGTAAGCTCTAAACTCTCCAATTTAAGTCTCATATTTACTTTTTACTTTGTATTATTCTTTTTTGTTTATGACCGACATAATATTTATTACTTTTTACTTTGTATTATTATTTTTTGTTTACTTTGTATTATTTGTTACTAAACAAAATGGCCGACATAATATTTACCACCTAATCCTAAGCTCTTAAGTCTCTAGTTTAACCGACATAATATTTATTACTTTTTAGTTTGTATTATTCTTTTCTTGTTTACTTTGTATTATTTTGTTACTCGACAAACACTCGACTAACAAGATCTCCCCATACTGGGCTGTAGAACGTCTCTCAACGCAATAAAGATAAATTCTTAAATTAATGTTATTTTTAATTATGTTTAGATTTTAAAATTTTGTTGTTTAAATTTTTGCACCGTTGTTCTTTTTGACCAATCTTAAGTGTGTGGCTTGGCCATTAGTCACAAATATTTAAATATACAAATTTTGGCACTTGAGATACTAAATACGCCAAGTTTGTGTCATTACCTATCATCTCACTTCATATTTACCTTTGAGCATTAGTCAATATAATATGAAAAGTTATATGCAAAGTTCAATGTGGTTCTTCTTTACTTCCTTTACTTGACATAGATTTAGTCTCATTTCATTATTATGAGCATTAGAAAGTTAAATTTATTATTATTAATAATATTTTTAAGAGATAATTTTTTTGATACAAATGGTTGGAGGTTCGGTATTAAAATAACTTTGGACAAGATGAAAAGCAATGGATACAAAAGGAGAGAAGATGATGACCTCAAATAGTGCTATCAACTTTTTATTGTCAATCATGGGAGACAATTCCTAGTTGTTCAATTTACCTCTCTTTTTGATATTCAAGTCCAATTTACAAATGTATATATGTACAAATTGGGAACATAACATAATACATAAGCAATACATTATTTCTTGCTTGGTTGAGATGTCAAGGGCCCCTTAAAGAGGGGATCCAAATGAATTTGATAACCAAGCACGATGTTTGCTTCAACTTCCCTTTCTCGCATTTCTTTAGTTTCTTTCTTCCTCTTGTGAGAGGAGGAGAGGGGTGAGAGAATTCTGAATTTTTTGGAGAATGAACCCTTTTGACTGGAGGGAATTCTAGAATTTCCTTGTTCACCGAAGCGTCATAGTTGGTAACAACTTTGGTTATTCCTTTAGGGGTTGGATTGTTTTCTTCAGTCCATGCCTCTTTCCTAAAAGTTGGCTAGACAGGATCTAAGGCTTTTTTTCCCAGCTTTTCTGGATTTCAAGGAGTAGGGCTTGGCGGAATCCTTTCCCCTCTTATTTATGGCTCTAGATCTTCCATCTCTCTAAGTATTCAAATTTATTACTGCTTGAAAAAGACATTGCCATTGGAGTTAAGTTTGCAGGAAATAACACTTTATGCTAGGGCTCCTTACCCAAAGGGTTTCAACGATGATTATAAATTGTTTGGAACTCATCTCTTTAATTTCTAGGCCTTTCGTAGCTTGTTGTTCTTCTTTCATTTTGGGAAAGGTCTTGGAAAAATGTCTGTATACATGACAAGCATTACATTTGAACATGATTTGCTCATAATCCAATTCTTAAATGTGGCTCTAGTCCTTGATATTGGGTTATAGGGACTCTACCAACCCTTTCTCTAGGTTAACTTCCACATAGATTCGAGCACAAGAGAATTAACCCCTTGATGAGCACGTGGAAGTATATTTTTTTACATTCTTGCCACCTCGATGGTGCCATCTCTAACAGATACACTAGAAAAAAAACTACAAATATGATTTAGAATTATATTCATATGAGCCCACTATCAAAAAAAAAGTTCATAACCCTAATGCATTGACCTATTTTCTAAACTTGACACCAATAATGATAAATATGTAACTTATGATGAGCATGGTCACATTGACAATAACGCCATTAAAAGCTACTGCATAGAGGAAAAACAACCCACCCAATGATATCGAAATCTTTCATCCAATTAGCCTCATAGTGGTCGATGTGAAGGAGGAGGTGATCAAGAGACTAGCTACACATGTTGATTCCTTGCACAACAAAGAAACTAATGCATCGAGGGAAGCAAAACAAAAGCTAAAATATAAATTAAAAAAAATTGCATTTAAAAGAATCTTAAATTTTGAAAATGGATTAAAAAATACACATTAAATATTAAATTTTTAAAAAGGACAAGAATTTTTAAATTATATAAAAGAAGGTAATTTTCCTATAGTCAACCCTTTGTGGAGGCAGGTTTAAAATCCGTCGCCGAAAGAGCGGAAATGGGCAAAGGAATTTTAAATATTTTTTATAATTTTTTTATTGAGTTTTAAATTATGGTTTTGATTGATTGGTGTTAAATAATTGGTTTTTAACGTAAATGGTTTCAAACAAATTATTATTTTAATTTTTGAAAAAAATTGCCTAAAATATTTTTTATTTTGTGGTTAAATTTAGTATTTTGCTTAAACAATATTGGTGGTTAAGGATTTCAAATAAATTGTAATTTTAGTTTATATAAAAAACTTTTGTATTATCAATTTTTATTATAATTTTAAGGATCCATAATTTCCTTAAAGTGTTGAAACCTCGAAAAATCTTGCTAATTCTTAAATTTCTAGTGGGAGATATTTTAACCATATTCATTATTAAATAAAATCTTTTTTTTTTATTAATATATTCATGACTTGCCACACACCAAACTTTAGCATGGTTGATTAAACTTGACATAAATAAGATATGCCTATATATATATTATTTAATTAATTTTATGATATAAATATCTCTAAATTCTAAAAATTAACCCTACATTAATTAATAACATTATAATCTCACTATTGTTATTTAAAAATTATATATATATATGTAGCTTGGGTGGTTGGAAGGATTACTCTCCCCACCTAGGTTCAATTCTTGTAAGTGACGTGATGCTCTTGACGAGCCCTTATGTATTGACTAGCTTTCCTTGATTCCTTCGGAATAAAAAAAGGTGATTTTTTGACTGAAAAAATAAAAAATAAGTATATATATATATATATATATATATATATATATATATATATTTCACTCAAAAAAGATCCTCCTTAGAGATATTATCTACCTTCACATTTAGTTCTTGAAAAATATGGGAGATATGAAATATGGTGAATCTGGAAAATTCAAAAACAATATTTTTAAAAGAGTTACAATTATTGCTAAGTAGATATTATGGGAACCTCACATCTATTTCACCATAAAAAAAAAATCTCCAAAAACTTGGATTTAGCTTATCCCTTTATAGTAAGCTTTTTTCAACAAAAATTTCATTATCATTAACTTTGCAATTGCAAGATTGTTGGTCCCTTAAATTTCACTATCATTAACTTTGCAAGATTGTTGGTCCCTTAAATTTCACTATCATTAACTTTGCAAGATTGTTGGTCCTTCTTTTTAAGTTCTTTTTGAAATATAAATACTAAGAATTTGAGAATGTCCCTTAAAAAGAATATCACCTACACTACAAAGTTTTCTAGCCCTTACAAGCCTCGTTAAGGAAATCCCGACACAAGTTCTTGTCTATCAATAAGTCCCCAATTTGCCTCGAGAGTTTAGCGCAATGTTCATCTTTATAAAAGTTGAAGAATGTGTGCACTTGAGAGAGTACTTGAAAAGTGAGGATATAAGTTCCATAAAACATCCTACCATTTCGAGCTAAAAAAAATCCCATAAAACCAAAAAGGAGGAGCTCAAAGCTGCTTGAGTTGTCCAAACACTACTCAATATGAATTAACTTATGTATTTTTTTTTTAAATTGCTTATACAATTATGAGTAACTATAAAATTAAATTAGATTTATAATTAACTTACTAAAATACTTAATATTTATCTACAAAATCAATCAACTCTTTTTATATGCGCTAATTATATTTATCTAAGAAAATTAAACAACTTTACTCCTTTTTCCACTTAATTGTTTTTTAAATAAATTTTTACATATCACTTCAAAAACAAAACCTAAATTTACAAAGCCTTGTTCCAATGCATGCCATTACCAGTTATTAGCGAAGATGGCATTAAGGATCATTGGCTATGGAAATTATTTTATAAAAAAATATATATTTTTTAAAATATTAAATTGAAAGTATGACTGTTTTTTCAGTTTTATCATGAAATTGAAATGAATTTGATACATAATATAATATAAATGGCATAAATTTAAATATTTAATAAAAAAATATCTAAAAATATTATTAAATATATCACAGCATTTTTTCTAAAATTTTATGATAAAAATATTAAATATTTGTAATTCAAATATTAAATATTTAAACAAAATTAAATATAAAAATGTTATTAAATATATCAAGACACTTTCTCTGAAATTTAATGGTGAAGATATTAAATATCTTTTGTTCAAGAAAGGGGAAATACTTTGGATCTCATTTATTTAGTGTACTATATGAGGATTATTTTCTTCTCACTCTATGGAAATTATATATATATATATATATATATATTTTTATATTGTTTATAATTTTTTAAAAATATTTTATATTTTTTATATGTTTTTAGAAAAAAATGTTTGTATTTTTGATAATATGAGGAAATTTATTTATTAGGAAAAGGTTTGTACTTGTGTAACACATAATTATGGGACATGTACTCATCAAAGTTTGAATTTATGATGTCATAAGTAATGTTTCAATAGAACACTCTATTGTGAGTAGATCTACACCCCTGTAACTTTTCAGAAAAATATTTATTATTAAATTAGATATTTAAAAATATATATATTTTAAAGTTGTTTTGATATCATAAATATTTTTTTATACAAAAAATTAATCTTATATACATTGGTTCACAATAATATATCAGCTCCAATCTACAATCATTCTTGTTTTCTAAAAAAGGATCCACTTGAAAAGTAAAAAATTTCTAAACTCAAACATAGTGCAATGCATAAATCTTGAACAATATCAAAATTAAAAAAAAACATTTTAATAAACCACATAAACCATGTTACTACTTCGCTCATTCCTTTAATGAGAAAACCTAACCATGTTACTACTTGGCTCATTCCTAAAACTATGTTACTGAGTGACAAGATGTTAGATATATTGTCGAAATCTTAGGCTTGATAGTTGAGATTGGGTTCATGTGTATTCACTAAGTTTGGAAGATCTTGGTTTGTAGAATCTAAGCTCAGGTTTGTTTGAGATTGGAACAACTATTTATTGTACTCAGTTTTTAGTAATTAATTGAATTGGTTTTGCACCATTCCTGTGTGTGAGTGAGCCTTTGTGCTCTGCAGTCTACCTCTGTCATATTTGATTTGGTATCAGAGCCCCGTGTCATATTTGATTTGGTATCAGAGCCCCGTGTTATTGGCGGTAACGAGGCTCGTGCTATTGGCGGTAAAGAGGCATGTTATATAGTGTAAGGGCTGCCCAATTAATTGTTGCGTGAGAGAGAGACGTTGTCTCTTCTCATCTCGTTGTGTGAGCTGATAATTCCCGCGGAAGTCACGATCAGCAGTGTGAGATATTGATCGTAAGAGTTGAAGAGTTGTCATTACCTGGAGGAGCAGCCATTGTGGAGAAAACCATTGCCACCATTTTCTATCGACTGTGCATTACTATTGTGTAGCAGCTAGCGTGGAAGCAGCAGGCATTTTTTTAATGTAGCGTGGTGCAAGGAAGTGGAGCAGCCGATCTGGAGTATAAAAGAGACCAAAGAAAAAATCGATGTTGTTGGCAATTGGCGATCCTCGTTTGACTGTATGTTGCCTGCCTAAGCTAGTGTGCTGAAGAAAAAGGAGCCACAACTGTGAAGAACGCGAGTCAAATCGACAGGAGGAGACGGAAGTTTATATTTTGCTGGACGTAGGATGCCAGTGTCCAAGGTGTGTCACTACTAGGTGTTTTTTTTTAAAGTTATGTGCATAAATTGAATTTTGGCGGTCTTCGGATCGGCTTAAAGAAGATAAAATGGCAAATGTGCCTCTTGCTGATGCATACATAAATGAAGTTTCCAAATTGAATGGCCTCGAAATTCAATTTGATGTCTGTCCTTGAATCATGTAATGCATGGTCAATTGTGACTGGTGATGAGGTCAAGCCCACGGCACACCCATCCATTCAAGACTGGAACAGGTGGGAGTCAAAATCTATTATGAAGGACAAACTCCTGGACAAAGATGTACATGTTTTCTAAAGGAAAGAGAAAAATACAATTTTTAATTCAAACTATCCAATTCAACGAAAATGATAGGTTAAGAATGTTATGGAATTGACCAAATGTAAGTTTAAAATATTTGGATGTATTAAAGTAATTTAAATTTGAGAATATCAATAAAACTTTTAAAATATAAAATTCTTAAAAACTTTCATAAAAACATTGTTTTTGGCAAAACATTTATAATTTAAAGATCATTTTGTTTATGCTGATGAAAGTATAAATTTAGTCATAATAGTTTATTGAGTAAGTTTTGGTGGATACTTACAAGGGGAGAGCGTGGCGCCTTATGTTAAATCAGGCGGAAGGAAGCAATAGTATCAATAAATTCATTTGCTCAATGACATAATCTCCTCAAAGTGCTATTGGTATGGCATCGTTTTCAATATTATGCATGAAAGGCTGAGACAAGCTTATACTTCCAATGATGTCATATTTTCTTATGGATTAATGCAATTTGCTATTGCACTTTGCTCTGGCTATTCAAACCAAGTTCTAGACCTCCTACTTAGCAATTATAATGGGCATTTTGCTTTATGCTTTATGTTTCTTTTTGGACATTACTTTAATTACTTTGTCTAACTTTTAGCTATATTTTTGCTAGAATTTATATTGCCAAAAAAACTAGCATACTATTTTCCTGGCTACAAATCCCTCTCATAGTCTTTAGTATTTACATTTGCATTTAATTTAATGCATTTTTCACTTACGCATATTTTCAATTACACAACATTCAAAAAATCAAATTTTCAGTTTAAAAAGTTTTACTTTGTTTAAATGACTCATTTTTCCTCGAATTTTGGAGCGGGGAAACTAGGTGACATTTGTACATCGGTCCTTGTTGAATTGTACATTGTGCATTGAATTGAATGTATGAAACTACAATGAAGCATTCCCAAGATTTACCTGTCCGTTGTTGGATTGTACATTGTGCATTGATTTAAACTACAATGAAACATTCCCAAGTTCTGCCTATCCGTTGAAAGTAGCGATGATGATCAACAGAGCTATTTGCATAAAAAACAATTTCAAAGTCTCCATACTTTTTTTCCACGATACTCTATGAAAGTGGAGGTAACTTCATGCAACTTCATGTTTTCCATTTACGATCTACTGTCTATGAATTTAGATAGATGGATCTTCAATAATCTTAGTGTATTTGCAATGAAGCTAGTATCCAACTTCAATTGGTTCTTGTCGTTCCTGTGTATTTGGAGATAATTAAAAGTGAAACAACAGTCACAATAGCTGCAATCGCAATGGGTTCTACATCAGCTCGGTATTTACTTGCCCCTTATCTTACTCAGCTTGCCTCGTAATTATATATCAATAATTAGTTATGTTTGGCTTCATAATTTGTTAGTTACTAAGGTGCTAGCTAATTTGTTTTGTGTGTAATTTGAAAACTAATTTACAGGGGGCGAGTGGAAGGATGGTGTTATTGATACAAATGGTAGCAGTAACTACATTATTCTTTAATCTTCCCATTCAGTTGTAGGGTGTTGTGGAAATAGATTGCCCAGATGTGGTAGATGCCGATTGGCATACTATGGTGGTCGGAGGAGAATATTATGTTCTACCAGCTGTTGCTGGCAGTGGTGGTGGGATGGAACTGAAGATGAGCATGAAAAACAACTGCCCAATGTATGTGACGCGGGAAAATTTTGAGATATCGAGAGGAATTCGTCCAGTTTTGAAGCGTGCTGAGGATCAGAGGGTAAACTATTTGTCCGTATTTGTGCGAGAGTATGCCAATTTGGATGTTAACATAGGCACTCAGACTGTTTTCATTCAATCTGCTGCATGGCCTGCCGAGAATGAGAATGATGGCAATACCAACAAACATTTCATCAAAGCTTTAGATCCATCTTTGTTATTTCAGATTGTAAAGCCAATCGATGGAGATGGTTACGTTTTCTATTTCTTCCCTTGCAATTGTAGACTTGTTTGTACCAAAGTTGGAATTTATGTTGACGATGATGAGAACAGGTGGTTGGATATCGATACTTCAGCAGAGGCTCTCCATGTCCAGTTTCACAAGAATGGGTGAGAGACAGCGATGGAATAAAAATGTATATGTTGTATGAGAGCTACCTGCATTTATTTGTTGTTACTGATAAACAATATGTTCTACAATGAATTTTGCATGTGAACGTCTACATTAACCAACATCTTTAGTTAAATTTATATGAAAATTACTTTTCCTTCACTATTTAATTCTCTTCTTTGATAATTATACCAGCATAACCACATCTTAAGTTTCTAAAATTGTGTTATTTTAGGAAAGGTAGAAAGTAGAGGAACTGTGAGTGGATACATATATGCTAAATATATGAATTGTCTTCTTGGATTGTCTGTATTTTTGCCAATATAGGGGCTAAAAGTGTGCAGGTTAGTACACGTTTCAGATACATGCAGCCATTTTTGAATTCTAGTAGCTACACCCCTTATTTCTTTTTTATTATATGTTGTTGTTTTCCTCACTGCCACCATTTTTTCTTGAGCTTCTGGTATAGTTTACTGTGGTCTAGAGCATCCCCATTCATTCAAATGCCGTTTTCCTGATACACATGAAGGATTTCATTGAATTAAGTGATGGTCATCAGGCTTTCATAGAGAAGTGAACTCACCCCTGCTTTGCTTGATAGAATACTCTGAATCACAAATGCCAAGGATTTAACTGTCTCAGTGCAGCAATGACAATTATCGATGACAAAAAAGCCCAGGTATTTTCCATTCTATGTTGAATTACCATTGCATTATTTTTCTAATCCAAAATCTATATGCCATGATTTTCAATTAAGTTTCATTGTTTTTTTTCCATGTTTCTATAGTCCTCCTAGCGTAAGTTTCTGGTAAAAAAGTGGTTGAATATGAAGAGCAAATGGGACGAGTGCCAAGCTGATGAGATTGTTGAAGGTAATCAAATACTTCTTAATTTGAAAGAACACCCATCCTCAAGAATTATGATGCCAAACCCCAATGAGTACCCAATAAACCTGGGGTTATATAAAAAGCATATATTTATGTTAGAGGCCTTGAACTTCAGTAGTTAAAAATTAAAATCAAACGTGTTTGTTATGTCCTAATATTCCTTTTGTCTACGATTATAGAGATATAATGGCAATGTTTCACTCTTGAATACATACTTGAATTTGCTCTATCAATGAATTCATGAATGATTTAGATTTCATTGCTAACGAATTCATGGAAAGGGGTTCATTTAGCTTATTGTTCACTAAGACCAAATACAAAATATGCACACAACTGCGAACCCTTCTCAAGGAGATGAAAGAGCTGCTCCGATAAGGAGGCCCCGTTTTCAAGAAAAAGCATTGGTACTAAACAAAATCCTTCAACAAGACAATGTGTCGAATTTTATTTTATAGTTGTTTCAGAATACTTGAAAAATCCACAAGTTTTCTCCTAGCCTTTGCTTTTTTACTAGGGATGTGTTGCTCTGCTTTTTGTCTCGATGTTTACAATCATGACAGAAAGCTTGTTGAATTGAAATCCAAATAACTTCAAGCTTGTAGCAATGGAAACAGAGATGTCCTAAGTTGAAGATACTCGTGACTTTAGGTATGGTATTTGGTTGAATTTAACTTTGGCTGAAATTTGATATTGATGAAACAATGGGGATTTAGTCTATTCATATTGTCCATTTTAAATAGATTTTATCTTCCTGCTCCTCCAAAGAAGTTATTCTAGGTTAGTTTATAATAAGCTAAACATATATTAGTCTTCATTATTCAATTTTGTGCCAAACTGAATATTATGAGAATGTATTCGAGTAATACAAAAACACACGCAGTGTTCTCCAAAGGAAAAATATTTTCTCTCATCTTTCTGCCATGTGCTTGTATCATATAACCATCATACAGATAACCAATTGTGACATAAATGAGGTTATAAAAAATCATGCTTTTAACATCATACAGATAACCAATGGTGACTTAAATGAGGTTATAAGAAATCATGCTTTTAATGTTCTATTGCATCCTTCAATTGTCACCATTTGTCTAGGATTTGGACTGTAAGAAAACCCATCTCATCTAGATTTTCAAATATGAGAACCAATATTTGTGGTGGGTTGCTTCTCTAGCAAGTCTTTAAGGACGAATATTGGTAATTGAGAATGTGCTGGGATTTTGATTTGAACGCTCATTGTTCATATCAGAAAACAACTTCTTTAATGAACTAAGTATGGAACGGTATTTTTGCAAAGTAGGCTATTTGTGGAAACACAGAATGTGGGAGGTAAAGAACCCCGCAATAACCCGGATTTGGAGGAATGGCTACATATATTGGCTCCAGCAAACATCTATGTTTTGGGGTATTAACAAACTCTTCTCATTACATACAATTCAGCAACATGAACAAAGCCCTGAAAATATTTTATATAATTTGTTTTCATGAATAAAAGGGTATCAATTAAGACTCTTTTAGTTTCAAAATGAAATTGGGTATGCTGATCATTTTCATCAAGATTCCCAAATTTGCGTCAATATTCTAACAGGATTCAATCTGCATGTGGATTTTCCCAGGTTTCAAGACATTGGGCCCTTAAATGCAGGAAATATTTTAGTGGTAGAGAACAATGGTCCTGCTGCCCAATGGCCGACCCTTATTCACCGAACACTGAACAATTCAGGCACAAGCAAGAATAGAAATCAATGCATATCATGTTTATTTCAAATTCGTTTGAAGTTGTCTCCTCTGCTTCAATATATCAAGAAGTTGGGGAAAGAGATACAATAGTATTGCTCTATAATGGCTCTCTATCCCTGCCTCTTACTTACCTTATTATTCATCACTGTTTGTATTTTACATAATAGTTTAGAAGCAGAAGATGTTGTAGCAACACCTCTAACCAAACTCTGAATGTTTTTTATTCATATCTATATTTGATATTTCATTTTTCCATTAACATCAATGCCAACAAATACTTTTGCATGATAAATTAATCCAATAGTAGTTTTAATTAATTATATAAGGCATAGATTATGAGCTATCTTTGCATGGAATAGCCCGCACTCTCGCTGGCTCTGTCTAATTATAAGCAAACGCCCATTTTTTCAGGCTTCTTCGAATAGTGAATGCAGTTGGAGCTCAAATTTATGAATGTTTACAAAACTGCCACTCTAATGTTCCAGGATGAAATGCATTGCCATCAGGGTTCTTCAAGCTGGCACCATTTGAAGTTTCCAAGGGTTGATACTATAGTAAGAAGTTAGGCAGAGCTGCCCTTTGATAGTCTAATATGCCTGTCATGATCAAGTCTTCCCTCATTGTTAAACATGCGACATATAGAGACTGCATGCCCGAATGAAAGATATCAATGTTTCCATACTTGATAGTTCAATAGACCCTCCCGTGCTCAGACGCAGACACAACTAGGGTCACTTGGCACGTGACAGTGGTCCACTCTACTTGCTCAACCTTGTCATTGACATTGCAACTTGTTGCTCTTGTTTATAAATAAAATCGATTTTATGTATTACTCCATCAAATTGCTTTCTTATAAGAAATATCTCTGGGGTAGAAAATGTTTTTATACCTTACTTCCCAAGGAAAATACATCTTTTGGAGGATTATATGATGTCATATTTGCGTTGAAATTATTTCCTTATTAATTGTTCATTGGGTTGTGCATCTTCCATTTAAAGAAAAAAAAGTAAAAGAGAATTTCAATAAATTAATATGATGACTTTTTACTTTATCTTTGCAGCCACCACTTTTGGAAGGTAGCAGAGATTAATAAGATTACCAAAAACGTATCAAAGGAGGAGTTTAAAAACATTAAAAGGAAAGTCTAATGAAAGGTTTCAATTTTATGAAAATTAAAATCTTATTATTTAGCCATGTGGTTGTTTTAAGAAAACAACCATAATTTGTTACTCAAATTAAACAAGATTGCTTCAAGCTCATTCAAATATGAATCAACAAGATTGCAACTTGACACCATGTGATCATTTCTGTAGAATGGAGTATATGTTCTGTACATTTTATTCAAAACATTTACATCTCACAAAATAGTGTTTTTTATATTCTATTTTTATCTCTTTATCTTTTATGGTTGGATGAACTAATTCTATATTATTGTTTTGACATGTTAACATTACATGTATATTTTGGGTTATGAAATTAGAAAAAAAGGAAAGCTTCATTATGTTTCACAAAAGCATAATATCGTGCTAATTTATAAGGAATCTTATAAGGAATCACAGTAGACTGAGAGAAGTGAGAAATTGTTTAAGTTAAATCAAAGTACTCTAACTGTCACGGTGAAGATAAAAGCTTTCCTTAATCGAATCCGAGGATATTAATGGTTCAACTACACGCTGCCATAAGAAAGGGTCGATTTAGCTCATTCGCGGGTTGTTTCCTCAAATTATGAAGGGTATGGGAGATATTCAGGGTCCTTTGAAACCGATTTTCCAGGATTTAGCAGAGATCAACAGAGAATATCTTAAGGCAAATCCGAAAAGAAGGCATCTGTTCAAACAGAAATAGAGGCCTGAGTACTTATAAAAAGCAACAACAATTCGATTGAAAGGGAGGGGGGCTCTGTAAAATTTCGAGGAAAATTATTTTTCCTGAATTTATGTGTGAATTCTCCTGTAATAGTTCGATGGGTAGCATTAGAAGACATCGTGAGGAGTTGTAAGCAGTTGTTGTTCTTATTTGATTTTCCCCAGAATTGTTTCACAGGCATCTTGAATCATGAATCAGTTATTGTGGTATTTATGAAATTAATTTCTGTAATATGAAACTCCTTTCTGTCTCCTTGTGCTCAATCTGATGTTGCCATAATCTTAGAATTATGGTTTTACATATATGTTCACTCGATCGCCTCTTATATGAATCTGTTTAACAATTATATTCTCATATGATAATAATTGTTTTGTTATTGTAATGACGAATGTAGTTGAAATTGTTAATATGCTGAAATTGTTAATATGCTGTAATTGCTATTTAAACTTGGTTTTCTTTTTTCGAATTCAATCATATCATATTTAATATTTATATTCAGGTTTGCATAGCATTGTTAATTTCAATCATGCTCCTGCCCAGGATAGATTAGAAAATAGATTAGACAGAATTTAGTTTCAAAATTAGAATTACAGTTTTTTTTCGCAGTGGAAACCTACTGGTTTTTTAGGAGCTACTAAACTGTTTTCAGTTTAGCGGCTACTAAAAACCTTTGTTTCAGCTATTAGAATTTACATCATAGATTGGATATGTATTTCACTTAGGATAGGTTGGTATTTGGGAATCTATATAAAGACAATCCCAAAGTCTCCTTTTCAAGGAGCGAATTTACGTTGGTGGCAACGGGGCCCTTATTCCGGTGAGAACTGGCTACTTCAAACAAACAAGAAACTGCTTTAAGGATCTTGTTTGGGAAGCTTCTCCTTTGTTGGCGTGTTGGTCAGATCTTCCCGTCAATGCCCTAGTCCTCATTTTTGACATTCTGAACATGATCTTCTCTAGATGAATCGTCATTATGATCCTCCAAAACATTATGTTCCATATCAAGTTCATTAGAGAATTTTTTTTAATTTGTTTTCTCCATTTTTTTCATGATATGATCGCCAAAAATCTAGTGCCCTTTCATATCGAAAATTGTCAATGACATACACTGTTAGATATAATCTTAAGCATGTATGTACATTTTTATAAAACTTGTTCCTCAACTTTGACTTAAAGAATGACAGGGCACTAAACATTCTTACATCCTCCACTGATCCAAAAATCATGATTTGACATAAATCTGCTAATTTGAAATATTCTGGCATGCTTTGCAGCAGGAATTCACTACCACTGATTTTAGTCTATAATCTTGTAATTGCACCATATTCTAGAGGATTCTCCAACTTTGGAAATTGCATCCACATTTTTTCAGCAAAGCATGTGGCTTGCTCTAACAATTTTTTCCCATCTAAAATACCTTGAATATGTTCACCTTGTATCTAGAACTTTTGACAAAAATGGCTCAACAAAATCTTGCATTTCTGTATAAATTCAACCTTTGAAGTGGCTTGACATTGACAATTGTTCCAATATTGAGGGTATACCACAGGCATGGCCTCCAACAAGTCATATTGAGGAAATTGTCTCTTATCTCCGATGATAGTGATTTTGCAAATTCTTTCAAGTTGAATCTCACTGAAATCACAATATTTTCAAATTATTATCTTGGCAGAACGAACTCTTTAGTGGTTATTCATATCTTATAATTATAATAAAAGGGAACCATATGCCCATGCACTTTCATGTACAGAACAACCCCTTTTCATCAAACTTTAAAAAAAAATCATCATTTTTTATATTGATGAACTTAGTCCAACTTGTAAATGCTAGACCTATAAAGGACTCTGTCATCATATACAAATTATCCATAGCATAGCATATTATTTTTCTTGCATTTGTTTATTATGGAATATACATAATGTGACTTTGAGACAGACACTCATTTCATGAGGCATAGAAAGAATTCCAGCCAATGTTAATAATGTCTATATATATCAATTAGTAGAAAGATATTTATATATATTTTAAAAGGAAAATTTTAATTTAAAGATAATTGAAACCACTCCAATTAATAATTCAATTGAATTACTTTATTCATTGATAGGTGTTTTATTGTGAAAGATTAGACGACGGTTTGTTCAATCTGAACCGTTTACTCAACATTGCGAATCTAAGCCATTTATCTAAGTATACATGCAGGAGAAAATGCCTTTTCCAACAGAGATGTGGCAATTATGTTAAACGTAGGTGCAAATCCTTTTGCTAGAATAGAAGAAACCAAATCTTTTCATATTAACTATTTAATCTCTAATGGTGTCTTTCTAATTCCTTTACCTGGTTAGATTTTCTATTTTTTGTATGCTCTGTGAGAAAACCAAGTTGGATATTGATTTGGCGAATTTGAAGGAGTTGTTGTCGTCGTCATGGTCGTCTTTCTCTTAGTGTGGTTGGGATTTGTTGACCTGTTAAACCGCTACTGCTGTTTGATATTTTCAACAATCATTCACCCTTCGTTTGGAATTGTTATTTCCACCCATTTTTCACTGTTTCACCCGCTAGCTAAAGGTAACCATGTTTGCTGTGGGATCTCATACAATGGTTATGATTCTCTATACCAATTTGGCACATTTATTTGAACACAGTCAATTTACCTGAGGGCTTTGCATAATTGGGAACAACCTTCATATTTGATCTGAGCGTGCCGTTTTATAATGCGGTTGTAGATCTTCTCTTCTAGTTGGGTATATATATTTTTTTAAATTAGAAGAATTTTGACCAGGGAAAGGACGATAAGTTGAAGCATGAATCACATTGTAATACAAATGCCTTATTGACACAAAATGACGTTGGTTGTGGAGTGAAGTGAAGACGAGAATTGAGAAGTCTTGTCGAGAGCAAGTTTTGGCATCATGTAAAATAGGTAAATAGGAGAAGAAGAATATGTCTATGTGATAGACCTCAAAATCACTGTTACATAAAATTATCACATTGTTAACCTCAGGGCCAAGATAGTTTTTCCTTCCTTCTATTTTATTTTAATTTTTGGGATATGATGGAGAACCATAATACATGTGTTGTTTCGGAAGGTGGGAGTGGTCAGGGGTTTCGCAGCACAAATATCCTCCAGTCATGCCACTCAATCCCACTGTCAGGAAATGAAAGTTAGTTTTCGATGATGATCCATCGACTGCCACTAGACACGCACAAGAACAGGTACAGGGGTCAGCTTACAATGCAACAGCAGGGGCAGGAGGGATGATTTCTCATAATCTCAGTCTACCAGCACGAGTGGGAAGCACAGTTTCTCATAATTATTTCAGGCACCAAAAGCAGGAGTGTAAATTGTTAGCTCGTCGAAAAATATCGAAGTGAAGGCTTAGGATTCCTCTGTTTGTTTTGTTTTTTTTCTTTAATGTTAGGAAAAATATTTAACAAGAAATTTAATCTATTTTTTTTATTATCCCTCTCAAAATGATCTTTTAAATCATCTTCATTTGCATATGGGATCAGCATAGATCGATCTTAAACCGGTATCTATCAAGCATCGAGAGGGATCCAATTTCTTGAGGTGTATTTCTTTTTTAAAATTTAAATCCAAGAAATTTGATCTCTCTTGTTTGGTAGATCCAGGTTTAAGTTTTAAGGTTTTTTTTTTCCAACCGAAAAAGCGTACTATTGCTATTCATTCGAATCAAATAGTACAACGATAATCAACCTTTTATCATAAGGATTTTGCATCCTGTTCACAACAGTAACCAGATTGTCCAAAACACCTATCAATTCTTAAATACATCCAAAAGAAAGACTAGTCATACTAGATGTCCATATACAAAATACACAAAAACCCATATTGAAGTCTGATAATAACTAATTAAAGAAAGATACTTCTCCATTATCCAGCATAATGGAATCCATCCATTCTTCCCAAAATAGCAGACCTTCGGGACCAAGAAGTGTTTGCTTTGATAAACTGTTAGCCAAATCATTGTGCTCCCTATAAATATAATTGAAAGAGACGTAATCATGCATTCCAATCTCCTCTTTTGCATGCAAGCACCAGTGATTCATAGCCAAAACATTTAATTTAAATTCTCCAGCTGCCCATTTTATCGTGACACGAGAGTCTCCAAAGACCTTTGAGTTTACCAGTCCAAAGATATTTGCACATTTTAGAACACACCATAATGCTAACAGCTCGGCCTTCATGTTGTTTCCATTACCACAATTGAGCCGCAGGGTGAAATGGTCACCCTCATTTAAATGTATAACTCCTCCCGCAGTACAAAAGCCAAGCTATGCAGCTCCATCAAAAAAGAGGATGGGTTGCCCAACCGTATAAGAAAATTGTCCAATCCTTCTATCTCCAACAATTGTAATTTCAGAATTAAATTGTTGAGCAAGTTTCAAGGCAATAATACCACAAACCTTAATCTTCGGCTTAATCCCTTGAAAGGTGACCAAATTTATAACATACCAAAGTTCCCAAGATACAAATATTGGTAATAAAGAATCCTTTGTAGATCTGTACCAGTTAAGAAGAGACTGTCCAAAATCTCCTTCTTCCCAATCCATAGTAACTTTCAATTCTGCATAGCATAGATTCCAAACACTTCTACCAAAAGAACAAGAAACAAACAAATGACTAACACTTTCAGAATCATCCTTACAAAGGATACGCCAATTTGGGCCACACCAACCATGCTTCAAAAGATTGTCCCAAGTTTTTAATGTACCCTGCAAGGCATGCCATAAAAAACACTTGATTTTTAACAAAAGATCCCATCTCCAAATCTGCTTATACCACCAATTTTGTGGATAAATACATTTATCTTGCAATATTCTATCATAGGTTGTTTTAGCAGTAACCTTCCCAGATTTACCATTCCCACACCAAACCAATCTATTAGTTTGAGTGGTCAATTTACAACCTGTTGAGTTGAGAGCACTGATATAATTATCCCAGGATGAAGCATCATATCCCTCCAGACCCAAGTCAATGGATTTGAGCCAGTATGAATTACCAGAACTGTTCCTGATATTCTTTAAAGTTAACATCCAATAAAATTTTAAATAGTCCAGGATTCTATGAGGGAGAAAAACAGTATCCTCAACGCCCAAAATTTTATCTTTCCTGATCTTGATATCTTCAACATTCCCCACCTGCCACTTCAGGTCCCCAGTAATCCACTTCGAAACTTTAAGCAGACCTCGCCACATAGGAGAAATGCCTACTCTAGCAGGCATCGAGCTCCTGATCCGGGAACTGACATCCATATTAATATATCTAACAAAAAATAATTCTGGACTAGAGTGATCTGTCAAAAAGACATCTCCACAGGCTTTTAACTCTAAGAGCCAAACTGAAAGAGTACAAATCTTTGATTCCCCAACCTCTGAATTTCTCAGGTCATGAAAGGGATTCCCATCCAATCATAAACAAAGATGCACGATCACTGCCACCAGTCCACAGAAAATTAAAGATCAACTTTCTAATAACATTAAGGATGAAGACCGGAATCTCTAGGAGTGACATCCAATAGACTGGAATCCCCAATAGAACCGCCTTAACTAGAGTTAACTTGCCACCAATAGAAAGCATTATGTAATCCCAATGATTAATGCGAGCTTCTACTTTATGAATAAGCCACCACCAATCTTTGATCTGATAATTGTTTGATCTCAAGAAAAAACCCAAATATTTAATCCTAGATCATCTAATGGAAAGCACTTATATGGAAAAAAAATTGTATTTCATTTCTTCTATCTAATTCCACATTGTAATAATGGAAACTAGATTTAGCAGAGCTCACCTTCATTCCAGAAACACGACAGAAAGAGTTAATGATATTTCTGAGAACCTGCCATTCTGCAACTATAGCAGCTCCTGCCAAGAGCACATCATCAACAAAGATCAGATGTGTTAAAACACATCCAATACCCATCTTGATACCACTGATCAATCCATCATTTTTTGCAAAGTTCAACATCCTATTAAGTCCATCAACAACTAACAAGAACACTAATGGAGATAATGGACATCCTTGACGAATTCCCTTGGAGCATTGAAAGAAATCAGAAGGTGATCCATTGATTAAAATAGCAATGCTGGCAGTTGAAACACAGGCCATGATCCAATTAAGGACAAGTGGAGGGACCCCAATTTGAATCAAGATGAGTCTTAAGAATGTCCAGTTAACACGATCATAGGCATTTTCCAGGTCCATTTTCAACAACAATGCATGATGCTTCTGAGCTTTGATGGTATGGAGCAGTTCCTGAGATGCCCCAATGGCATCATGAATTTGACGATTATTCAAAAATCCAAACTGTTCTTCAGTAATATGCTCAGAAAGAGCAGATTTTATCCTTTGGGCAATGATTTTTGAGACTAGTTTGTAAGCTAAATTGCAAAGAGCAATAGGTCTGTAGCCTCCGAAACTAGCTGGTTTTCCTTTTTTAGGAATCAGAGTAACAAAGGAAGAATTCAAAGCCCCTGAAGAAAAACCATGCAGCCTTGTAAATTCCACCATTCTCAAAATGTCCAGTCCCATGATATCAAAGAAATGAGAATAAATTTCAACAGGCGAGCTGTTCGGACCAGAACTTTTTTCACTAGCAAAAAGTTTCAAAGTTTTTTCCACCTCCTCAAGAGTAACCTCATTCCACAGATCCTTTGCCTCTTGATCATTAAAAAACCTGGGAAAGAGTTTAGCAACTCTAATCTGTTCCAGAAGATCACAATTGCCCTCGTCCTTATAAATTTTTCCAAAATGATTAACAGCTTCAATTTTCAGAGACTCACTAGAGAAATTGTTACCCTCCCCATCTTCCAATTCCCATATAGAGTTCAAGTTTCTCCTAGCCGAGGCAAAGGAGTGGAAAAATTTAGTATTGCGATCCCCATGTTGGATCCACAAAGCCCTACTCTTCAACCTCCATTCCATCTCCTCCTGTAATAGGAATTCTTCCTTTTTCTTCTCAAACCTTTTGACCACCTCAAAACCTGCCTCATTCAGCTCACCTTTAAAATTTTCCAAATGAAACTTCTGGATTTTTTATTCCAGGAGTACCAAAACTTTTTAATCAACTGCTTTCCGAGACTTTATCCAAACAACAGCTTCACTTTTGAGCCTTCTCATTTTATTACAAAACTTGTCTAAGGGGTTATTACCATCAGCATTCACATTAATCCAAAAGACCTTAACCATTTTACAGAACTCCTCCTCAAGCAGCCAGGAGCTGTTAAACTTGAAAGGAACTTTTGTTTTCAGCCCATAATCATCAAACTGGAAAACGATTGGCCAATGATCGGAGAACTTATGCTCATACACCCAAGATCTATATTTCTGAAAAATCCCCAGCAGAGGAACCTTGACTAAAAATCTATCCAGTCTCTTATGGATACCCTCATCGCCCCTTCTACCATTTGTCCAAGAGGGAAGCAACTTTACAGGTAAAATATCAACCAAACCATTATCCATCAAAATCTTATTAAAATAATCTGCTAAAGGATCCATTCTGGATTTTATCCCCCAGATTTCTGAAGGTGACTTTGTGAAATTTAAGTCACCTGCAACAATTAGGTTCTCATCATTTAATAACCTAGAGCACATAAGAGAGTCTAAATTTTTTTTCCTATTAGAATATGGAGCATAACAATTAAATAAGGAAAAAGAAAAATTATGTCCAACACAAAAACCTTTCAAAAAAATCCCCCAATCTGTTCTAAAAACTTTGAACGAGAACAATTGAGGGTTCCAGGCAACCACCAATCCTCCAGATAAACCAGAAAAGTCTGTTGTAGATACCTCCCAATAAGATAAGATACTCCCAAGTTTAGATATAGCATCAGAACTGGAACACATAGTCTCTTGTATCAAGACAATACCCGGGCAAGTAGAGTGAAAGAGATTGGATAGCGCCCTAGCCCGCAAAACCCCACCCAATCCACGAATGTTTAGAGAGAGCAAAGACATTAAGAAAAATCCCCAACGGGCATCTGTGCTCTAATGCCCATATCAGAAACATCATCAAAAATTCTAATATCACTCAAACCCCCATTTGTCTAAGAAATAAGGTCAAGGTCAGACTTCTTCTTTCGCCCCTTTCGAATAGTAACATTTTGGAACTTTGGAGAGATAATAGGTAATTCTACCGAGTCCGAGGAAGGGGTTTTAGAGAAGATGGGAAAAGGTGAGAGATCTAAGACATCCTTAGTGTCACAATCCTGCAAATAAACAGATACAATAGCTTCAACAGACTTCTCTGTCGGAGCAGGAACAAATTCTCGGGTAGTCACAACCGAAGCAGAGGTAGGGTTTGTGGAGATAACAGAGGCAGTTGGTAACCCCCCACAAATGAAATCAACAGTGGAATTATCATGGCACAAACTCTAAGCGCAAACATTCAAATCCCCAACCTCCAGTTCATTATCAAGACATCTAGCAACCAGAGGAGGCCCAGAAACAGAATTCAAATTTGATAATCCATGCCTCAACTGAACTTCTCCTCTAGATATCCTCATGTCTAAATCCAATTCCCTATCAGAAATAAAATCTAATTCATCTCTAGAAAGGTCAAAATATGCCGATTCGGGGGGAAATTTCAACTTACCAATTCCAGAAGACCTTGGCGTTTCATAACTAGAAATAGAAGGGAGGTGCTTCTTTCCACGAACATCTATTTTTTAATTATTTTTCATAATATTTTATTTTATGAACCAACATGGATTTTTTTAAAATACTTTTCATAAATTTTTTTATTTTATGGGCCGACATGAATTTTTTTAATTATTTTGTTAGTATCAAACATAACGTTACATCACACACGTTACAACATCTCCCCCATACTGGGTTGTAAAGCACCTCGTTTCACTCGGTGAAATAAAGAAGTCTCAAGCAAATATAAATTTAGCCTCGTAAATTCTATCTTAGGCTTACCTAAAGAGAGAATGGTATTTTAAAATGTATCATCTTTGACTTCAAAGATGATGCATTTTAAAACAACATTCTCTCCACCATCTTTCTTATAGAGAAGTAAATGTTATTTTCATAGCTTCAACATTTTTGCTTGCAACAAATAGGTACAGGTTTAATTTATTGTCTACGGTTACTTTTACTACTATTTTTTCATGTTTTGGTTTTGGAAAATTCAAACAATAACACTAAATATAGTAATCATTTCTTTTTTTAAATTGCAGTCCTGAAATGAATAACACAAAACCAACTATAATTAAAATACAACGTGTTGCACTTTGAAGTGGTTGTTGTTTATTCATAATTCACAAACAAAAAAATTTCGTTTGGTTTCAATAATTTTATTACTTTTCAATTTGATAATTACACAAATTTATAGTTTCTTTAATAAAAAAATGATTATTATTTTCAAACATCCAAATTGAGAAAATAAAAATTTTAAAAACAAAATTTTAATATATATACAAATAATATATATATATATTTTCTCAAATTTAAAAAACAAAATTTTAATATATACATATATATATTAAATCATAAATTAATAATTTTATTTCACATTAATATTCAATGTTTATCACTAATGCTTAATTGGATTTTAAGATTTTCTACACAAATATGACTTTATTTTTGCATTAATGATAACTTGGTTATTGCATCTTTTTCTAAAATAGATTTGTTTAATTGTTAAAATAATAAAATGTGATTTGCTCAACTAAATTATATAGAAATTTAAATTTAAAACAATGTTTTATGTGTTTCACGTATATGTGTCTGGAATTTTTGTAGGAACTTAGAAATAGATTTATCCATTAAATTTGTTGGCATAGACAATTTTATTCAATTTTAGTGTGATGGGTGTGATAGATTTTCAATCATAATCAACTCCCAAAATGTTTTATGAGAAGAAAATTGACCATCAAGATTTAGTCATTGATTTGAACTATTAAAGTTTTTGGTTCATTTATTAAAAAACAATTGTTAGTTAACACACTCATAAAGTTTGTGTTAGTTCGTTAATGGGGTTTATCTCACATACATATGACTTCCATTTTTTTTCCTTTTTTCATCCCAATGATGTTTTCAATAATCAAATATTTTTTTTTTTGGTAAAGTTGCAGAGCATAAATTAATTAACAAAAGTTGAATGTACATCTAGAGCTGAGTAGAGTTTTGCATATTGGGGAGGCCTCATATGGTGAAGCCACCATCCTAATTGCTCAAAAATACTGTAATGACTGACATAATACAAAATTAAGACCTTTGGAGTATGGTATGCCCTTAAAAAAGTTGGTACTTTTTTCAAAAACGAAAACCTAGTCTGTCCAACTGTGCTGAAAACTAGACTATGCGGAAAATAAAAACAAAAAAGCTGATAGTTGCAGAGATGACCAGGAGTGATGGCCGCCCAGTTGTCATTTTTCTGGTGGTTTATCTGGCTCTTCCTCGGTGATGGGGCAGGCTACATAGTAATCTTTGAAATTCCCCAGAGGGGGCAAAGAAGGAGAACCTATAGTACGCATTCCATCTTGGGTGGCGCTAGGACCTGGAGCCGAGCCTTTGTTCTTTGTTAGTGGGAATTTCTTTTTAGCCGACCCATTGTTTGGAGTTGCCTCTGCATCTTCTTCATTTTTATTAACCTGTTTCACAGGTTCCAAATTGCTGCCAATGGAGAAAGCCTCACAGGTCATGTTGGCTTCTAGAGTGTTTGAATGTTCCACCGCTTCCTTCAGGCTTGCCTTAACGTTGCAAACGACGCTGGAATTAGCTTTCTAGCTAGCTTCCATTTCTTCAATGAGGGTGCTCATCATATTTTTGAGCAACCAATAATGGTTAATGGCATCACCATTACTACCAGTAGCAAGAAGTACTACAACTCTGTGAGCCTCCCACCCGTCTATGAGACTTCGTGTCCGCGCCGAGATGCGTTCGACATACCCATCCATCACAGACCAATCCATGGCCACCTTGGGCCGACGACTGTTATTCTTAACGCCACTCCCACTTCCATGACGAGAAATCCCCCTAGTGCGATTCGTCATGGCAGTGGGTAGGTCGAAAATCTCTCTGGAGTTCGCAATAGCAGAAGGAGAAAACACCAAGAAGAACCAGAATTCTACGGTCGAAACTCTGTCCATATCGACCAAGGGATTTAAAGAGCCGAGGTAATTAATATCACAGTCCATCGTCCTCATTGAAATTGATGGTAATGAATGCAGGTCCTAGAGGCCGAGGGGAGACGTCAATCTAGACGCGTGCAAAGGAGGTTTTAATTAACTCCCTCATCCTCCAGAACTAAATATATGCCGTCGTCCAAGTTGTCGCGCTGTCTAACTTCTAGGTGGCTGCATTGTCCATCATTAGCCGTGGCCAGGTGGTTGCTCTCGTTCATAGGTGGTGTGGGCTCCTGCATGTAGGGCTTGTCATCGCATACGGGGGGGTGAGGTGGAAGCATCTCCCTGCGCACAGTGGCTGAGGATGGTGCCATGGGGTCATCCGCATCCAAGATTCAATGATCAAATCTTGCTTGGCCATGTCTATCTGATTTTCAAAGGCACTATCAAATCGACAAACAAGATGTATAGCCATTTGAATAATGATTGGGAGATCTTCTTACAACCAAGCTCCATGGTTCATTTCTCAAGAGATACTCAAATAGTTCAGTCAATCGTGTATGTTAGAAGTGTTTTGGAATCCATGGTTTCAAAAATTCCGAGTTGCATTGAGAATCTTCAAAATTCAGATTACATGAAGATCAAGATAATATTATGCTGCATGGAATTTTTCTACTGCATCTTGATATACTCTTCGTAAGTATGCAGAATTTGCTTCATCTTCATTGGGAGAATAAGAGGAAAAGCATTACAAGACCTGGGAAGCATGAGCTAATTTCTTTCTAAATTGTTGGGTGAATATGCAACACAATCAAAAGTAGTGTATCAATTTGTAGGTTTTCTGTTACCATTCTTTGATGATTAACAAGTTAGAAAAACTAAGCATTTCATTGAAATACTCTCTCTTTTGAAAGAGGTTTTTCCAGTTTTGGGTGATATATGTGCAATGAAAATGCTAATTTTGTTCAGTTCATTGGTAACTTTGTCTACATCTAATATTCGAGTGCCTATTTGTACTATCTTGGAAGGGATTTTTAAATTTGACCCTTCCTTGGTGTTGGTTGTGGAGCCTAATCTCCAAATTTAGAGATATTATTATTCAGCCGTGTTTGTACCCCAGTTTTATATGATATGTAGGTGGATTGTACACTCGCCCTGGGCAGCGGGGGGGCATCGCCTCCCCATGGGCTTCCAGGGGGGACCATCCCCCCTAGATGGGGGGTTCGAGGGCGAAGCCCCCGAAAGAAATTTTTGGGGTTGTTTTATGGGTCCATGGTTTTGGGTATCCCGTGGTATTTTCCCATTGTATTTCCCTTACAAAAGCAAGACATTTTAATATGGCTAGGGTTGATGTATTAGGTTTTATGCATTGTAAAGATCTCTGAGATCAGAAGAGAGACTGTGAGACAGTGAAGAGGAAGTGCAACGGTTGTGCTGCAAGTTGTATCCCTTCACTTTGCTGGATGGAATAATAATAAGGACTGGCAACTTCAGTGTGGACGTAGCCCAAGCTGGGTGAACCACTATATATTTGTGTCTCTCTTGTAATGTGTATGAATGATTATATTTGCATTTTCTGTTTATTGTTATTGCTCTGCGATCCTATTTTTCTAACACTTGGCCTAGTTGTTGATTTGTGATGGTACTCACGGTACAAGGCTAGCTCTACACCATTGGAAAACTTTGGTCCAAATTTTTTTTCGGGGCATTTCTCAAAACACCATTTCGATTTTAGTTTTCTTTTTTTAGCGATTTCACCCTCCAACAACAACCTATCGACATATTATTGCACCTTTTTAGGGAAATTGCTAGTTATAGTATTTTGAAATGTATTATGAGCATGAAATATTTTTGGCCTATCCACTTTAATTTATAAGTCTTAATGATGTATTTTTCAATTTTATTTTTTTTCTATTAAATTATTTGATAGCGTACAACTTATGTTTCAATTTTGTTTGTGTTATTTTTTTGGTCTATCCACTTTAATTTATAAGTCTTAATGATGTATTTTTCATTTTCATTTTTATTTCTATTATTAAAGTATTTGATAGCATACAACTTATCTTTTCAATTATGATTTTCTTAGTTTTTTTTATCTATCCACTTTAATTTATAAGTCTTGATTATATATGTTTCAATTTTATTTTTATCTCTATTAAATTATTTGATAGCTTACAACTTGTCTTTTCAATTTTGTTTAACTGGATCATGGCGTGTGTGATGTCGGCAAATCTTTATGTGCTTATTAATGGTTATCCAACATCTTTTTTTTGTAGCTCAAGAGGACTTGGGCATGGGTGTCCTCTCTCACATCTGCTCTTCCTACTAGTTATTGAATGACTCAGCCATATGATTTGTGTAGCTACAAGTGTAGGTATTCTTAAAGGTATCAAAATTTCTCATAGAATTTTTATCACTCATCTACTTTTTGTTGATGATGTGGTCTTGTTCGGTGAAGGCTCAGTCAAATAATGGGGTGTTTTTTCTAACATTATCAAGATTTTTTTCATTGCCTTGGATATGGAAGTCAGTGCAAATAAATATGCTTTCTTATACAATAATGTGGAAAATGGCATTCTTAATATTGTTTTAGGATTCCCTCCTAAAATATCTAACCTAAATGGCGGCTTTAAGTACCTAGGTTTATTTATCAAACCTAAGGAGTATGGTGGGGTGAAAATGCGAAGCTGGGAAACAATTCCGTGACAATAGAGTGAAAAAAAAGAGGGCACGCGGATGAATAGAGGAAAAAAAGTCAACCTCAAACTCTTGGCCGAGAGTTTAAAAAACTCTAGGTCGAGAGTTTAAAAAAACTCTAGGTCGAGAGTTTGAACCAATCACCGCATTGTATTTTCAAAAAAAATCTCAGACGAGAGTTTGAACTAAACTCTCGGCTGAGAGTTTGGAAGGTATTTTTCGGCTGAGAGTTTATGGTCAACAAAAGCTGCGAAAATATTTGGCATCTTTCTGGAACCTGCAACTTCAACAAGCCCAAACCCCTGCAAATTTTAAGTATTATTTGTCGGAATTGGTAGCAATAGATTCATCTTTGAATCTAGTTTCCAATGATATAATAATTGTTTCATTTCAATTTGAATTTCTATTTATTAATAAAAAATTTCTAAACCTTATCCTTAATAATTTTATTACTCTAAAAATCACCCGAAATGCAAATTCAATATCATAACAAAGACAAAACCAAAAAAATCGAAATTTCACAGAGATCATAATTGGCTCATCCTCTTCAAAAGGGTACTTTTGGCTTTTCCAATAAGATTCACACTAAAAGGAAAATTGAAGCTCACCAACGTGTGTCGATAATGCACCATTTTCTGAAGATATGTTGTTTTGATAAATAATAAAAAATAGTTCCCAAGTCTTAAAAAACTCAAAATATAGTCCATGCACAAGTGTAGTGTGTGTAGATTATGAGCATACAATGTTTTTCCCTAAAATGAATAACCATTTATCAAAAAACCGACGTCCACACAGGTCACTCATTATCCATACCTAAAATTTTTAAGTATATGTCGTTGGTGTGCACCAAATTTTTCCCATGATATGTCCATAAACAAATTTAAAAAAATATGAGTAGAAAGCTAATTCAATTATCTAAAAATTTGTGTTTACTTCAAGTTGAAATTCCTAAGGGATATATGGGTTTGAAGAGGTTGAAGTTAAAAACATAAAATTTAGCAGTTTTGTTTGTAAAAAACAAGCAAAAATTGTTTCCCAACCCCATGTTTTCACTCGGTGTTAGTGATTAGTTTTGGTTAATACATATCTTTGAGAAAAAGATTAATATGTGGTGTCATAAGTTCTTATCATTGGGTGGGAGACTTACTTTGTTTTAAAAATTTGTTCTAAGTAGTATGTCAGTTTATTGGTCCTTGTTGGATCAAATCCCAAAAACTATTTTAAAGAATATTAGAAGCTCGATGTTCAGGTTTCTCTGGTCCGGAAGCTCAGAGGGTGGTGACTATCCCCTAATAAATTGGGAACACATATCTTTGCCTAAAAAATTAGGTGGATGGAACGTTAAGAACATTTTCTGGTTTAATTTCGTTCTCTGTTTAAAAATTCCATGGAGGGGGGTTAATTGAAACAATCTTGTGGTCAAAATTTTTACGTGAAAAGTATATTAAGAAGGATTTTATATGCTAGCTCAGGAATCCCAGGTATTGGTGAAGTATTTTTACAGTAATGCATCTTTTTTCTGGCGAGGTTTTATGAATATATTTCCTTGGCTTAAATCTCATTTGGAGTGGTAGGTAGGAAATTGAGAACAGGTCCAGGTGGGTATAGATCACATTATAGGTAATGAAATGAATTTTTTCCTATCAAATTATATTCTTGAATATCTTGTTGATTTGGGGTTTAAAACACTTGATAAAATCAAAATACCTCAGTGGTTACCCCCAAATCGATCTTATTAGCTAACGACTTCAAATCTTGGCTTCAGAAGAATTTGGGTTGCAGAATGGAATCACTATATTCAGAATTTAAATGCTTCTAGTATTCGGCTCTCCTATGAGAAGGATAGTTTGGTTTGGAGAAAAATATTACCTCTGTTCAAGTCACTGGAAAATCTGCTTATCAAACTATTGTTGAAGCTCATTTTGAAGGTGTAGTAAAATGTTGGTATGGTTCTCTTTGGAAATGGAATCTCCCACTGGAAGTTAAATGTTTCTTGTGGCTAGTATTTGAAGATAAAATACTGACATGGGAAAATTTAAAAAGATGGGGTAAACTAGGTCCAATTATATGTATGATCTGTAGGAAAGATAGTGAATCGGTGTATCACGTGTTTATCAATTGTCATTTTTCTAGACACGTATGGTCTCAAACTTGAAGGTCTTTGGGTATTATGGACACTTGGTGCTCATCTAATATTGAAGACGCTTATTTAAAATGGGTGAAGAATCACTGAGAATTAAATAATTTGCTAGCATTAGAGTCTTTTGGGCCATATGGAAGTCTCAAAATAAGATTATATTCCAATAGATCTCTTGTTTGGTAATCTCAGTTGTTAATTTTACTCTTTCTCTATAAAACCTCTATAAATCAGAAGGTTCTTCTCTCAGAAAGATGTGAGGTATAACAGTTTTTTCTCTTGGTCATGATAATTTCACCCCAGCCTATTTTAATGGAGCCTATGGAAGTGGAAAATGTAGTGCAGCATTTTTTCTGAAGATTGACCATGTCCTCACATTCAAGTTCAGAATTTCTTGTGCTAGGGGATCAAATATGAAGGCGAAAATCCTTGGCCTTTGGGGAATATTAAAAATTGTCAATCTCTTTGGAATCGATGCCATTCACATCCTTGGAGATTATTTAGTTACTTTCAAATGGGCACAACAAAGTTTCAATATCAATTCGATACATCTCTCACATTGGTGCAAAAGAATCAATAAGTTGATGCTCACTTTCAATGATTTTTCCATAGATTATATTTATCGTGAATATAATGATGTTGCAGACGCTTTGTCAAAAGAAGCTCTAAATGGTGAAGATGGGTAGCTTGATTGGGAGGAATGGATGGATGGTCGTCAATCTTCTGTGAGATATTTTTTCTTCCTTCGGGACTAAGCCCTGTGTGGGGTAGCTTTTTAGTGTCATGCCCCAAATTTTGCATTGGGTCACAATGGCCTAATCCCATTGGTCATATTCATGAGAACTTTTCAAATTGATGCTAACGGTCAAATAATTACCAAAGAGGAAAATTACTAGTTTACTAGGTTGGGGGTGGAATATTTGGGATTTGGAATAAGAAGAATAATAAATGATGTGTGGAAATTAGAAGAGCATAAATATTTAATAAAGGAACCAAATAAATATATACAATGGAAAATCAAAGTGGCATTTGATCATGAAGACACATGGAGGAAGTGGGACCCACACAAGCTAGATTTTCTGTGCCACACGACATCCTCCTCTTGTCATTTCGAATCCATAAAAAGCCCAAGGGTATTGGGATGAGTTGGAAGGTCAAAATAATTGGCATGAATCAATTAAGGTCGAATTGGAGTGGAAGAGTAACTCCCATGGAAGAGGAAGAGGCATTTGGGAGCTAGTGAGACACTTGGACTAGATTCCCTAGCTCTATGACAATTATGATGAAGATGCTACGGCACCTATGAAAAAAATCAGACCTGAAGGATGACATCTAACATATATGACATGTGACGACTAAAAATAGCCTCCAAGAGGGTACTCAAGGCGGTTGGGGCAGCTAAGATGCTTCCACATGTGATTTGGTGGAAGTGGGAGACTAGGAATTGTTGTACAAGTGGCATTCTTTGGAATCTCTTCCCAACTTGAGTTGGAATGCATCTCTTAGAATGAATTCAACCCATAGAGAGCTTGGAAACTTTATAAATGTCAAGAACAAATAATGAAACCATATTTTGATCATTTTTAGAATTTGCAATTGCATTTGTGAGAGAGGAGCTAGTGGATGACTAGTTTCTTTTCTTAGCCAATTTCGAGGGTGAAAGATTCCCATCCAAGTTGGTGTTTGGAAAGGCCATTCAGTTCTTTCATGGAGATTTAATGGACTCTTTATTTGCAGCTATAAGCTACAGGTCAGCTCATGGTTTCTTCTATTGTAGCTCACTCACTCAACCATTTCTAGTTTTCATTGCATATTCTTGCTCCTTGAGGGAGGGGTCTTTTGGTGAGCTATTGTACTCTTTGGGGGAGATTATAATTCTCCATTTTTTGTAGTATGAATTAAATACTCTTTTATTCATATTCAGAAAGTTTCAGGTCGAAATTCCAAGTGGAAATGTATAAATCTGATTGTTAATGAAAGAATGGTGTCATTTCCCCACTACCTTGATGTAGCAATGATGTATTGATTTATTCTAATGAAAGATCATTCCTATGATGTATTTATGATTCATGGATTTTCATTTATGAGCTTCAAAATTTTCATGTTCAGTACTCAAGAATTTGGAGTTATTTTGATCAGTTTAATACCATTGGAAGAAGATTTAATGCCATTTCCCCCAAGGTTGAAACTAGTCTCTTTGCATCTGATTTAAGGGAGTTATAGAAGACATTAAAAGTTGAATGGTGATGAATATGAGTTCATGTTTATGTAATTTATATTCCCCTTGCTTCCATTCAGAAATTCGAGTTGGATTGAGTGCAATTGGAAAGTCATTTTCATCATTTACCCCTGGGGGATTTGAACCACAATTTACTAATAAAAATCCCTATCTTGAACAGATTTGAAAGAGGAGTTGTAGAAGTCACATGAAAACTACATAGAATCCATAAAAATTATAAATATGTCTTAATATGATTCAAGTACCTTCTGTAGCAATTTGGGAGAATTTGGAGTCATTTGGAGAACAAGGGACCAATACTAGTCAAAGAGAAATTGCTAATAAAATACCATATATTGACCAGAATCTTAAAGGAGTTTCCAGAAGTGTTTTAATGGTATTAAATCATCCTTGAACATAATACTCAAGTTTTAATATCATTCATACACCTCCTGATAATATTTAATAGCATTTGGAGCAATTTGGAGACCTAGGCATCAAAACTAGTCAAAGGTCAAATTAGGGAAAAAAGTGAAAAAATGTCATTTTAATAAAATTCTTAAAAAGGGACATTATAGTGGTATCAGAGCATGGTCCTTGAACCTGTGATTTAATATCATACATTGAAGAATAAGTTGCAGCCATGTCTTACTATTATGATGAATCCTATGAGTACAATTCTTATCAGGAATATGCAGATGATTATGAACAATATGAAGCATAATGTGAATGGTATGAGGAATAGGTGCCATCATGCAACACTTCTTACAATTCCAGGAAGAATGAAGATTATTATTATGACCCTATGTATGATAAATATGATTATGTCACACCACCAAAGGATAAGTCTATGAATGATGTACAAAGATGGAGAGCAACATATAAAACATTGCCCCAACAATATCAGGCATATCTTGATTTGTATAAGAAAGGTAAATATAAGCCCCCTCCTTTCGAAGACTTTTCTGATTGGGTGTTTGCAAACAGGCCCAAAAATGAAGATGTGGAGTTAGTGAAGAAAGGTTTATGCCCTTCTTGTAAAATACCTTGGAGAGAAAATCACATGTGTGTGAGTGAAAAGAGCAATGAAAAATATGAAGCTTCAGGGAATGCAACTATTTCCATCTGGGGGAGACTTCTTGGGTACTCTTCAAAAAGAGATTCCAAATGTATTGATATTAAGGAAACCAAGGGGAAAGGTACATCAGATTGATTGAAGGAGAAAGATGAAGATACATCCCATGAACTTGAAGAAGATCCTACTGAAAATATTGAAGATCATTTTGAGACACATTCTGCCTTAGACATGAATAAAGGAGCATCTACTGATGGATGCTTGAACTATGAAGGAGTACCTACTGATGGGTGCTCACACCTATATGTTGGTGACATAGAGATCACTTTTGACAGTATTGCTGCAATCCAAAATTCCCTTAAGCATGAAAATAAAGACATTGTAGCAGTTGAAGAAAAAACAAAATCAACTTCTCCATCACCACTTGAGCTTCATGAAGTTGGTCCAAGTAAGAACGAAGAAGATGAGGAGGTTCATTTTCAAGAGCCCCATTTTCTTGAAGGATAATTAAATATGAATTAAAAGAAGATCCAAGAGTCCCTTATCATTCTCCATGACACTCAAGCATTGGTGTCAAATTCTTGTTGGAAAGCTACTTCATTGGAGGAAACATCATTCCTTGAAGACATGGAGAAGATTCAAAGACCAATGTGCCACATCAAAGGTAATTTCATGTCTTTTCTTTTTGATAGAAACCATTTGTTTGAGCTTAATGAATTGTTACATGATGCATACTTGAAGAATAATGAGGATAATCATAAGCTCACAATTCAAAATGAGCAACTTCTTGCAAGGTTGAAAGATACTTGTTTTTCCTCCTATGTTTCAGATTGTCAAATAGTAGATTGTTTGGAGGATTCTCATGACATGGTGGATCATGAGAAATGTGAAAATTTGAATTTTCTTGATGTGTTTTAAGATGAACTTGAAGAGATCCAAACAATTGATGTGGTGGAAGAGGAACTTGAATTGTCTCTTGATGAAGGTTATGCAATTTTTAAAGAAGAGCATGATTCCTCTACATTGGAACTAATCTACAACAAAGGTTCCACACTTTTGAAGGAGCTGCATGATACTACCCATATGGATCCTTCCCATGATGAAACTTTTTCACACTTTTGATCATTTGGGTGAATTAGTTTAGTCTCCTACATCCTACAATTACATGTTTTGCAACATTAGTCTCAATGAAGTGTGGGTGAAAGGGTTCTTTTTTATGGTGCCACATGAGGAGTATGGAACTCCTAGATTTACTTCTTATGATGACATGGTTGGAGCACATTCTTATTTCTTATTCACATTTGCAACAACATCATTTGTTACTTTATGATGATGCACATCTACATGGATGCACCTATGATATGCATTTGAGTCACTTGAAGACTCATCGTTTTTCTTGCTCAACGC
The DNA here is from genome assembly GCA_027924585.1 of Larix kaempferi. Classification (NCBI taxonomy): domain Eukaryota; kingdom Viridiplantae; phylum Streptophyta; class Pinopsida; order Pinales; family Pinaceae; genus Larix; species Larix kaempferi. The sequence goes on along the minus strand of BSBM01001175.1, from coordinate 1,400,655 downwards.
TTGGTTCATTTGATGTTGGAGGAACTTCATCCAACACTGGGGTGAATAGATTTATGATTGGAGAAATTTTTTGTTGTCAGCCACATACTTTGTTATATCTTTATGATTCTCACATTCATGGATATATGGGTGAGACTTCTTTGAGTCATTTGAAGTCTCATTGTTTTTGTTGCTCATTATCTGGTCCAGATCTTAGTGGGGATTCTTCATTCACTTCTTGGATGAAAGAATACATGGCTGAATATTTTGATGCATATCACATCATTTTGGAGCAGCATGATAGGACATGGGATCCTCACCTATGTCATTGGAGCAGATTTGATTGGTTACTTGATGCTTGTATGCACTTGGTAAATGGTGGTCTACTTGCTTGGAGGTATAAGCACTTTCACTATTCTTTGATGAAGCATCTTCTTGATGTTCATTTTCATTATGTTGTTATGTACTTTGATGATAAATATTTTGTACTCATGATGCTGGGAAGAATTCATACAAGAAAATGGGATCCATGCACTATGAATTGGAGAGCACTTCTAATTGTTGGAGTGCAATACAAGCAATGGGACACTGGGATAATTCTTAGTCTCATTGGTTTCAACTTTTTGGGGAAACAAGTAGTATGGGGGATGGATTCCCCACTTAATAAAGTGATTTTAATCAGAGTAGTGCAGTAGCAAGGATGGTGGTTCCTCTCTAAAACCTTCATGGAATCTCAAAGACTCAAGGTTGGGCAATTCAGTGGCAACTTCAAAGAATTATATAGGAAACAGGTTCTTCAACACCCATGTGTGAAATTGCTTGAGGATAAGCAATATTGGGAAGGGAGGATTTGTCATGTCTGAAATTTTGCATTGGGTCACAATGGCCTAATCCCATTAGTCATATTCATGAGAATTTGTCAAATTGATGTTAAGGGTAAAATAATTGCCAAAGAGGAAAATTACTAGTTTCCTAGGTTGGGGTGGAAGCTTTGGGATTTGGAATAAGAAGGATAATAAATTATGTGTGGAAATTAGAAGAGAATAAATATTTAATAAAAAAGATAAATAAATATATAAAATGGAAAATCAAAGTGGCATTTGATAATGAAGACACATGGAGGAAGTGGGACCCACACAAGCTAGATTTTCTGTGCCACATGGCATCCTCCTCTTGTCATTTTGAATCCATAAGAAGCCGAAGGGTCTTGGTATGAGTTGGAAGGTCAATATACTTGGCATGAATCAATTAAGGTCGAATTGGAGTGGAAGAGTAACTCCCATGGAAGAGGAAGAGGCATTTTGGAGCTAGTGAGACACTTGGACTAGATTCCCTAGCTCTATGACAACAATGATAAAGATTCTATGACACCTATGACACAAATCAGACCTGAAGGCTGACATCTAACATATACAACATGTCAAGGATAAAAATAGCCTCCAAGAGGATGCTCAAGGGAGTTAGGGCAGCTAAGATGCTTCCACATGTGATTTGGTGGAAGTGGGAGACTAGGAATTGTTGTACAAGTGGCATTCTTTGGAATCTCTTCCGAGATTGAGTTGGAATGCATATATTGGAAGGAATTCGACCCATAGAGAGATTGGAAACTTTATAAATGTCAAGAACAAAGACTTAAACCAACTTTTGATCATGACTAGTTTCTTTCCTTAGCCAATTTCAAGGGTGAAAGATTCCCATCCAAGTTGGTGTTTGGAAAGGCCATTTAGGTCTTCAATGGAGCTTTAATGGAGTCTTTATTTGTATGTTTAAGCTACAAGGAATCTCATGGTTTCTTCTATTGTAGCTCACTCACTCAAGCATTTCCAGTTTTCATTCCATATTCTTGCTCCTCGAGGGAGGGAATTTTTGGTGAGCTATTGTACACTTTGGGGGAGATTATAATGCCCCATTTATTTTGTAATATGAATTAAATACTCTATTCTTCATATTCAAAAAGTTTCAGGTCAAAATTCCAAGTGGAAATGTATAAATCTGATTGTTAATGAAAGAATGGTGCCATTTCCCCACTACCTTGATGTATATCAATGATGTATTGATGTATTCGAATGAAAGATCATTTATATGATGTATTTATAATTCATGGACTGTAATTTATGATCTGCACAAGTTTCATGTTCAGTACTCAAGCATTTGGAGTCATTTTGATCAACTTAATACTATTGGAAGAAGATTTAATGCCATTTACCCCAGGGTTGAAACTAGTTTTTTTTGCATATGATTTAAAGGAGTTATAGAAGACATTAAAAGTTGAATGGTGATGCATATGAGTTCATGTTTATGTCCTTTATATGTCCCCTACTCCCATTTAGAAATTCGAGTTGGATTGAGTGCATTTGGAAAGTCATTTTCATCATTTGCCCCTAGGGGATTTGAACCACAATTTACTAGTAAAAATCTCTATCTTGACCATATTTGAAAGAGGAGTTGCGGAAGTCATATGAACACTCTATAGCATCCATAAAAATTTTAAATATGTCTTAATAACATCCAAGTACCTTCTGTATCAATTTGGGAGAATTTGGAGTCATTTGGAGACCAAGGGACCAATACTAGTCAAAGAGAAATTGCTAGTAAAATACCATACATTGACCAGAATCTTAAAGGAGTTTGCAGAAGTGTTTTAATGGTATTAAATCATCCTTGAACATCATAATCAAGTCTTAATATAATTCATACACCTCTTCAGAATATTTGGTAGCATTTGGAGCAATTTGGAGACCTAGGCATCAAAACTAGTCAAAGGTCGAATTAGGGAAAAAAGTGAAAAATGCCATTTTAATAAAATTCTTAAAAAGGGACATTACATTTAGTATATGATTTTATCATTATGCTATTGGCCCTATGGTTTATTATGTCAAGATGTATGATCCTCCAGTTTCTATCATTTTTGGTATCTACCTTAGAATGAATTATGGTTAGTAAAGAGTGGAATACTCGATTTTGGTATCTATCTTTGGATGAGTTATACTCAGACATGAGTGGACAACTCAATTTATTTGGAATGTAATTTTTTATTCATAGTAATAACAAAAGTATAGACTTTTTTCTTCTTGAATTTTTTTTTGTTTACTTTAGTTTGTAGTGGTTTAAAGGAAATAAATAAACAAATAAATATTTAGAATTTAAATATATAAATTTTAATTTCATTATTCTTATTATCATAAAATTTGAATATTTAAATATTAATTTTATTATTCTAGCTATATCATAAATTAATAAAGTTGGACTCTTAAATTTAAAAGAAATAATTAATTAGATGGAATATAAATATTTAAATCTAATCTCATCATTCTCACTTGACTTATAAATGAGTGAAGTTTAAGAAGTTTAAAATTATGATATTTAGATTTTTGCAAGAATCCCAATCTTAATCTCATCATTCTAACTTGACTCATAAATAATTGAAGATGGATTCTTAAATTAGTGGAGTTTAATCTCATTACTATAACTCGTCTCATAAATAAACCAGCCTAGATCCAAATCCTAGGTTCTATCAAGTGTCGAGAGGGATCAAATCTCCTGAGGTGCAAACCTCTCCTTGAATAGCTCCTTGAGTGCAATACCTGAGCTACCTAATCGTAAGCTCTAAAGTCTCTAATTTAAGTCTCATATTTACTTTTTACTTTGTATTATTCTTTTTTGTTTATGACCGACATAATATTTATTACTTTTTACTTTGTATTATTATTTTTTGTTTACTTTGTATTATTTTGTTACTAGACAAAATGGCCGACATAATATTTACCACCTAATCCTAAGCTCTTAAGTCTCTAGTTTAAGTCTCATATTTACATTTTACTTTGTATTATTCTTTTTTATGGCCGACATAATATTTATTACTTTTTAGTTTGTATTATTCTTTTTTTGTTTACTTTGTATTATTTTGTTACTCGACAAAGACTCGACTAACAAGATCTCCCCCATACTGGGTTGTAGAACGTCTCTCAACGCAATGAAGATAAATTCTTAAATTAGTGTTATTTTTAATTATGTTGTTTAGATTTTAAAATTTTGTAGTTTAAATTTTTAAATTTTGTTGTTTAAATTTTTGCACCATTGTTCTTTTTGACCGATCTTAAGTGTGTGGCTTGGCCATTAGTCACAAATATTTAAATATACAAATTTTGGCACTTGAGATACTAAATACGCCAAGTTTGTGTCATTACCTATCATCTCACTTCATATTTACCTTTGAGCATTAGTCAATATAATATGAAAAGTTATATGCAAAGTTCAATGTGGTTCTTCTTTACTTCCTTTACTTGACATAGATTTAGTCTCATTTCATTATTATGAGCATTAGAAAGTTAAATTTATTATTATTAATAATATTTTCAAGAGATAATTTTTTTGATATAAATGGTTGGAGGTTCGGTATTAAAACAACTTTGGATAAGATGAAAAGCAATGGATACGAAAGGAGAGAAGATGATGACCTCAAATAATGCTATCAACTTTTTATTGTCAATCATGGGAGACAATTCCCAGTTGTTCAATTTACATCTCTTTCTGATATTCAAGTCCAATTTACAAATGTATATATGTACAAATTGGGAACATAACATAATATATAAGCAATACATTATTTCTTGGTTGGTTGAGATGTCAAGGGCCCCTTAAAGAGGGGATCCAAATGAATTTGATAACCAAGCACAATGTTTGCTTCAACTTCCCTTTCTCGCATTTCTTTATTTTCTTTCTTCCTCTTGTGAGAGGAGGAGAGGGGTGAGAGAATTCTGAATTTTTTGGAGAATGAACCCTTTTGACTGGAGGGAATTCTAGAATTTCCTTGTTCACCGAAGCGTCATAGTTGGTAACAACTTTGGTTATTCCTTTAGGGGTTGGATTGTTTTCTTCAGTCCATACCTCTTTCCTAAAAGTTGGCTAGACAGGATCTAAGGCTTTTTTTCCCACCTTTTCTGGATTTCAAGGAGTAGGGCTTGGCGGAATCCTTTCCCCTCTTATTTATGGCTCTAGATCTTCCATCTCTCTAAGTATTCAAATTTATTACTGCTCGACAAAGACATTGCCATTGGAGTTAAGTTTGCAGGAAATAACACTTTATGCTAGGGCTCCTTATGCAAAGGGTTTCAACGATGATTAGAATTTGTTTGGAACTCATCTCTTTAATTTCTAGGCCTTTTGTAGCTTGTTGTTCTTCTTTCATTTTGGGAAAGGTCTTGGAAAAATGTCTGTATACATGACAAGCATTACATTTGAACAGGATTTGCTCATAATCCAATTCTTAAATGTGGCTCTAGTCCTTGATATTGAGTTATAGAGACTCTACCAACCTTTTCTCTAGGTTAACTTCCACATAGATTCGAGCACTAGAGAATTGACCCCTTGATGAGCACGTGGAAGCATATTTTTTTACATTCTTGCAGCCTAGATGGTGCCATCTCTAACAAATACACTGGAAAAATAACTACAAATATGGTTTAAAATTATATTCATATAAACCCACTATCAAAAAAAAAGTTCATAACCCTAATGCATTGACCTATTTTCTAAACTTGACACTAATAATGATAAATATGTAACTTATGATGAGCATGGTCACATTGACAATAACACCATTAAAAGCTACTGCATAGAGGAAAAACAACCCACCCAACAATATCGAAATCTTTCATCCAATTAGCCTCATAGTGGTAGATGTAAAGGAGGAGGTGATCAAGAGACTAGCTACACATGTTGATTCCTTGCACAACAAAGAAACTAATGCATCGAGGGAAGAAAAAAAAAAGCTAAAATATAAATTTAAAAAAAATTGCATTTAAAAGAATCTTAAATTTTTAAAATGGATTAAAAAATACACATTAAATACTAAATTTTTAAAAAGGACAAGAATTTTTAAATTATATAAAAGAAGGTAATTTTCCTATAGTCACCCCTTTGTGGAGGCAGGTTTAAAATCCGTCGCCGAAAGAGCGGAAATGGGCAAAGGAATTTTAAATATTTTTTATAATTTTTTTATTGAGTTTCAAATTATGGTTTTGATTGAATGGTTTTAAATAATTGGTTTTTAAAGTAAATGGTTTCAAACAAATTATTATTTTAATCTTTGAAAAAAATTGTCTAAAATATTTTTTATTTTGTGGTTAGATTTAGTATTTTGCTTAAACAATATTAGTGGTTAAGGATTTCAAAAATTTTAGTTTATATAAAAACTTTTGTAGTATTAATTTTTACTATAATTTTAAGGATCCATAATTTTCTTAAAGTGTTGAAACCTTGGAAAATCTTGCTAATTCTTAAATTTTTAGTGGGTTATATTTTAACCATATTCATTATTAAATAAAATCTTTCTTTTTCTATTAATATATTCATGATTTGCCACACACCAATCTTTAGCATGGTTGATTAAACTTGACATAAATAAGATATGCCTAAATATATATATATATATATATATATATATATATATATAAATTATTTAATTAATTTTATGATATTAATATCTCTAAATTCTAAAAATTTACCCTACATTAATTAATAACATTATAATCTCACTATTGTTATTTAAAAATTATATATATATATATAGCTTGGGTGGTTGGAAGGATTACTCTCCCAACCTAGGTTCAATTCTTGTAAGTGACATGATGCTCTTGACGAGCCCTTATGTATTGACTAGCTTTCCTTGATTCCTTCGGAATAAAAAGAAGGTGATTTTTTGACTAAAAAATAAAAAATAAAAAATAAAAAATAAGTAAGTATATATATATATATATATATATATATATATATATATATATATCACTCAAAGAAGATCCTCCTTAGAGAGGTTATCTACCTTCACATTTAGTTCTTGAAAAATATGGGAGATATGAGATATGGTGAACCTTGAAAATTCAAAAACAATATTTTTAAAAGAGTCACAATTATTGCTAAGTAGATATTATGGGAACCTCACATCTATTTCACCATAAAAAAAAGAATCTCCAAAAACTTGGATTTGGCTTATCCCTTTACACCAAACTTTTTTCAACAAAAATTTCACTATCATTAACTTTGCAAGATTATTGGTCCCTTAAATTTCACTATCATTAACTTTACAAGATTGTTGGTCCTTCTTTCTAAGTTCTTTTTAAATTTAAATTCTAAGAATTTGAGAATGTCCCTTAAAAAGAATGTCACCTACACTACAAAGTTTTCTAGCCCTTACAAGCCTCGTTAAGGAAATCCCGACACAAGTTCTTGTCTATCAATAAGTCCCCAATTTGCCTCGAGAGTTTAGCGCAATGTTCATCTTTGTAAAAGTTGAAGAATGTGTGCACTTGAGACAGTACTTGAAAAGTGAGGATATAAGTTCCATAAAACATCCTACCATTTCGAGCTAAAAAAATCCCATAAAACCAAAAAGGAGGAGCTCAAAGCTGCTTGAGTTGTCCAAACACTACTCAATATGAATTAACTTATGTATTTTTTTTAAATCGCTTATGCAATTATGAGTAACTATAAAATTAAATTAGATTTATAATTAACTTATTAAAATACATAATACTTATCTACAAAATCAATCAACTTTTTTTATATACGCTAATTATATTTAGCTAAAAAAATTAAACAACTTTACTCCTTTTTCCACTTAATTGTTTTCTAAATAAATTTTTACATATCACTTCAAAAACAAAACCTAAATTTACAAAACCTTGTTCCAATGCATGCCATTACCAGTTATTAGCGAAGATGACATTAAGGATCATTGGCTATGAAAATTATTTTATAAAAAACAATATATTTTTTAAAATATTAAATCGAAAGTATGACTGTTTTTTCAGTTTTGATCAAGAAATTGAAATGAATTTGATACATAATATAAATGCATAAATTTAAATATTTAATAAAAAAATATTATTAAATATATTACAGCATTTTTTTTAAAATTTTATGATAAAAATATTAAATATTTAAAAAAATTAAATATAAAAATATTATTAAATATATCAAAACACTTTCATTAAATATTTAAAAAAATTAAATATAAAAATATTATTAAATATATCAAGACACTTTCTCTGAAATCTAATGGTGAAGATATTAAATATCTTTTGAAATCTAATGGTGAAGATATTAAATATCTTTTGTTCACGAAAGGGGAAATACTTTGGATATCATTTATTTAGTGTACTATATGAGGATTTTTTCTTCTCACCCTATGGAAATTATATATATAGTTTTTATATTGTTTATAATTTTTTAAAAATATTTTATATTTTTTATATGTTTTTAGAAAAAAATGTTTTTATTTTTTATAATATGAGGAAATTTATTTATTAAGAAAAGGTTTGTACTTGTGTAACACATAATTATGGGACATGTGCTCATCAAAGTTTGAACCTATGATGTTTCAATAGTACACTTTATTATGAGTTGATCTACACCCATGTGACTTTTCAGAAAAATGTTTATTATTAAATTAAATATTTAAAAATATATGTATTTTAAAGTTGTTTTGTTATCATAAATATTTTTTATACAAAAAATTAATGTTATATACATTAGTTCACAATAATATATAAGCTCCAATCTACAATCATTCTTGTTCTCTAAAAAAATCCACTTGAAAAAAATCCAAGTAGTAACATGGTTTATGTGGTTTATTAAAATGTTTTTTTTTTTAATGAGACAACCTAACCATGTTACTACTTGGTTCATTCCTTTAATGAGAAAAACTATGTTACTGAGTGACAAGATGTTAGAGATATTGTCGAAATCTTAGGCTTGATAGTTGAGATTGGGTTGATGTGTATTCACTAAGTTTGGAAGATCCTGGTTTGTAGAATCTAAGCTCAGGTTTGTTTGAGATTGGAACAACTATTTATTATACTCAGTTTTTAGTAATTAATTAAATTGGTTTTGCCCCATTCCTGTGTGAGTGAGCCTTTGTGCTCTGCAGTCTACCTCTGTCATATTTTATTTGGTATCAGAGCCCCGTGTTATTGGCGGTAAGGAGGCTCGTGCTATTGGCGGTAAAGAGGCATGTTATATAGTGTAGGGGCTGCCCAATTAATTGTTGCGTGAGAGAGAGACGTTGTCTCTTCTCATCTCGTTGTGTGAGCTGATAATTCCCGCGGAAGTCACTATCAGCAGTATGAGATATTGATCGTAAGAGTTGAAGAGTTGTCATTACCTGGAGGAGCCGCCAAGGAGTTGTCATTACCTGGAGGAGCAGCCATTGTGGAGAAAACCATTGCCACCATTTTCTATCGACTGTGCATTACTATTGTGTAGCAGCCAGCGTGGAAGCAGCAGGCATTTTTTTTTTTATGTAGCGTGGTGCAAGGAAGTGGAGCTGCCGATCTGGAGTATAAAAGAGACCAAAGAAAAAATCGATGTTGTTGGCAATTGGCGATCCTCGTTTGACTTGATGTTGCCTGCTTAAGCTAGTGTGCTGAAGAAAAAGGAGCCACAACTGTGAAGAACGCGAGTCAAATCGATAGAAGGACACGGAAGTTTATATTTTGCTGGACGTAGGATGCCAGTGTCCAAGGTGTGTCACTGCTATGTGTTTTTTTTTTTAAGTTTTGTGCATAAATTGAATTTTGGCGGTCTTCGGATCGGCTTAAAGAAGATAAAATGGCAAATGTGCCTCTTGCTGATTCATACATAAATGAAGTTTCCAAATTGAATGGCCTCGAAATTCACTTTGATGTCTGTCCTTGAATCATATAATGCATGGTCAATTGTGACTGGTGATGAGGTCAAGCCCACGGCACACGCATCCATTCAAGACTGGAACAGGTGGGAGTCAAAATCTAAGGTGACGTTGCTAATGTCTGTCAAAGACAATATAATCCCTCACATCATAAATTGTGAGACGTCCAAAGCAACATGGGATACTCTCAAACGTCTGTATGAAACTGCAGATGCAAATAGGATCTTATTTCTGTAAACTACGATTTTGTCAATCAAAATGGAAGCTAATAAAGGGGTGAGCAAATTCATTTCTCGCATTAAAGATTTGAGTGACATAAAGATAATGATAAATAAGTTGGTTTAAATGGAAGAATGAAGAAATAAGGTGCATTACAAGTTTAAAGAGTTAGGTGATATTTGCGAAGTAGTAGATAGTATTGATTTAGTAACTATCACTCAGAAAGGTTTAGTGCAAGATTACAAAGTTTTGATCTCAACACTCTCATCAAGACCAAGGCTCCTTACTTTTGAAGAATTCACATGGATCCTACTACAAGAGGAAGAAAGAATGAAGAACTATGATCTGGATGCTAATGGCTTAGATGTGGCACTGATTGCAAGAGGAAGAAATGCATACAGAGGTAAACCATGGAATAAAAGTAGAGAAAAGATTCATGCAAAGAAAAAAGTTATGGTACAATCTGATTCTTATAATAGTAGAAGTGTTGAATGTCATTATTGCGGAAAACCAAGACATCTTGCTAGAAATTGTTTTCAAAAGAAGAATTGTGAATCCAAACAAGGATACAAAAATCACAATGGAAATTTTGTGCATAAAGACACCCCAGATAGGCATGGATTTAAAAATCTTAGATTATTCATTTCTGAAGCTGCATTTTCTGCTAATACGAATGATGAGAATGCATGGTTCATTGATTCGGGTGCATCTACCCATTTGTATTGTAAGAAAGAATGGTTTGATGAATATAATGAGAAGATTGATGACACTCATATTTACTTAGGTGATAACATGTCACATAAAGTGCAGGGTTATGGAGTGATAAGTGTGAACTTACCTAATGGACAAGTGAAACAGATACACAATGTTATGTATGTCCCTAGCATTAAAAAGAATCTAATCTATGTTTCTAATATTATTGATAATGACTTGAAAGTGAAATTTTATAAGTATTAGTTTCATATTAAATATATTCAAGATCATTACAGGATTATTGCTACAGGCTCCAGAATTCGAGGCTTGTATAAACTGGATGTAAGCAAAAGAAGTTATCATGCATTGGAATCCACTGCTATGACAACTGTAGAACTTTGGCATCAAATGTATGGGAACATTAACCATAATGATGTAATGTTGATGCAAAAGAAATATATGGTTGAAGGTCTGCCTATGATCAAGAATGAACATATTGAATGCAGTGCATGTGCACTTGGGAAACAACACAGGGATGACTTCCCTATACATAAAGAGAAAAGAAAAACTGAATTGCTTGAATTAATTCATACTGATGTATGTGGACCTATGCAAACTAGATCTCTTGGTGGTCCATGGTATTTTCTCATTTTTGTTGATGATAGATCTAGGTATACTTGGGTCTATTTCATAAGAAGAAGAGGTGATGTCTTTGACTATTTTAAGGAATTTAGAATTATGATTGAAAAACAGTCAGGAAAATGGATTAAAATCCTCAGATATGATAATGGGAGTGAATACATTTTTGGAGCATTCAAGAGGTACTGTAAGGATTATGGGATCCAACAATAATTTACAATGCCTTATACTCCTCAACAAAACGGAGTTGATGAGAGGAAGAACAGAACATTGGTGGAATGTGCTCACAACATTCTTTAAGGTAAAAATATTTCAAATGGTTTTTGGGTAGAAGCCATTAATACTGTTGTTTATTTAAAGAATAGAATTCCAACAAAGAATTAGATCTTCAAACAACTTTTGAAGTCTTTCATGGTTACAAACCAAAAGTCAAGCATTTAAGAGTATTTGGTTGTAGGGCCTTTGCACGCATTCCAAAAGATGAGACAATAAGACTTGATGCAGAGTCAATTGAATGTATATTCTTTGGAAATTGTACTGATAAAAAAGCATACAAGTTGTTTCATCCTCGTTCACATAAATTGATTGCAAGTAGAGATGTGGTGTTTCATGAGAATGCAGATCAAAATGATAAAAAGAATCATATTGATGTATGGCATGTATTTAATGAAAATGATGAATATGTCAAAATAGATTCAATACTTCAGCATGATCAGGAACAAGAACATGAGCAATCACAGGAACAGGTACAGGAACAAGGTGAAAGCAGCGGGGACAATGAAAGCAGCATGAGCACATCAAACAAATATGAGCAGCAGTGATACATTTTTTGATGGAGAGACAATAGAAAGCAGAAGAGTAATGGATGGAACTCCTATAGGTACCGTAGTACCAAGAAGATCAACTCGACAAACTCATCCTCCTGTAAGGTATAGTGTTTATGTCTTAATGGCTAATGTAATGAATGTTATAGAACCATTGAATTATGAACAAGCGAAAGATAAGAAAGAATGGGTAAATGCTATGAATGAAGAGTATAACTCTATAATGAAAAATCAAATGTGGGAATTAACAGAATAACCTAAGAATAAAGTTCCCATTGGATGTAAATGGTTGTTCAAATCTAAGTTTAAAGCTAATGGTAGCATTGATAAATATAAAGCAATATTAGTAGCAAAAGGTTATGCTAAAAAAGAGGGAGTGGATTTTAAAGAGACATTTTCCCTAGTAGCTAAGTTAAATACAGTTAGAATACTTGTTGCAATGGCTACAAAACAAAAATGGAAGATACATCAATTAGATGTCAAATTTGCTTTCCTTAAGGGTGAATTAAAAGAGGAAGTGTATTTGGTTCAGCCTGAAGGTTTTGTACATAAAGGACAGGACCATCTTGTTTGTAAGTTGAAGAAAGCTATATATGGAGTAGAACAGCCCCCTAGATCATGGTATATAAAGATTGATTCCTTCTTTAATCAGAAAGGTTTTTTGAAAAACAAAAGTGATCCTAATCTGTATGTTAAGAAAGATAAGGAAGGAAATGTTAGCTTGATATCATTGTATGTTGATGATCTCATTATCATAGGTAGTGCATGTAAGTTGATTGCATAAATTAAAAATCAACTATCATAGGAATATGAAATGAATGACCTTAGTGAGTTACATTACTGTTTGTGACTTGAATTTTGGAAGGAGACTGGTAAAACAATTATCACTCAAAGTAAATACATAAGAGAAATTCTGAAAAAGTTTAATATGAGTGAATGTAAGGTAGCATCAATTCCTTTAGATTATAACTTGAAGTTATACAGAGATGATAGAACTAAGGAAGTAGATGGCACCTTGTATCATCAGTTGGTGGAAAGTCTAAACTATCTCACTACTACTAGGCCAGATATAGCATAAGAAATCACCATCCTTAGTCAGTTTATTGCTAAGCCTTGTGAAAGTCATTGGAAAGCTGTAAAGAAAGTTCTCATATATCTCAAAGGAACAATGAATTTTGGTCTTTCATATAGTAATGAATTTGATGTTCAATTGGCAGGTTTTTCTGATTATGATTGGGAAGGAAATCCCGATGACATAAGGTATACCTTGGGTTATGATTTCAACATTGGATCTCGGGTTGTGTCATGGAGTAGTAAGAAACAACCAATTGTTTCTTTGTCATCCACACAAGCTGAATATAAAGCCATGTCTAGTCCTACTTGTGAAGTTGTTTGGTTGAGGATAATTCTTGATGATGTTGGTGCAAAGCAAGAAGAAATAACAAAAGTACATTGTGATAATCAGAGTGTAGTTAAATTATCACATAACCCAGTTTTTCATGCAAGATCAAAACATATTGAGTTGTAACACCATTTTGTGAGAGAAACGATTGAGTCTAAGGAAATTGTATTGATTTATTGTAATACAAGTGAAAATGTTGTTGATATATTCACTAAGCATGTTGGAAAGATTCACTTTGAAGTCCTTAGGAAGAAATTAGGGGCTAGTGCAAGGTAATGATACCCACTTATGAAGCATTAGTTACAAAGGCATGTTGTAAAAAAATAAATCTGATTATTAAAATGAATTATTAGAGGTACCTACAAATCTTTTTAAAATTAGGTGTAAAGTGATGAAACATAGAAAATCGGATCACCTTCCGGAATATATAACTTTTATTTATGTCAAAGTGGTATAACCACCCCAAAATGTCATTATTTTAAGATTGGTATATTATCTTTTCTCAAAAACACTATGCATATGTTTGCGTTGGTCCACTAGTTTGTTATGTAAATTGTCAAATTATGAGGAGAAAAATATGTAGAGGTGTAGGCAACAAACGAATCTTGTGCGGGGTTATTTTCCAAAATTTTAAAAGTTAATTTATATTTTTTTTAAATTAGGAAAGTCAGTGAATCCCTAAAATGACATAGTCGAGTGTTGGTCTACCATATCATGGTCTTAACATAATCAATAATTTTTTTTTATAGCTGGTAGGTATTCTTGTACTCTTGTGTGGATTCTTTTCCGTTTTCAAAATATGCAATCCAATCAAAAGTTATAGCCCAAATAAACGACCTATGTTTTTACAAATTTGACATGAGTGCAGTTAAAAATGAATTAAAAAGAGAAAACAATAACATATCTATTAAAAAAATATATAGTTAGAATCTGCACATAGAGCTCGACAAGTGTGTGCAATTTCATCAGTAGTGCACAAGTGGAGCATATGAGGAACTAAGTGTGAAAAACATGAAGTTATAGAAATTGGTGTGTTCTGCCATAACTCAGACTGAGCCTCAAGGTTTGGCAATACAAATCTAGTGTCAAACCTGCAATGGCACCAAATTTTTTTGAATTAAAACACGCGTGCACACACGTGTACTAGCGTGCACGCGTTCATCTTGACACCTTCATTTTTTTTCTGTCTCTCCCTAAACCCCCCCTCCCTCTCTTCTTATCCACCCAACCCCCCGCTCTTCCACTCTGCCCAATCCCTCCTCCCTCCCTCACCCCTCTCTTCTCTCCTTAACCATAAGGGTTAGGATATTTAGTCATCCATTTCCATGAATAAGACCTAAAGCCATGACATAGGATTTCCTGAGGCTAGCCTTGATTCCAAGTAAGAGTATGGGTGTGGTCATTCAAATGTCTTAGATTCTAGGTATGGTTGTTTGGGCCCTTGTAACACCCCATTTTTCCCTTGATGTATTTGGCTTTGATGTAAATACTGTGAATATACAATGTGTGTATTTTACCTAGTGTGGAGCTCAAGGCCAAGGCCCCACTAGTGGATGTTTAAGGTAATTTGCTTAGGCAAGTATTTGTACAATTGATTATTCATGGGCTACTAAGCCATGAAGAAATGTAAATGATGTAATTATTATTAATGAATAAAATAACCAAGAAGCTGGCTAAGGAGGCAATGAATGAGAAGGGGCCATGTGTATCCACTAGGGAGAGGTGAGGGGGTTTGGGATTGGGTTCCCATATTGCCACATGTCTGATTGAGAACCCGTTTGAACTCCCTGTTGAAATTAATGCAACTACAGTGGGTGGTTGAGAACCCTTATTGCTGAGGCCGCTAGAGTATGGAGCATGCCTGGGATTTCATATGGCAGGGCATGGATTTGATCACTTGTCTAGGATGACACTCAATCGCCCGGGGGAACTCATTGAACCTGTTTGAGGATCCGAGGGGACATTCATTCCTCACTCACTTACTCGGGCACTCACTTACTCGCCATTCATGAGCCATAGACCCTCGCAGAGAATTCATTCACTTGTCTCCTATATACACTGAACCCATTCGGGAGGGAAATCGAAGGTTATTCATGCTTCATGTGTGTTAGAAAAGGCCTGAGAGCTGTTATCCGTGACACCTTGTGTGTAAACCCCAGTTACAGTGACAGAGTGGTAATGGCAGAAAGATATTACAGAATGGTATTGGAAGATAAGTCATGAGGAAGCCCCAAGCCTAGTAATGAATCAATTGTTGAATTGTGGGAGAGATTTGGGTTGCTTGATAAACCTAGTGAAGGCTATAGTCTCAATGAACTAGTGACTGGACCTTTCTATGCCCATCTTGGAATAGCACTAGAAGGGAAGATTCCTTGAAGGACTGTGTAACAGTGAAGAAGGTCTTCCTTGTGTTGGATGTGGTAGGTATTGTGGGTGCCAGGTCAACTAAGTACTGAGATTCATGTAGCTCTGTGGTTGAGCTCACTGGCTTAGCAATGCCTGCCTTGTTGTCCCTGAATGCTTGATAAACCACTGTAGGTTGGTTTAGCATGGGTAGGAGCCCTGGAATGCTTGATAAACCCAACTACAGACTAGTTTAGCATGAGAATGGAGCTTTGACTGTGAGAGAACCTGATAGCCCTCCTTAGTGGATACACTTCCCAACTCGGGGGTGATCTCTCAACTGAAATAGTATAGGTTGAACAGAGATCTAAGGTTGGGTGGAACATTGTTCTCACTTAGCCAGTTGCTTCGGAATTGAAAGATAAATATTTATGTTATATCAAATGATGGTATTTCATTATTTTTTGATGAATGCTTGTGTATTATTATGGAACTATGGAATGTATGTGTATGAATGGGATTGACATGAAGTCATGTTCAGGCCTAAGCAAGAGGCTGAGTTCACTGTTGTATGTATGTCTTATACTGCATGAGTTTAATGCCTTGTAATTCTTGCATATGATAGATGTGTTATATAAATCTATTAATGCATTTTACATGTTATAATGAATGATAGTGTTTCCTTATTGAAGATGAATTTTATGTACAACCAACCCTATGAAGGAGATGTATACTTACACCTGATCCCTAGGGAAGGATGAGAATCTAGGAAGTGGTTTCAGAAACCTCTGTGGGTCAGATGGAAAGGAAGATCTTGGCAGGTTGAAGGTTGGAAGTATCTAGGTGAAGATATAGGAAGAAATTTAGAGAAGGAAATGAGGAGGTTATATGCCTCACCTGATCTGGGGATTCTACCATTGGATAGAGATCTCCAAGAGCTTTCCAATGATACCAACCTTGCCCAATTTGGATGCTAGATGAAGGAGTTATGCCCCTTAGAAGATTTGATGAAATTGCCCTTACAGAGGCAGGGTTCTGCACGCATGGTTCCGCAATTGTGGGTTGCAGGTTGCAGGATCGCCAAGTTCAAAATTATGTGTTCTGGGACTCTACAATTCTGCATCCGCAGTTGCAGGATGCGGATTGCGGGATTGGTTGTTGCGGGTTGTGGGATCGTCAAGTGCATGTTTGAGTGTTTGGGGCTTTCATAATTCCACATCCGTAATTGCAGGATGCGGGTTGCGGGACCCACTGTGCAGGTTGAGGGTTGCGGGAGAGACCTCCTGCAGAAATTGGAATTCCGCATTTTCGCATCCGCAATTGCAGGATGTGGATTGTGGGATCTGTTGTTGCGGTATGAAGGTTGCATGCTCGTAGCTGCGGGTTGTGGATTGTAGATCCGAGCGCTCTCGACTGTGTGTATGGGCACTTAGTCGATGTTTTGGGAGAAAAAAAATGGATCATGGTATTCAGTGGCTAGGTAGGTCGGTGGGGACATGACAAAGTGGTATCAGAGCGAGGTTGCATCACTGGGAGTTTCTTGGGCTGGACCGTGTATGAATTTTGGTTGAGAAATGCGCCATGACGGGATTTTTTAATGAACTTATTTGATTGATTAATTGTTCACATGAATCATTCCTGGTTTGAATGGTTATGATAGAGATTATTTGCATGATTGTGATGTCTAATAGATTGTATCTGATATGCACAGAGATAGCAGTAGCTGTAAGACGAACTATATCACAGGGAAACACAGAGAACGGTGTAAGAATGGTTACTCTGAATGATGCACAGTACCCGTTTGGGCCAGAAGATGATGTACTAGGAGAGAATATGCAAGAAGCACATACAGAAGCCGAGTCTGATGGAAGAAGGGAGCAAGTGACTCCCCCAAACTTGGATGAGACTATGGTTAGCTTTAATGAGTGAATGATGAAAGCGCAAGAAGAGCAACATCAGCTCAATGCAACCATTTTGCAGAGTCTTACGGACTTGCAGCAAAGGATTAACAGTGGTTCTAATCTGAGCCATGAATTTTGAGAAGAAAAGAATGTAGAAATTCAGTCTAGGGGTCATTCCATGAGAAGAACTCCAAGCCCCAGAAGAGGTTCTGTGGGAAGAAGGCACATAACACCTTCTGCTAAGTTTTCTTCTAACAGGTCAACCAATTCTAAGGGTTCTCAAGGGAGCCCAAGACACACTGCCAGTAAGAGTAAAGGAAGAAAGAAGCACAAAGGTATTCCACAGGGTGAATTTAGGAAGGTAAGACCTCCTACTTTTGATGGTGAAAGTAAAGAAGGTCAAGAAGCAGAGGCATGGCTTCTTGGAATAAAGAAGTACTTTAGAATGCATGAAAATTCAGAGAATGAAAAGGCTAAGGTTGCTATCTACAACCTTAGTGGAAGAGCTTCTATTTGGTGGGATCACCTCATGCAAGTGAAAGGAATCAGTGAAAGAAGAGTCAGCTGGGGTAGATTCCAAAGATACTTTCAAGAGAAGTACCTATCAGCTAGGTATTATGATGGCAAAAGAAAAGAGTTCAATGAACTCAGGGTAGGATAGAACACTATGGATGAGCATGTTCATAAGTTTATAGAGTTGCCGAGGTATGTGTACTAAATCAAGGATGAAAGGGTGAAGATTCAAAGCTTCCTTGGTAGTCTATCGCAGATCTACAGAGATAGGATAGAGTTTGTAAATCCACCAAGCTTGGATGAGGCCATCAGGATGGCAGAGCATTGCTATGAGTAGAATAAACGTAAAGCAGAAGCACCACCAATGTGGAAAGGTAAACCCAAGGGAAGGTTTAGTCAGAAGAAAGGTGAGTTTAAACCATCATTCATAAATCATCCTAGGAGATTTCCACAAGGCCAACAAGCAAGAAGAGAATTCAAGCCAGCTGTAGCAATCGATAGAGCGTTAAAAGGGCCACTTCAGTGTTGGGGTTGTGGGGAGAACCACATGCTCAGAGATTTCCCAACTGCAAAGAAGAACCCTAGGAGCTTGCACAATGTTAGAGGAGTAGCTACAGTAGGGGACATGGAAAGACCTAGAATTTATGCAGCACTGGATGATCATCAAGCATACCATCAATCAACAATGGTGGAGGTTGCAGGTAAGATTGCTGAGCAATCTATTTTTATTTTGATTGACCTAGGGTCTACTCATAGTTATGTATCTCCTAATATAGTTGGAAGTTTTTATCTTGGTAAGATAAGACATGAGAAGGCTTGGCTAGTTCAATTGGCCAATGGTACCAAGAGAAAGGTAAGTGAAGTAGTGAAGGAGTGTCTTATAGAATTGAATGGACTCCTCACACATGCTGCATTAAATGTCTTGCCATTGGGATCATAAGATGCCCTAATTGGCATGGATTGGTTTGAAAGACATAGAGCCAAGATGGACCATTATGAGAAAGCATTGGAATGCCTTGATGGTGAAGGCCAACCAAGATTAGTTAAAGGGATTCCAAAACATGTTTTAGTAAGACAGGTTTCAACTCTACAATTAAGGAAGTTTTATAAAAAGGGTTGTTAGTTATATGCTGTACATATATCAAATTCAACAGAAGATAAGGGACCCAGGGTAGAACACTTCCAGATATTGCAAGAGTTTCAGGATGTGTTTCCAGATGAGGTTCCAGGATTGCCACCCAAGAGAGACATTGAATTTTCCATTAACGTTGTTCCAGGAGCAGTACCCATCTCCAAACTTCCTTATAGAATGAGCACACCAGAATTGGTAGAACTGAAGATGCAGTTGCATGAGTTAATGGACAAAGAATATGTTAGACCGAGTGTATACCCATGGGGTGAACCAGTGTTGTTTGTTAAGAAGAAGGATGGAACATTGAGACTATGTATTGATTATAGGAAACTCAATAAAGTGACAATTAAGAACAAGTATCCCTTGCCAAGGATTGATAATTTGTTTGATCAAATGAAGGAAGCTAGAGTATTTTCCAAGATTGATTTGAGGTCTAGGTACCATCAGGTAAGGATTAAGGAAGGAGACATTCATAAGACAACCTTGAGGACTAGGTATGGTCATTATGAATTTACAGTAGTGCCATTTGGTCTTACCAATGCACCTGCAACGTTCATGTGTCTGATGAACAGTGTTTCAGCAAGTACTTGGATAGGTTTGTAATTGTATTCTTGGATGAAATTCCTGTGTATTCCAAGAATGAAGAAGAGCATGATGAGTATTTGAGGACAGTATTACAAGTCCTTAGGGAGCACCAACTGTATGCTAAGATGATTAAATGTAACTTCTATCAAGAAAAGGTGCATTATTTGGGCCATGTTATATCGACAGAGGGCATTGCAGTAGATCCAAAGAATATTGAGGCCATCATCGATTGGTCTACTCCAAGGAATGCAGCAGATGTTAGATCTTTTATGGGCCTTGTTGGTTACTACAGAAGGTTCATTAAAGGATTATCCAAGATAGCCCATCCAATCACTTCATTGAAGAGGAAGAATATCAAGTTTGTATGGTTTGGAAAGTGTGAGAAAATCTTTCAGCAGTTAAATGAGTTGCATACTAGTGCACCTGTTTTGAAGATTGCAGACCCAAGTAAGGATTTTGTGGTATGCACTGATGCTTGCATTGAAGGACTCAGTGGCGTACTAATGCAAGAAGGGTTTGTAATTTGTTATGAATCTAGAAAGATGAAAGAGCATGAAAGGAACTATGCCACCCATGAGTTAGAGCTAGCAGCCATCATTCACGCTCTCAAGACATGGAGGCATTATCTTTTGGGAAGGAGATTTGAACTCAGAACTAATCATATGAGTTTAAAATACTTGTTTGACCAACCAAATATTAATGCTAGGAAAACTAGGTGGATGGAGTTTATTTGTGAGTTTTATTTGGAGATTAAGCATGTCAAGGTTAAAGAGAATAAGGTTGCTGATGCACTTAGCAGGAGATTCCATATTGCAGCAATAAGTAGATGTGAATCAGATTTGAAGGAAATAATTTTAGAGGGTCAGGTTAATGATGAGGTTTACCTTAAGATTAAAGAGAAATTGCAGCAGAATGTTATAGAGGAGTAGTATGCAAGATATCACCTGGGTAAGGACGATGTTCTCATTTATCAGAAAACCGGACTGTACATTCCAAACAATGCAAATTTGAAGAAGTTGGTGATGGATGAGATACACCAAGAGCCATACTCAGGACACCCAGGATATCAGAAGACTATAACAGTAGCAAGAAAGCAGTACTTTTGTCATGGTATGAAGAAAGGCACAGTTGAGTACATTGCTAGAAGACAAAAGTGTCAATAGGTCAAGGTAGAGCACCAACATCCAGCAGGATTGTTGCAGCCACTGCCCATCCCAGAGTGGAAGTGGGAAGTGATCTCTATGGATTTCATAACAGGATTTCCTATGATAGTGAAAAAGCATGATTCAATCATGGTGGTGGTGAACAAGCTATCAAAGGTAGCTCATTTCATTCCAGTCAAGTGTACCCACAAGGCTAATGACATTGGAAATATCGTCATGAGACAAATATTCAGATTGCACGAATTTCCTAAGGAAATATTTTCAAATCGTGACACGAAGTTCACATCCAATTTTTGGAAAGCATTGTTCCAAGAGTTGGGAACTCAATTGAGGTTTAGTACACCCTATCATCCTCAGACAGATGGTCGGACTGAGAGAGTGAATTAGATCCTTGAAGACTGTTGGAGCATAGGCTGCAGCTATGGCAAAGCTGCTAATTTTGGGGAAAAAGCACTAAGTTTTAAAGGAAAAGTGCTAATTTTGAGGAAAAGCACCATTTTTGGGCAAAAATGGACAGTGCGTGGTATGATGCCAGATGGACGAGCTCACCGCAGATTACAGGCCGAAAATCACAGAGCTCGCGCACACAAGTCAAAGGAAAGAGTAAATAAGGTGGTCGAGTAGAAAGCTCAACCACCACAGTAAATGAAGCGGAAAAATAGAGAGCTCAGCTACCCTCATTAAGGCAAAGTACAGGAAGTTATGGTTGCTCAGACCAAGGAAGAGCAACATGCCGAATCATTGAAGGTGAAGGACAAGGAGCAAAGAATGATGAAGCGGTGCCCATACCCGCGATCTGCGCTGGAAATCGCGGAGCCTGCAGGAAGCTACGACGTGACTACAAGAGGAGCCTGCAGTACACCTAGCCGTGTCCACGGTTAGGGTTTTGGGGGATCACTGTTGGGAAAGGCCCACAGTTTTGTAAAGGTGCGACCCTCAGGGCCACCTATATATATATGTGTAATTAGAAAGGGAAAAGGGTTAGAAGGTTAGAGAGTAGATAGTTACTAAGTTACAAACAGTCTAAGTTGATGTCTGAGTCATTTGTATTGCTGTATTTTGTAAGCTATTAATGAGCATTTTGTGCATGTAAGAAGGCCGTGATATCGCAGGAAGACCGCTTGGCATAAGGGCCATTGCATGTATCGACCAGTCGCAAGAGGACTGAGAGGGGAATGTAATTGTATGTCTTGGACATGATAATATCTATAGAAGAAGATAATAGATCTAAGAAAAGGGATCCCAGCTGTGTGCGTGGAGTTTCCCAGAAAGATCTAAGGTTACAACTGTGTGCGTAGTGGAACTGTGTTATCCCCGTCTCAAGATAATATAAAACACAGTTCCTATGGATGTAGCTTCCCTCCTAGAAGTGAACCACATAATTCTTGTTGTTGTGGTGATGCTTAATGTGATTGCATTTCTTTGCATTACTGTCTATGTTTCTATGAATGTTTCGCTATCTTTAAGAATGATTGTATAACGTAAATCCTGTAAGCTCCCTTAGAAGTTGTACTTGTGCATTGTCGAAGGAGTCTGTAAGAACACTATCGCTGCAGCACTAAAGGAGTGTGTTACTGCGCTGTGGTGCAAGGCAGAGATGATACGTAGTGTATCGGTGGTAGCGGGTAAAAGACTCGTGCCCAGGTGCGGAGATACCGCGCTGCTAGGCCGAGAAGAGTGAGATCCAGTGCTGTAGCACTGGGAGACCTGTGAAAGAGTGAGACGCTCTGTTCATGGGTTACCTCTGAGAGGGGAAGAGAGAAGACTGTAGACTCCACACAACCTAGGTTAAGGAAACCTAATTCCTTAGCCCCCCCATAGCCACTTCGGGTGAGACTTCAAGCTACTGCGCAACTCGTTGCCGAAAGGGCCAGTGCGCCAAAGAGGTGTTTGTTGCTGCGCATCCTGAAAACCCGGGTCTATCTAGAAAGCAGCCAACAAATGGTTCTGTTGCCGGCTTTAACCCTATTATTTTGAAGGCAATGTGGTGCTGGAATCCTATAGCTAAAGAAATTCAAGAGTGGTTTGATTCAAAGGCTAGAGAGTTCACTGAACGTGAAAATAAAAGCCCTAGGCTTCAGACAGAGGACTGGTTGCAGAAGCATATTTATACTGACCTTCACGAATCTTCTTTGTAACATTTGCACTTGAGTTGCATGAGTGGGTATCCAAGCTAGCAGATACTGGACCCACTGTGCATGTTGATCAACCTATCGTTTGCACGTCTGAGCTAGTTAGCATTTTGAATCGGGTAGATAATCCTGTGTCCCGCGTAGTAGACTTTTGGTTGAACAGTCTGCTGGAAGGCTTCATCACCGAGTTTGTAGTAGATATGAGAAAGAGCTTCAGCAAGGCTGATAGGAGCTTCTTCAAAGCATACAGGGGTAAGTTCTTAAATTCTCTGAACTTGTGGATTAAAATGCTCTTATATGAAAAAGGAAAACTATGCATAGCTTTCGATGAATAGCATAGACAAGTAATGTCAGCAGATTCTGATAGTGATCTTGAAGTTATTGGTTGCACTCATAGCGGAAAACGGTATAAAGTAGGCCTCAACTAGCATTCTTTTGAGTCTAGCCCAGAAGATAGCCGAGCTCATAGAGCGAGCCATATAGAGAGACAAGGGAGTGCTCATATCCCTTATCACCCTTTTACACCGCAAAAGCCAGACGGGGCTCAGCATAACCCCACAGTAACACCCTCTAGTAGCCCGCATGGTACTTCTAGTACCTTAGCCACACCTTTGTTTAACCATCCTGGAGGCAGTGCCACAACACCTCCATGTCAACCTAGCGCAAGAAGGATGGGTGATGACATGAAGCTACTAACCTTTAGAGGAACATGGTTAGAAGACACTGAGCAGCACTGGTTCCTATGTGAAGCCATTTGGATGATTAAGCAAATTAATGATGATGCTATTAAGCTGGTTCAGTTAGCAACCACACTAAGAGAGAGAGCCTTAACCAGGTTTATGAAATACTCAGCAGCAAAGAATAGGACGCTTGCTGATGTAAGAAATGTTATGATTAAAGAATTCAAGAAACCTAAATCAGAATCACAGTGCATAATAGAAATCAAAGACATAAAACAGTTACCTACAAAATTAGTATGGGACTTTGACTAGAAGTTCAAAGCCTTGATAGATCAAGTAAGCTTTGAGTTTGCACCGCAGCAGCATAAGGAATGGTTCATTGCTGTGCTGCTTCCTCATATTAGACTTCCTCTTATGCAACAAAATCTCACTACTCAAGAACAAGCTCTAGAGATGGCTATGAAACTAGAAGTTTCACCAATTGCTGGAACAAGCAACGATGTTGCGCAGTTGTAGAACCAAATAGCAAACCTAACTTTGCAAGTGCATGATATTAAGAAAGGAAAGGATGTTAAAGAAGAAATTTGGTGTACAAAGTGTAGAGCACAAGGACATTCAAAGGACCATTGTCCTGTTTTCATAGATTATATTGCAACCAGAGCACCTAACCCTTTACCACAGGCTCAGGGGCCTTGGTGTGAAATCTGTAGAACTAGAGGCCACAGACCACAAGAGTGTCACTTGTTACAGAAATATGTACAAACTCCAAAGAATCTATATTGCAATTTCTGTAAATCAATAGGCCATGATGAGAACAATTGCAGAGCATATGACCTTATGGTAGAAAGAAAACATGATGTTTATAGAGTACAGTCAGAACCACAAGGACCCACAGCAGGTCTGCAGTATGACCCAGCTCGCGAAGGCCGAGGAGGAAATTACAGGGGCTGAGGACGTGCAGGAGGTTTTGGTCGTGGAAGAGGCCAGATAACTTGCTATAACTGCGGAGCTCAAGTCTATTATGCAAGGGATTGCCAAAACCCTACAACCACCTGCAGATACTGTAAATATTATGATCGTGTCATTGAAGAATGCCCTCAGTTGATGGCCAAGATGCAAGAAAAGAAGCCACAGGTTAACCAGAATATTCAGTTGATTGCAGCAGAAAAAAGAGAACCAGATCCCACAGTTAATATAGTGACACACAGTGGTGCAACCACTGGTGTGCCAGAGTAGGGAACTGGAAAGACAACAACACAATGGGTGCGCCGCGATAATATTAAACCATCCCCACTAGACCTACAGAAGAAAAAAGAAGCATTCAAGCAAGCTCGAGAGTATTTCTCAGATCCGCGAGCTTCAAGTTCTGTCGCATTACCGCACAATGATATCAGACCGCATGTGCCAAGTCAAGAGAACCTGGTACAACAGCAGGCTACTACATCTGGAAGGCCTGATGAGGAGGATACACTAGGAAGTGTTCATGCTTTCCTAAGAAGCTGCTTAAAGTTGTTGCACAATGAAAAAGCAACTTTGGAACTCCAACACATGTTGGATCAGGGTCAACAATCTGCTCCGATGAACATAGCGTAGAGTGCTGTTCATCAGATCAGGATTCATACTAGAAATGGAAGAGAGATGAGACTCACAACGCAGATTGGAGCATTTGAAATGGACGAAGTCATTTTGGAATTAGGATTAGAAGTTAATGTTCTCACCATGCAGACTTGGGAATAGATGGGTAGTCCTCAGCTTAGCAGATCTCCTATCCATCTAAGACTAGCAAATCAGCAACAAGTTTCTCCATTGGGCAGATTACCCAATGTACCCATTGATATTGAGTGAGTAAGAAGTTTTGTAGACTTTGAAGTAATCGAAATTCTGGATGACAGTAGACCTTACCCAACACTTTCAGGCATAGACTGGGCATTTGATAATCTGGCTGTCATTAATTTGAAGAAAATACAGATGACCTTTGAGGATGACCAGATTAGGGTCATTGCACCACTTGATCCCCTTCAAGGACCACAGTATATTGAACCCATTCGAGCAGAAGAAGAAGTGTGCCACATGGAAAGTTTGTATCAGATGACTGCTAGTCATAATGATTATGTCAATCCCACAGCGGATGACCATATCAGCTGGCGATGCGATAGCTCGTGCACATCAGATTTAGAAGCAGGACTGGAAAACTGGCAGAATCGCTTACATTAGGTTTCTGTAAGGCGTTGCGCCATGATGACTAAATCCATTCGATGGATTGGCACAGAATTGAATAAAAATCCAATCTTTGATGGTTTAACTGGAGTAAATGAATTCATACATGCATATGAACAAGAAATCCCAGATGAGCAACGCATACAAGCATTGGATGTAACACTGCGCGCTACACCCGCAAGATGGTGGGGTGCGCATAAAGAAAATATCGACACATGGCAAGATTGTCGCAGATTGATACTGCGCAGATTTCAAGAGACTACAGCAGGAGCTTTGCGCAAATATGATGGACAGAGTGACCCCAGGTCACACGTTGAAGCATGTATTCAGCAATGGTCAGATATTCCAGAGGATGAGTGGGTTCACCTATTCATCCACACGTTGGATATAGTTCCAAGGAACTGGTACACTGAAACAAAATTGCGTAGAGGCACTATCACTTGGCCTCTCATGATTGAAAGTTTTCAACTCACTTTCAGCTTTGAGTCAGAGCATCCAAGCATCGATCAGGCTTTAAAGTGTATTAGAAAGAAGATATTTGGATGATGTCCTTTACCAGAGTATTCTCAACCAGATTAGGCTGTCCAGATGGAACATGCCCTGGAATGCTATAATTTCACCACTAGGGAAGAGGATGATGATCCTCGCAACATCAATATTCCAGAGTCAGAAGGGACGCGCAAATTCGAAGGCCCTCAGCTTGATATCCCTACCATTACAGAACACATCAAGCTCAAGAAGATTAACATTGGTACAGAAGCCAAACCCAAGTTTGCCTCTATAGGAGATTATTGGGATGATGAAACTGTTGGCCATATTGCAGATTTACTACATGAGTACCAGGATATCTTTCCTACCAAGTTTACAGAAATGAAAGGCATCCTAGGAGATTTAGGAGTTATGTGAATACCTTTGAAAGCAGACACTAAGCCAGTAAAACAACGACCATACAGGTTGAACCCGCGATATAAAGAAAAGGTCAGAGAAGAAATTGATAAGATGCTCGTAGCTGGTATCATTGAACCAGTAGAGGAAAGTGATTGGATTAGTTCGATGGTGGTACAAGAGAAAAAGACAAAAGGTGAAATAAGAATCTGCGTGGACCTGCGCAAGCTCAACGACGCATCAGTGCATGATCCATTTCCTATGCCCTTTACAGACGAAGTGCTTGACAATGTTGGAGGACAAGAGGCTTACTCCTTCACTGATGGCTTTTCAGGATACCATCAGATCAGAATCCATCCAAAGGACCACCATAAGACCACTTTTGCGACTGAATGGGGCTCATTCCAGTATACGGTAATGCCCTTTGGTCTTAAAAATGCTCCTGCTATTCTCTCTAGAGTCGTTGTTGCTGTTTTTAAAGAATTCATTCATAAGTTTCTAGAAGTCTATTTCGATGACTGGATTGTGTTTGGTTTACTAAAGAACCATATAGGGAATCTAAGGATGATGTTACAAAAATGTAGGCAGTATCATATTTCACTTAACTTGAAAAAATGTATCTTCTATGCTCCTTTTGGTATTTTGTTGGGTCACATTGTGTGCAGACAATGACTCATGATGGATCCTGCAAAGGTTTCCATCATTGCTAACTTGCCTGCGCCCAACTCAGTCAAACAATTGCGCACTACATTGGGACATATAGGATACTACAGGAAATTTATCAAGGGTTATGCAAAGATCACTGCGCCTATGGAAAGACTGCTGAAAAAGGATTCGAAATTCCAATGGAAAGAAGAATGCCAACAGAGCTTGGACACACTTAAAGGAAAAATGGTCACAGCACCTATTCTAGTTTTCCTAGACTAGAGAAAACCCTTTCATGTTCATGTAGATGCTTCTTCCATAGCATTGGGGGTTGTACTGACAAAACCAAGAGGAGGAGGTATTGACCACCCCATTGCTTACTCTAGCAGAAAGCCGTCTACAGCTGAGAAGAACTACACCACTACAGAAAGAGAAGGACTCGCTATGGTGTATGCCTTACAGAAGTTCAGACACTATCTATTGGGTGCTCATTTTAAAATGTATACGGACCATTCTGCTTTGAAGTACTTGGTCAATAAGCCAGTGTTAGGGGGAAGAATTTGCAGATGGCTACTCCTCTTCCAGGAGTATGATTTTGAGATTATTGTGAAACCAGGTAGATTGAATGCAGGACCTGACCATTTATCTAGGATAGACCCAGGGGAGGAACCTACAAATTTGGAGGACAATCTGCCTGATGTGCAGCTGTTTTTTTTTCAACCAGCAGACGAGTTTTATTCCGATATTCTTGAGTTTCTCACTACAGGGCAAGCGCCAGTTGAGTTCACAATGCAGCAAAAGAAACAACTTGTTGTCAAAGCCACAGACTTCACTTT
The DNA here is from genome assembly GCA_027924585.1 of Larix kaempferi. Classification (NCBI taxonomy): domain Eukaryota; kingdom Viridiplantae; phylum Streptophyta; class Pinopsida; order Pinales; family Pinaceae; genus Larix; species Larix kaempferi. The sequence continues at coordinate 1,372,182 of BSBM01001175.1, read as the reverse complement.
GATAGCAGGCCAGCTCTATAAGTTGGGCCCTGATGAAGTCTTGCACAGATGCATTTTACTGCATGAGAAGAATTCCATAATCGCAGAAGCGCACTCATGAACCGCAGGAGGCCATTTCGCAGGAAATCCTATTGCGAAAAAGATCTTAGCCGCAGGTCTTTGGTGGCCAACATTGCACAAGGATACTAAGGAATTCTGCAAGTGTTGCGATGTGTACCAGCGAACAGGAAAACCTTCAAGAAGGGATGAAATGCCGCTAAGACCCTAGATAACAGTGTGTGCTTTTGATAAGTGGGCCATTGATTTTGTGGGACCTATCAACCCACCAAGAAAGAGAACTGTTGCAAGATACATCATCAAAGCTACTGAATACCTCACCAGATGGGCTGAGGCGAAGCCAGTTAAGAATTGCGATGCTGTCACTGCCGTGCAGTTCATTTTTGAGAATATTGTCACTAGATTTGGATGTCCACTGATTCTAATGATTGATTAGGGCACACATTTCCTGAATGAGACTATAGAGGCCCTTACTGAAGAATTCCATATTAGTCACCATAAGAGTACACCCTACCACCCTCAAGCTAATGGTACAGTGGATGCATTCAATAAGATTCTGGAGAATGCCCTAACCAAGATCTGTAATCAACAAAGAGATGATTGGGACCTTAGAGTCACACCTGTGTTATGGGCTTATAGAACCACATGCAAGAAATTAACAGGTCACACACCTTTCAGTTTGGTGTATGGACAAGAAGCAGTCATGCCCATGGAATACATTGTCCCTAGTCTCAGAATTGCTCAAATTATAGAAATGGAAAATACTGATACTATGAGTGAAAGGCTGTCACAATTGGTTGCCTTAGAAGAAGATAGGCTTTTAGCTGGATTCCATCAACAAGTGCAGAAGGCAAGACAGAAGGCTTGGCATGACAGACATATTAAGAATAAAGTCTTTCAGGAAGGAGACTTGGTACTCCTCTATGATAGTAAATTTATCAAGTTTCCAGGCAAGTTTCATGTACATTGGTTAGGCCCTTTTCAAGTCATGAAGATAACAAAAGGTGGAGAAGTTCAGCTTGTGAAGCTTAATGGAGAATTGCTACCCACAATGATCAACAGGAGTCGGCTCAAGCTTTATCGCGATGGCCACTCCGCCCTGTCGACCTAATCAGCTGCTAAAGTCGTGTAGACGTCCAGTGTAGTTGAAATAGGCATCGCACTTATCACATTCTACATGGAAGTCACGAGACATTTTCAGTCTCTGGCTTCCCGCGCAGTTCCTTGAAACATCCGCACAGTCAATAAAGCCTGTTCTGAGCGAGCCTATTTTCGCTCAGCGAAGTTCCTCGGGTTGTCGAACTTTCACTCTTATGGAGTTCCCTGTTGTCGATTTGTCGCTCTTACGGAGTTCTCGCCGTGGAGCCCTCCATGTGCACAATTAACCATGTTGAAGTTACCTGCCGAAAATTTGAATTGCGGTAGTTCTGTAACCGCGTCTGAGTCTTAATGAAGGATGAGACCGCCACCTAATTGTACTTTCTCTGGCCGATTCGGATTGATTTCCCTAAGATTTGCATTTAATTAAGGAGCCGAAGGCCTTAGCACATCTTCCAAAGGTTGTTAGAGCCCATCCCTCGCATTTAATACACCACAGAGGCGGGGGGGGGGGGGGGTTTGTCAACTCATCCGCTTAGGTGCCAACGGTTATTACTGCCACCTGTCCGCACTTACTACTACCCTCAGCTATAAATACCCCTCATTCACATATGCTTGGGTTACTTTCCTTGCTATTGAGTTGTATAGTTGTCCTGTTTGAGAGTCTAAGCCATTGTTTTCAGAGCCGTGTCGTGCAGACTGCTTCCCTCTGTTTTTGGAGTTCGCACCCTATGCTGTTCCGCCCTTTTCTGTTCAGTGTTTGTCGTGTATTCCGGTTCATGATGGAGAACCTGTCAACTGAAGAATTCGTCCGACAATTCAGACGCAGATGGTTAGACTTCGGTATGGCTACCCTGACCAAGACTGTCAAGCTTCCTACTTTCCCTGATCCCAGACAGTCCCCGGGAACAAGGGCATCTCAACAACAGCCCCAGCAACAGCAACAGTAGTCGCAACCGGAGGTACCCATTCCAAAGCCCTTGGCCACTCTAGTTAACTACATTCCTCCATGCCCAGATGATGCACCCGAGGTGCATATTCCCAAGAACACCAAGTATTTGATTTTGCTGCCACCAATGGCTGAAATCGTGGAAGAAGAAGGATCCCTGCTTGGACATCTCCCGCTGGTTAAGTTTTCTGACTTCAACTTGGGAGATTATAGAACGTATCCTCAGTTCATGCCAGATCACTATCTGACGGTGGTCCATAATCCTGTCAAGAAGATTGATGAATTCATCCCGCAGGAATTTGCAGTAAATCTAGAAAAGCCTCGACTGTTGAACCTGTTGAAGCTACCACACTTCGGGCGTAGCAATGAAGTTAATGCGGTTGTCAAGATCCTGTTATCCTGTGTACATGGTGGTTATCTTTGGCTAGGGAGGCCAATTGATCTGAATGTGGACCCGATTCATCGAATTACCGGCCTATATAAGGTTGGTAAGGACCCCAATGTCCATTTCATTGGTAAAGACAAGGACCGAAAGCTGGCTGCACAGTTGGTGAGAAATAAAAATTGTCGAGAGGAGGTTGGGCTTATGACCTCACTGTAGTTGAAGATGAAGTACTCAGATTCACAAGCAGTTTGCTCACAGGTAGACTTTTAATGAAATGCCGACCTAAAGAAGTCCCTGGAGTTGTTGTAGAGATCACAATTGCAGCTGCGGAGGGAGAGCAGTATAACTGGTGTCTCTTCCTCCTGAATTATTCTTGGAAGACTGTTGGAACGTTCAGGACACCGCCAATCAGCTGTTCCATTTTTCTTGGCTCCTGATTTTGTGTGCCTTTGTCGGGTGGAAGGAACCGCCCAACACTCAGTTTCTTCCGCGTCGCTCAGGAGAGGTTACAGCGATGTGCTATGTCAACCTCTGGGATTCTAGTAATCCCGTGAAGCGCAAGATGAACCGTGCCGTGTTCTTCGAGTATTATCATCTCCTCAGGGATACCATCATGGAGATGCCAAGGCTTACTGAGGAGATGGCATAACTCTATGGAACGAAGTTGGTCTTTTCTGCCAACTTGCATGAAATCTATTTCCACCCTCGCAGAATTTAGTCGAAAGAATGGGCCGTAGGGCTCTACCGAATGACTACTCAGGATGTGGAGGACATTGTGAAGTCCCGGCCAGAGGAATGGAAGCAGGCCGCTCAAATCACTGCTGATGCCAACCCCTGAGGCGCTAGAGAAAGATAAGGGCAAGGAAAAGATAGGGTGAAAGAATGATGAAGGTCCGTCAGGACCAGCTACCAAGAAGCAGAAGTTGTCGCACCCCGCAGAAGCGACTGGAGATCCCTATGAGATTCCTGCCACGAGGCTCAACCAGTACTTGAAGGAGCAATTTCAACAGCTGCGTGCCTCTCAGGCCAACATCAGAAGTGCTCTGGATCTGCAGCTCATAGATTTGAACGGTCTTGCAGGATGAGTTGCGCAAACCCATGCGCCAGCATCCAGCTCGCAGGCGCCGCAAGCATCTACAAGCACCAAGAGGGTTGAAGTACCTACAGAAATGCACACTGTCGTCCACATCCCGCCCACAAGCATGACACTCCCGGATCCTTTGGCTGCACCGCAGGTAAGCGTGGTTGGCCCTGTTGCAATAAATTTGTCACTAATTCTGTTGGAAACTCTACAGTTGGTACACGAGCAAGTCTCTACTGAGCTGAGAGCTAGGGAGCTCTCCACATTCCATGACAATCAAAGACTACAGACGCATGAAGTAGAGCTAAGGGCAGGCTATAAGGAGATCTCTGCACAGCTTGCACTTCAAGAAGCGCAAGACACTAGGATAAGGAATGCCGTAGATGAAATCGCCCAGGAGCTGCCAGCCTGGCAGATTCAACCAGACCTTCCTTTAGTCGAGAAAGTGCAATGCATTGGCAGAAGGGTGAAAGCCCTAGAACAACAAGTAATTGCTATGGTTGAGGACCATAGAAAACAGCTCGCCAAGCTGGAAGCTTGTGTTGTAGTGCCTCCCACAGATGATAAACAAGAACGACTTGAATCACTGCACATAGCTTCTACCCAAATGAAGTGCAGAACAGATGAAGCCCAGCAGTTAATGACGCAATCTATGCAGGCTTGGGCTGAGCTCGAGAAGCTCCCTTCTAAAGTTTCCCTTTTGGAACAGGTGAAAGCAGCAGAACAGTCCCTAGCTGTTTTGAATGAAGAAGCTAAGCCCTTGGAAGGATTAGCCAAAATGAGAAAGATGAGCGAAGTCCACAAAGTCCAGCAAGAACTACACAGGCTTAGAGATAAAGATGCTACTCTCGCCAACATCATTCAACCATTTATGGATGAGTATGCCGAACTTGCTGCCGAAGCAAAGGCCAAGGTCAAAGCATTTGCTAAGTCTCAAGATTTGGTCGATGGCGTAGAAGAAGAAGAAGCTACTGCAGACCTGGTGCAGACAGCCATGAAGTGCGTGCAAGACATGGACTCCGCTATTGCGCAGTGGAAGCAAGCCTTCGCTGTGACCCAAGCAAAGTCAGACGCACAAGTAAAACGACTGCAAGCTAGTGCGAGTGGCTCAAGGATGAGCCACAAGTAAGTGTTAGGGGCCTATTGGAGCATAGGCCGCAACTATGTCAAAGCTGCTAATTTTGGGGAAAAAGCACTAAGTTTTGAAGGAAAAGTGCTCATTTTGAGGAAAAGCACCATTTTTGGGCAGAAATGAACAGTGCATGGTACGGTGCCAGATGGATGAGCTCACCGCAGATTACAGGCTAGAAATCACGGCGCTCGCGCACACAAGTCAAAGGAAAGAGTAAATAAGGTGGCCGAGTAGAAAGCTCAACCACCACAATAAATGAAGCGGCGGAATAGAGGGCTCAGCTACCCTCATTAAGGAAAAGTACAGGAAGTTATGGTTGCTCGGACCAAGGAAGAGCAATGGGACGAAGCATTGAAGGCGAAGGACAAGGAGCAAAGAACGATGAAGCGGCGCCCATACCCGCGATTTGCGTCAAAAATCGCAGAGCCTGCAGGAAGCTATGACGTGACTGCAAGAGGCCCCTACAGTACACCTAGCCGTGTCCGCGGTTAGGGTTTTTGGGGATCATTGTTGGGAAAGGCCCACAGTTTTGTAAAGGTGTGACCCTCAGGGCCACCTATATATATATGTGTAATTAGAAAGGGAAAAGGGTTAGAAGGTTAGAGATTAGATAGTTACTAAGTTACAGACAGTCTAAGTTGATGTCTGAGTCATTTGTATTGCTGTATTTTGTAAGCTATTAATGAGCATTTTGTGCATGTAAGAAGGCCGTGATCTCGTAGGAAGACCGCTTGGCATAAGGGCCATTGCATGTATCGACCAGTCGCAAGAGGACTGAGAGGGGAATGTAATTGTATGTCTTTGTCGTGATAATATCTGTAGAAGAAGAGAATAGATCTAAGAGAAGGGCTCCCAGCTGTGTGCGTGGAGTTTCCCGGAAAGATCTAAGGCTGCAGCTGTGTGCGCAGTGGAACTGTGTTATCCCCGTCTCAAGATAATATAAAGCACAGTTCCCGTGGACGTAGCTTCCCTCTTGGAAGTGAACCACATAATTCCTGTTGTTGTGGTGATGCTTAATGTGATTTCATTTCTTTGCTTTACTGTCTATGTTTCTATGAATGTTTCGTTGTCTTTAAGAATGATTGTATAATGTAAATCCTGGAAGCTCCCTTAGAAGTTGTACTTGTGCATTGTCGAAGGAGTCTGTAAGAACACTATCGCCACAGCACTAAAGGAGTGTGTTACTGTGCTATGGCACAAGGCAGAGACGATACGTAGTGTATTGGTGGTAGTGGGTAAAAGACTCATGCGCAGGTGCGGAGATACTGTGCCACTAGGCCGAGAAGAGTGAGATCTAGTGCTGTAGCGCTGGGAGACCTGTGAAAGAATGAGATGCTTTGTTCAGGGGTTACCTCTGAGAGGGGAAGAGAGAAGACTGTAGAATCCACACCACCTAGGTTAAGGAAACCTGATTCCTTAGCCCCCCCATAGCCACTTCGGGTGAGACTTTGAGCTGCAGCGCAACTCGTTGCCGAAAGGGCCAGTGCGCCAAAGGGGTGTTTGTTGCTGCGCATCTTGAAAACCCAGGTCTGTCCAGAAAGCAGCCAACAAAGATATGTTGAGGATGTATGTGATGGACAAGCCATCCAAGTGGGGAGACTATTTACACTTAGTGGAATTTGCTTACAACAATGGACATCAAACATCGTTGAAGATGAGTCCTTTTGAAATGTTGTATGGTAGAGGATACAGAACTCTAGTAAGTTGGGACAACCCAGTGAATAGAGTAGTGCTTGGACCAGAGATGATTGAGGAGATGGAATAGGAAGTTGTTAAGATCAGACATAATTTGAAGGCAACACATGACATGCAGAAGAGTTATGCAGATATGAACAGAGTGCATAAGGAATTTCAGAGTGGGGATCATGTCTACTTGAGAGTGAGACCTAGGATGAGTTCCATGAAATTGGAAAGTTGTGCCAAGTTGGCACTAATATATTGTGGGCCATTTGAAGTCCTTGATAGGATAGGGCCAGTTACATATAGAATTGCATTTCCTGCTAATATGAAATCTCATAATGTTTTCCATGTATCTTTGCTTAAGAAATATGTACATGATCCTAATCATATCATTGATTGGCATGTGATACAGGTGGAACTAGAGGGAGAGTTCTAGGTGGAGCCTACATGCATCCTAAGCAGGAAGGCTATCTTGCTCCGGAACCAGGCCATAGGGCAGTTAAAGGTGCAATGGAGGCACCTTAGTCTAGAAGAGGCCACATGGGAGCTGGAGGATGCCATGAAAGAGGCATTCCCATTTTTGTTGAGTCTTGAGAACACCGAGGACGATGTTATGTTAAGGGATAGGGAGTTGTAATACCCCATTTTTCCCTTGATGTATTTGGCTTTGATGTAAATACAGCGTATGTACAATGTGTGTATTTTCCCTAGTGTGGAGCTCAAGGCCAAAGCCCCACTAGTGGATGTTTAAGGTCATTTTCTTAGGAAAGTATTTGTATGGTTGATTATTCATGGGCTGCTAAGCCATGAAGAAATGTAAATGATGTAATTATTGTTAAGGAATAAAATAACCAAGAGGCTGGCTAAGGAGGCAACGAATGAGAAGGGCTGTGTTTATCCACTAGGGAGAGGTGAGGGGGTTTGGGATTGGTTTCCCATATTGCCACATGTCTGACTGAGAACCCATTTGAACTCCCTACTAACATTAATGCAACTGAAGAGGGTGGTTGAGAACCTTGATTGCTGAGGTCGCTGGAGTATGCAGCATGCCTGTGATTTTGTATGGCAGGGCATGGCTCTGATCACTTGTCTGGGACGACACTCAATCGCATGGGGGAAATCCCTGAACTTGTTTGATGATCCAAGGGGACATTCATTCCTCACTCAGTCACTCGGTCACTCACGCACTCTCCATTCATGATCCATAGACCCTCACAGAGAATTCGTTCACGTATCTCTTATATACACTGAACCCATCTGGGAGGAAAATCGAAGCTTATTCATGCTTCCTATGTGTTAGAAAAGGCCTGAGAGCTATTAGCCATGACACCCTGTGTGTAAACCCCAGTTACAGTGATAGAGTGGTAATAGCAGAAAGATATTATAGAATAGTATTGGCAGAGCAGTTGTGAGGAAACCCCAAGCTTGGTAACGAATCAATTATTGAACTGTGGGAGAGAGTTGGGTTGCTTGATAAACCCAGTGAAGGTTATATTCTCAATGAACTAGTGACTGAACCTTTCTATGCTCATCTTGGAATAACACTGGAAGGGAAGATGCCTTGAAGGACTGTGTAACAATGAAGAAGGTCTTCCTTTTGTTGGATGTAGTAGGTATTGTGGGTGCTAGGTCAACTGAGTACTGAGATGCCTGCAGCTCTGTTGTTGAGCTCACTGGCTTAGGAATGCCTTCCATGTTGTCCTTGAATGCTTGATAAACCACTATAGGTTGGTTTAGCATGTGTAGGATCCCTAAAATCCTTGATAAACCCAACTATAGACTGGTTTAGCATGAGAATGGAGCTTTGATAGTGAGAAAACCTATTAGCCCTCCTTAGTGGATACACTGCCCAGCTCGGGGGTGATCTCTCAATTGAAATAGTATAGGTTGGACAAAGATCTAACGTTGGGTGGAACGTTTTTCTCACTTAGCCAGTTGCTTCGGAATTGAAAGATAAGTATTTATGTTATAGCAAATGATGGTATTTCATTATTATGTGATGAATGCTTGTGTATTATTATGGAACTGTGGATATATGTGTATGAATGGGATTGATATGAAGTCATGTACAGGCTTGAGTAAGAGGCTGAGTTCACTGTTGTATGTATATCTTATACTACATGAGTTTAATGCCTTGTAATTCTTGCATATGATAGATGTGTTGATTAAATCTGTTAATGCATTTTACATGTTATAATGAATGATAGTGTTTCATTATTGAAGATGAATCATATGTATAACCAACCTTGTGAAGGAGATGTATACTTACACCTGATCCCCGGGGAAGGAGGAGAAGCTAGGAAACGGTTTTAGAAACCCCTGTGGGTCAGATGGAAAGGAAGATCTTGGCAGGTTGAAGGTTGGAAGCATCTAAGTGGAGACATAGGCATAACTTCAGAGAAGGAAATGAGGAGGTTAGATGCCTCACCTGATCCGAGGATTCTACCATTGGATAGAGCTCTACAAGATATTTACAACGGACCCAACCTTGCCCCATTTGGATGCTAGAGGAAGGAGTTATGCCCCTTAGAAGATTTGATGAAATTTCCCTTACAAAGGCATGGTTCCGCACTTGATTCCGCAATTGTAGGTTGCAGGATCGCCAAGTTCAAAATTATGCATTTTGGGACTCCGCAATTCCGCATCCGCAATTGCAAGATGCAGATTGCAGGATTGGCTGTTGCGGGTTGTGGGATCGTCAAGTGCATGTTTGCATGTTTGGGGATTTTGCAATTCCACATCCGCAATTGCGGGTTGCGGATTGTGGGATGCGGGTTGCAGGAGCGACCTCTTGTAGATGTTGGAATTTTGCATTTCCGCATCCGTAATTGTGGGATGTGGATTGCACGATCCGCTGTTGTGGAATGAAGGTTGCGGGATCGCAACTGCGGGTTGCAGATTGTGGATCCAAGCTCTCCCGACTATGTATAGGCACTTGGTCGATGCTTTGGAAGAAAAAAAAATGGATCATGGTCTCCAGTGGCCAAGTAGGTCGGTGGGGACGTGATATCCCTATACATGGTTGAGGGATGGAACCTTGGCTTTTATCCCTCAAATACGTATGTAATCATCCAAGTTCAAGAACAACACTTTAGTCCACTAAACACGACCTCTCAAGCATATGCTCCATTATGAGTAACGATAATAATGATGATCAGAATGTAACCCTTATAACCATCGACATCTAAACCTTATCACCAATATACCCCATAAACCCTATTAATTATAATCCCTATCTAGTAACCCTTATAACCTACAAATCCTATAATATGTATATATTATTACACAAAATCATCAACTCACATTATCCTCTTGTACATATAAATATTCATCCTTATAACCATAAATCCATGACCCCTATATCTCAATCCCCAAACCCTTGACCATTAGTCCCTAGCCGTTGCAATCCCATGTCGCTAGTACAACTAACAATTATAACTCTTGGCCCACTATAATCCTAAACTAGTATAGCCCCTAAAACTCCTAAATCCTAACACATAATGATATATCCCCCATTCCCTAACACTTAAATATCCCTTAACCCTTATAATCTTAACCACCTAATCCTAACCTCTAAAGTGTCTAGTAAAATAAAAATTAACCCCTAACCCTTATAACCTCTAATTCTGATCAACTCTAAACTCTATCATCAAACACCCAACCCTTAAAACCTATAACCCATAGAGAGAGAGAGAGAAAGAGAGAGATATTTGAGTTTGGGGGCTTAGAGAGAGAGACACAGAGAGAAAGAGGGGGATTGGGGGTTAGGGGAGTAAAGAAAGAGAGTGAGAGGGAAAGAAATTGGTAGTTATGGGTTTCGGGAGAAACATTAAGGGATTGGGGGTTAAGTGTTTAGAGAGAGAAAACGGGGTTATGTGTTCAGAGAGAGAAAGAGAGATTGGAGGTTATACGTTTAGAGAGAGAGAGAGAGAGAGAGAGATGTATTGGGGGTTAGAGGTTTAGAGAGAGAGAGATGGAAATAGAGTTATTGGGGGTTACAAGTTTAGAGAGAGAGAGAGAGAGAATGGAGGTTATGGGTTTAGAGAAAAAGAGGGAGAGAAAGGGAGAGATTGGTGGTTAGGGGCTTAGAGAGAGCGAGAGAGAGATTGGAGCTTTGTGGTTTAGAGGGAAGGAGAGCTAAATTGGTGGTTAGGTGTTTAGAGAGTGAGAGAGAGAGAGAGGGAGAGAGAGAGAGAGAGAGAGGGAGGGAGAGAGAGATATAGAGAGACTAGAGGTCATGATTTTGGAGAGGGTGAAAATGAGAGACTGGTGGTTTGAGGTCTAGAGAGAGAGGGAGAGAGAGAGATTGGAGGATAGAGGTTTAGAGAAAGTGAGAGAGACTGAGAGAGATTTAAAGTTAGGGGTTTAAAGAGAGAGATCAATGGTTGAAGGTTTAGAGAGAGAGAGATTGGAGAGTAGGTGTTTAGAGAGAGAGAGAGATTGGTGGTTAGGGGTTTAGAGAAATAGATATTGGGGCTTAGTCATTTAGAGAGAGGTAGAAAGTGAGAGAGAGAGAAATATTTTGGGTTAGGGGTTTATATATAGAGAGAGAGATAGAGATTGGGTGTTAGGGGTATAAAGAGAGAGAGAGAGAGATTGTGGGTTAATGGTTTAGAGAGAGAGATAGAGGGAGAGAGAATGATGCTTATGGGTTTAGGTAGAAAGAGAGAGATATTGGGGTTAAGGGTTTAGAGAGTGTGTGTGTGTGTTAGGGGTTTAGAGAGAGAGAGAGAATAAACACTATGGGTTTAGAGAAAGAGATAGAAAGAGTGAGATTGAGGGATTTGGGTTTAGAGAGAGAGAGAGAGTGAGACTAGAGGTTAGGGGTTTAGAGAAATAGAGAGATTGGAGGTAAGGGGTTAGGAGAGAGAAGAGATTGGTGCTGAATGGTTTAGAGAGAGAGAGATTGGTGGTTAGGAATTTAGAGAGAGAGAGACTAGATACTAGGATTTTAGAGGGATAGAGAGAAAGTGAGAGATTGGTAGTTAGGTGTCTAGGGAGAGATAGATAGATTGGGGTTTAGGGTTTTTGAGAGAGAGAGAGAGAGAGATTAAGGGTTAGAGGTATAGAGAGAGAGAGATTGGAAGTTAGGGGTTAAGTGTTTAGAGAGGGAGAGTGAGAGAGAAAGAGAGAGTGGAGGTTAGGAGTTAAGAGAGAGAGAGAGAGAGAGAGAGAGAGAGAGAGAGAGAGAAATTGGCGATACTGGAGGTTAGGATTTTAGAGAGAGAGTGAAATATTGGTGGTTTAGAGAGAGAGAGATGTTGGGGCTTAAGGGTTTAGAGAGAGAGATTGGGAGATAGGGATTTAGAGAGAGAGATAGGGAGATAGGGATTTAGAGAGAGAGATATTGGGGGTTAGGGGTTTAGAGAGAGAGAGGGATTGAGTTTTAAGGGATTAGAGGGAGAGAGATAGAGGGAGATTGGTTTCTAGGGGTAGAGAGATAGATAGAGAGATATTGTAGCTTAGGGGTTTAGAGATGGAGAGAGAGAGAAATTGGAGTGTATGGGTTTATAGAGAAATATATTGGTGGTAAGGGGTTTAGAGAGATAGTCATAGAGAGAGAGGGATTGGGGGTTAGGGGTTGAGAGTGAGAGAGGTTGGTGGTTAAGATTTTTGAGAGAGAGATATTAGGGGTTCAGAGACAGATATTAAGAGAGAGAGAAAGAGATCGTAGCTTAGGTTTTTAGAGAGAGATGAAGAAAGAGACTAGTGGTTAGTGGTTTAGAGAGAGACATTGGGGTTAGGGGATTGGAGAGAGAGAGGTAGAGGGAAAGAAATTGATGGTTAAGCATTTAGGTAGAATGAGAAAGATAGTGGGTGTTAAGGGTTTAGAGAGAGAGATTGACGATTAAGGGATTAGAAAGAGAGGGAGAGAAAGAAAGATTTGGGGTCATGGGTTTGGAGAGAGAGATAGAGAGAGAGAGAGATTTGGGGTCATGGGTTTAGAGAGAGAGAGATATTGGTGGAAAAGTGTTAAAAAAACAAGATCGTAGAGAAATAATAATAAACAAGATGCACATACAATCACACAAACATATTACAAGAGAGACACCAATATATCGTGGTTCACCCAAGATGGGTGAAGTCCACACTGAAATTGCCAATCCTTATTATTATACCATCTAGTAAATGAAGCGATACAACCTGTAGCACATCCGCTTCACTTCCTCTTCACTATCTCACAGTCTCTTTTTTCGATCTCATAGATCTTTACAATGAATAATACCTAATACATCAACCCTAGCCATATTACAATGTCTTTCTTATCAAGGGAATACCATGGGAAAATACCACGGGTTACCCAAAACCACGGACCCGTAAAACAACCCCAAAAATTTCCTTCGAGGGCTTTGTTCCCGAACCCCAGTGGGGGGAGGCTTCTTTCCCTCCACACCCCCTCGCTGGGGTGAGTGTACAATCCTTTTTCATATCATATAAATCTAGGGCACAAATACGGCTTAATAATAATATCTCTGAATCTGAAAGATCAAGTTCCACAACCAACAATCTCCCACTTGGAGACTGATCACAACAACTTCACCACTGCTGGACCTTGGACTTGGAAAATTTCTCATCTTCACCTTCACTCTAGAAGGCTGACTGAAACCGAGCAGGAACTCAGTTTTTGTCTGGTCACTACCTTTGTCAACATGTCTACAAGATTCTGGATAGTATGTATCTTTTCCAACTTCAACAGTTAATCTTCCAGAACAAAGCGTATGAAATGGTACTTGAGATGTATATGTTTAGTCCTAGAATGGAATGTTGAGTTCTTTCCAAGATGGATGGCACTCTGGATGTCACTATACAACCTGCTATCCTTCTACTTCTTACCCAATTACTCCATAAACCTCTGCAACCAAATCATCTCTTTACTAGCCTCTATAACAACAACATACTCTGCTTCCGTTGTTGAAAGTGCAACAACCTTTTGCAGTTTCGAAATCCAACTTACTGTTGTTCCACCTACAGTAAACACATACCATGTGATGTTCCTCCTTCTATCCTTATCACTTGCCATATTTGCATCAACATATCCCTGAAGAACCATTTCTGAACCTCCAAAACATAATGCATGAGTGGTAGTACCTCTCATATACCTGAGAATCCACTGTACTGCCTTCCAATGCTCTTTACCTGGATTGTTCATATATCTGCTCACAACTCCCACTGCATGTGCAATATCTAGTCTTATGCACACCATGGCATACATCAAGCTTCCAACTGCTGATGAATAGGGAATCTTCGACATGTAGTTTATCTTTTCCTATGTCTTAGGACACATTTCCTTAGTTTGAAATGGCTAGCCAAAGGTGCACTGACTGGTTTTGCATTCTGCATTCTTAATCTCTCCAACACCTTTTGTATGTACTCACCCTGAGACAATGTCAATTTGTGTTTTTTCCTGTCTCTTGTTAATATAATACCAAGGATTTGTTTTGTAGCACCCAAATCCTTCATTGCAAATGAATTAGCTAACTTCCTTTTGAGCACATTTATTTCCTACATGTTAGACCCTACAACAAGCATGTCATCCACACACAATAACAAGATAATATATGTTCCATTATCTAGCCTCTTGAAATAAACACAGTGGTCAGAATTACATCTACTATAACCTTGTTCTATCATAAACTTGTCAAATTTTAAATACCACTGCCTTGGAGCTTGCTTCAGGCCATACAAGCTCTTCTTCAACCTGCACACCAAATTATCCTTCCCTTCGACCTCATACCCTTGTGGCTGCTGCATATATATATCTTCCTCCAAATCCCCATGGAGAAAGGTTGTTTTTACATCTAACTGTTGAAGATGCAAATATTCTACCACCACTAGACTTAAAATAGTCCTAATTGAAGTCATCTTAACAACAAGAGAAAATATTTCATCAAAATCTATAGCTTTCTTCTGTGCAAACCCCTTTACAACAAGTCTGGCCTTGTACCGCTTTTTACCTCCTTCTTCTTCCTTCAACCTATAAATCCATTTGGTCTGCAATTCTCTTTTACCAGCGGGCAATTGAACCAAATCCCAAGTCTAGTTTCCTACCAATGAGTCCATCTCCTCATTCATGCCTTGCTCCCACTTCTTTCTAGTTTCCACCTACATTGCTTATTCATAACATTTTGGTTCACCAACATCAGTCATCAATAAATAATACATTGAAGGAGAGTATCGTTCAGGGGGTCTACTTAACCTGGTAAATCTTCTTACACTTGCAGGAGTTTCAGGTACTTACTGTTGTTCTTGATTTTTGGCACCTTTGGAACTTCATTTTCTTGAATTTCATCAAGTACTGTGTACTCTGTGTTTTCCTTTTCTTGTTTCTTTCCCTGCAACTGATCTTTATACATGACCTTTTCATTGAATATAACATCTCTACTCCTAATGATTTTGTGATTTCATAATTCCATAAGCGATAACCAAAATCATCAACCCCATATCCAATAAAGGTACATTTCTTGGATTTAGCTTCAAGCTTTATTCTATTTTCTTTATCAATATGTACAAATGCTTCACAACCAAAAGTTATCAGAAATGAGTAGTTTACTTTTTTACCTGTCCATGCCTCCTTTGGAATACCACCATCCAAACCACTTGAAGGCCCTCTAATTATTAAATAAACAACAGTATTTACAGCATTTTCACAAAATTGTAAGGGAAACCCTACATGCAATCTCATACACCTTGCACGCTCCATGATCGTTCTATTCATCCTTTTTGATACACCATTTTCTTGTGGTGTTCCTGTGACTATCTTCTCTCTACAAATCCCATGGTATGAACAGTAACTATCCAACTCCTTTCCGCAATACTCATCTCCATTATCAGATCTGAGCCACCTCAACCTTTTTCCTATCTAATTCTCAACCAAAGCTTTCCACTTCTTAAAAGTATCAAACACACCAGATTTACGTCTAATGAAATAAACCCAAGTTTTTCTAGTTCCATCATCAATAAATGTAACATAATAATGAGAGCCACCAAGAGATTGTACCTGAGTCGGTCCACATACATCTATATGCACAAGCTCTAACTTTTCATTCTTCTTCTGTTTCCCAACCCTGAGAAACCTGACTCTCTTCTCTTTTCCATAAACACAGTTCTCACAGAATTCCAAACTTACCTACTGTTGAAGCCTCGGTTGAATAGGTTAGATGCAAAAGGTGATAGAATGTTCCAAGGAACTCAACAGAGGAAGAAAACCCAAGTTGAAAGGCTTTGAAAGACCCTACGCAAGGGCAGTTCTATCCCCAACCTATTTGGTATGGTAATCCCCCATGGATATTCGGCCTCCGCTGGCACTCTAAGAGTAGATGAGTTGATCTCTAAGATCAATTTTCCAGTCAAGGAAAACCAAGGTGTGAATGTGATAATACAAAGTTAACCTAACCTATTTTAGAAAAAGGGAAACTAGTCTAAGTTAATCCTATTCTAAAATGAAAGCTTGATCTTGTGCAAATTAACCTTGAGGTGTGATGAATAAGTAAATTACAACCTTTCACATAAATGCTTTTAGTTGTTTCACTTATTAACTTCAATCACAATCCATCAATGAAAATTAAACGACAACAATTTAAGTACTTAAGCCTGTTCAAGATAAATCTGTAACCACTTTGCTAATTGAAAAATTAACAATGATTATTGTGCTATGAATCACTTGCAGAAATCAATAAAGAAAGTATTTAAATTGAATAAACTCAATAAAACACTTTCCAGCATAAATCAATCATACAGGGAAAACCACTATAATAGATCCATACACTTAAATACATATGCAAAAGATTTCATGCACTATAGATGACAATCTGAAGTACACAATCAGAAATTCTCAAATAAACTTGAAGAATAACAAGAGATATATCAAAAGATGAATTTACCATATTAAAAGAGGACTTGTACAGAAATTACAAAAGGCTCTACTAAACATAGTATCTCCAGTCTCGTCTCCTACTGATTTGCAACTCCAAAAATACCAACCCCTTTCTAAGAGAGGTATTCCTCCTTAAATACTAATTTACAAAAGAGTTAAAAAAAAAGAGATTCTACAAAATAGGGATTACAAAATTGGATCCAACTACCGATCCAAGAAATCCTAATTTTTCATAAAGATGTAACAATTCATCTATGTTTGGGAATATGACAAATTCTAAGGATAATTGAGCATTGCACGCATTGTTCTCCATGTCATGTTTTGCGAGCTTGTGCCAAATACGTAGATACATGTGAATCTTGGCCTCCATGATGACCGGTTTTCTAACCAAATGGTCTACATCTTCAATACTAACTTGTTCAAGATCCTGAATTTTTTGAGCAAACTCTTCACACCTGCCCTCGAGTTCCTCAAGCCCGCATTTTGGTGGTAGGGCTTCCAAAATAGGACTCATGAGTGGTAAGCCTAGGGCATCCATGATGTTTTCCACTGCATACCATCATCTGGTGCAAATGTCCTTTGATTTGTTGATGATTTCCTCAGCTGATTCATTCATGTCAAGCCATGAATTTAGAGATGCCTTGATCTTCTTAATCTGGAAGGAATTGAGGATCAGGATGCTTTCAGGGACATTTTTAATATACACTTTCCATTCACTGACTTCCTCTTCAGCTTTAGAATCTAGGAGTCTCTTTGCCTTCTGTTCTTCAAGGGTAGAGGACATTTTAGAAAAACTAATGAATTTTTCCCTGATTTCATCTATAACAATATATAATCTCTCCAATAGTTTGTGATGATCTTGATTCACTTTAAGAGCCAAATTCTTGAAGTCACAGGATGTGAACTTGAAATCATTGGAGGAAGTTGCACTTGTATTTGCATCTTCAATCTGCTTCTCCAAAGAGGCTATTTGTACAAGATCAACAGAATGTTGAGACTGTAAGAGGTTGAGCTGAGTAAGAAGGGCAACATTCTTTTGTTCTAAGTATTGTACTTTGTTTTCCGAAGTTTCCCTAAGCTCGGCCACATAGACAAAATGCTGATCTTTTATTTTAGATAACTCTTCTTTCAGGCTTATGATTTCTTCCTCTTTGAGGTCAACTTATTTGTCCAAAACCTAGACTGAATCCCAATTAGCGCCAGCAAAAGCCCCTAAGGCTGCTGCTATCTCAACTGCTTCAATTCTTGGGTTATTAGTCCTAGGAGACCATATTACTTGATCTGGTTCAGGTGCTCCTAAGCCACCTTGACCATGACCCCTTTTCCTGCTATTTTTAATTACTGCCTTATCACTTTGACGATATAAGTGATTTGCAAGAGGAACCACATCTTTATCTGTGTACTCAACCATCGATTGAGTGGAAGCAAAAGTAATACTGAATGTTGAAATCAAAGAAGGTGTCTGTGTGACAGCAGGAGTAGGAATGGGTATAGTTACTTAAGTGGCAACTAGAGGTGTAGTGATCATTTGAGAAGTTGATATAAATTTATTGGGGGAGGGAATTGATACAAATATTTCAGATAATGGAACCTGAGGACTAACATTGGCTTCTGGAAGTGAAAATTGGATCTGAGTTTTACTAGGTGAGGATGGAGGGGAAACCTTGGGAGATTGATTGATGGTTGTTGTTAGCAAATCAACTGTAGATGATTGTAGAGGGACGGTGAAGGGCTGGACTTCTGCAATAACAGATGGTGGAATGGAGAAAGGGACTGAATTTTATGGTGATGAAGTAATGGTGCTGTTGAGAGTGCTAAACAAATGGGATAAAGAAAATGGGAGTGTTCCTCTTGTGGACATAGTAGAGATTTTTTTAATAGATGGCAATACAAAAGCTGATGAGGTGATGCTAGGGGTAGCATTGAATTCTAA
The DNA here is from genome assembly GCA_027924585.1 of Larix kaempferi. Taxonomy (NCBI): domain Eukaryota; kingdom Viridiplantae; phylum Streptophyta; class Pinopsida; order Pinales; family Pinaceae; genus Larix; species Larix kaempferi. Next base: position 1,353,993 of record BSBM01001175.1, on the reverse strand, counting down.
CATTGATTGTTCAAGGAAAGACTGATGCATATTAATCGTGTCTAACAATTCAGTAACAGTTTTGGGATCTTCAGTGACTTCTTCAACTACTGATACTGGAGGAGGTGAGACTATTTCTTCATCACAGTCAATTATATCCACAGTGGAAATTTGTGATGAAGAAGGCATAACCTTTTGTCTTTTAGCTGGGTTGGCCTTGGTTATGACCAAGTCATCATCCTTTGCAGTTCCTGCAGTAGAAACCTGATCATTAAGAGTACTTGGTGGCTGAATCCTGTCCGCAGGCTATGGAGGCTCCAGCAATTGGGTGTTTAACATTGATGTCAAATGTGCCATTTTCTGTTTGGATTCACGAGCTATCTGCAACATTAATTTAGCTTCTTTATCAACTTTCTCTTGAGATGGTTCTCCTAAAACAGCTTTACCTTTGTCTCCATCAGGATTTGTGACCAAAGGGGGGGCATTAGACTTCTGAGACTCTTTCTCTTCTCTGTCCTTTTTTTCTTGTTCAATGAGATTCAACTGCATGGCTCTGTAACTCAGAATTCTGCCTTTAAGTTCTTTCTTATACTGTAGAATGTCATGTTGTTCTTGAGAGTCTTTTACTTTGGCCAAGACTTGAGAAAATGTATCTACCCCCTCATATATGAAATCATTTGGGATGAACTCATAAGTATAGTCTATCCTCATATGAACTTGTTTGAGGTGTGCATCCAAGAACTTCTTAGGGTTATGTTTCCTTTTCGGAGCAATGCCTAATCTTAGAGTAGCTATCTGATCACCTAGAACTGCAACCCAAGTTAAAGTTGGAATGACCAATTGACCAATGTTTAGAGAAAACTTAGGCCATCCTTTCTTCTTGGGGCCTATGAGTTTCTTGTACATACCATCAGTGACTGTTTGGAAAGAAGCCTCCTGTATAACCATCCTGTCTGGGACTATTCTAGGCAATAAGTGAACTGTTTTACTTCCCCAAATCCTGATGTATAAAAAATATTCACCTACATACCAATCACCCATTGTGTTGATGAAATCCTTGGCATCTTCTGAGAATGTAGGTGGCCGCTGCTTGAAGACCTTAAAATAAATAGTACCCATAAAACAATCACAAATGTCTTATAGTAAAGGTGGAAAGTTTCCTTCCTATAGTGTTGAATGGTAAATGTGTACAGGTGGGTCTGGAGGGGTCCAATTCCAACTCAAGTTAGGGTACTGGAACTCTGAGCAGAAAACATCAAGGACATATACAAATAGCAAGAAAGGTGGCTTCTTATGAGTTGGTTCCTTCTGATATTCTTGAATGGCATTCTTCAATTCTGATGATAGGATGGAGGCCCACGAGAAGGATTCTCCTGTAATTAACACATGGTGTGCTATAGGTGCCCATTCTACCTTAAAATGGGAGCAATTTGGATGACGATAAAGCCAACAAATCATGGATGTGAGTAGAGAATATGGTTCCTTGAACCATACAATGGGATAGAGGTGATCCGCCTTGGGTACAAAGGTGTTGGGTTTGAACATCCAAGACCTAATCATTTCATCAAAATTATACCGGGTTTTGGATGATTGTATGAACTTAGGGGAGAGAATCTGTGCATGGGGTTTCAGAGAAAAAGCTTGGACAAAAACCTCTGGGTGAAAACTTGTCAGTTGGCATCCTGTGCTATCATTGAAAGAGCGGTCTTTAACATCAACATTCTCAATTATCCACTTAACTGCATCTGTGTAAGGTAAGACAGCAGGGCATGCAACGTTGGTGTGAATTTGGGAAGCCCTAAATCTTTTGTATACTGGTCTATCATTCTCGATATGAGAAAGGTCATCATTATAAAAAATGGCATATATTTTTGACCAATCCATTTGGTATGTTTCAGTAACTCGCTCACTGTTGTCAGAGAGAAAATCAAAATTTGGGTCTTTAGTCAGGGAGTCTTTGTGTGATGTTTTGGATCTCGTAATCCTTGACATGGTGAAAAAAAACCTCGTAATCTCTGATTAAAGCAGAAATCAAAATTAAAATCAACCCAAAAATGGCAAAAATGCAGGCTAGGAACATAAGGATAACAGTAGACTTACCTGAAACAACCAACAAACTAACAAAACAACACCTGACACGCAATTTGCAGTAAAAATGATAGTGCGACAAAGTAATTCTTCAATGGTTAAATTGTAAAACTAAAATGAAAAAACCCTATTAAATAGATTTACAAAAATGAAGATGATCGTAGGATTATAACAAACGAACGACTAAGATTTGCTACAGCGAGATGCGGGATCGGGTTTTCATTTGTTTAGAAGGGCTTATTCAATGACCCCGCAAGCCGAAACCCGATTGTACGGATTGCGAGCTGCGGGTTTGCAAATATGGAAGGTTGAAAATAGGATGCCCAAAAACCGAAAGCTGACTGTGCGGGTTGCGGGTTTTGGGAGCAATCAAATGTGGAATGAAAAGCCACCCTGAAAGCCGCATCCTGAAATACAAGTTGCGGGTTTTGGGAATACACACAAAATAAACAAAAAACGCAATCCCGAAATCCGAAATCTTCCATTGCGGGATTTGGGTTTCGGGATGATTATTTCCTAATCTTATTACAGAATGGTTCTGCAACCCACAACCGTCGGGTCGCGGTTTTCAAGATTACCAAAACCAAAAAATGAAAAATAACAATCCCGCAACCCACAGCTGTCGGGTTGGGGGTTCTGGGTTTCCCAAATGTCGGGTTTCGGCATGATGAAAACAATCAACAAAACACTCAAAATTTTGGTTTTCTTCGTTCCGAAAACACTTGGAAAAAAATATTCAAAGTTTTGCACACAGGCAGACCAAGAGCATGGGTGAAGGATTTTAGAGGTAAAAACTGAAAACTGACATTTACAAGATAACTCACCCAAATACCTTTGTGTTCATTTAGAAATGGGGCTCCCTTGCTTAAGTGAAGCATGGGATCTGTTTTTCCTACAACAAATGGTGACTGGTTGGGAAGAATGAGTTATCTCTGCAAAGAAAATCAGTTTGGAAAAAACATTAAAATATGTTCGCCATATCACCTTTCTTCAAACTAAATTTTTCAAAATGATCATACGGAATATAACTAACGGGCATAGATCAAAATTAATAAATACCCATGTATGATCATGTTAAGAATGATGCAAATCTGATAAGGGGGTTGAAGAGAAAACTGAGATCCTTTCACCTGTAGGTAATCATGGGAAGTAGCTTGTGTTGAACCTAGGCACATACTTTAAAATGCTTATGGATATCCTAATTACACATCGCCTTGATCTATTGAGACATTATTTAAAAAAAGCATTTATTTTTATTTTTATTTTTTTTATCAAAAAGAAAAATGGCTGTGTGTATAAGACCACTGCACTGACTTGGTGATCATATGTAAGCAGTGCCACTCACAAGCAGAATTCAGAAACTGATCAAGCTAGCTCGATAACGAGACTCCTTGTCTTTCAGTTGAGGTGCTGAAAGAAACTATCATGGCTTGGTAACCATAATTTGATAGCTTCAGTCCAAATTGAACCCATGATCGTGGCAGGGATGGCTTATAATAAGACCCCCCCGTCTTTATATGCACAAGCGTCCTTCTATAAGGAAATAAAATATGAAACAAACCAAATTTTATTAGTTTTGAAAATTACAAGGCGCTACCATGGCTTGGTGACCATGTATAAGTAGTGTTACTCACCAGTGCTTTGTTGATCATGAATGGACCGACCTGTGATAGGATCTTCCAACGCTCAGTAAAACTGAAAGTCGTCTTCCAAGTGTGGTAGCTTGATGTGAATATGTCATTCCGCTTAGCACTTATGAAACTAATGGGATGGCTTGATGACAAGACCTCCCACCCTATAATTTACTTTTCTTGAAGAGATTTATTCTTAAGGTGATGGTAAAAGGATCCAGAGCAGAACAAGCTGGCCAGGTTATTATGAAATGCAACTTGAACCATGAAACATGAGATAATGGAAACTCAAATATTCTTCAAACCCCGATTAAACAAATAGTACATGTGTAAGATAATGACCATTGCGGAGATATATCAATTCGAGATCCTACAATCATTAGCTATATATCCTATGTTGAACAATTTCTAAGTATAGGATTAAATCATGGCTGACATACTGTTATAAACCAAAGCTGAAATCATCACTAAGAAATAGACTGATCAATAATATTGCCATCTATGTGGAGTTTTGGAAACAAATAACCGAATAGAAAACAAAACAATCTAAAGAAGAAATCAAAATCAATCTATGTACAAAAGTATCAATTTGATCAGACAAAATACTTTTTGAGGAGTGATACATTCACTGGATACGTGTCCATGACTCCCTCCAATGTCTGTAATCGAGTGGTGCCAGAACCCATCTTTTCAAAAACAATGAATGGTCCCAACCAAAGGCGTTGATACTTGGTGTGCTGGTTCTTATCTTTATGTTGTTTATCCCATCTCAAAACCAAATCCCCTACAGAAAATTCCCTATCGGATGATGAATTTTCATCAAACCATCTTTTCACCATCTGCTGATGATAATACAACTTGTTCTTAGCTGTTTCCCTGTCTTCCTATAGTTTTAATAAAGTGTCAATCCTCTGCTGGAGGGGAGAAGAATCATCTTCTTGAACAGACTTGGCCAATTGCAGTGAAGGGATGGTAAGATTAGTAGGAAGGATGGCTTCTTTTCCATACACTAAATAGTAAGGAGAATTTACAATTGCTGCCTTTGTGGTAATTCGATCTGCCCAAAGAGCATTGTTCAACTGAGTGTGCCAATCTATGTGATGAGAGGCTACAGTATTCTTGAGAATATTTATCAAATTTTTGTTTGAAGACTCGGCCAGCCCATTACCCTATGGGTAATAATTGGCAGAAAATTTAAGCTTGATTCCTTTTTCAAGAGCATATTCAATCAAATCTATTGAGGAAAAATAGGAAGCATTATCAAAAACTAAATACTCTGGAGTTCCAAAGCTTGTAGTTATTTGACTGTCTAGGAAACAGATTACTTGACTGGCATTACACCGTTTGAGAGGGACTGTGTCCACCCATCTGGTGAAGTAGTCAGTTGTTGTGAGGATGTATTTGTGTTGAAGGGATGAAGCAGGGTTTATAGGACCAACAAAGTCTAGTCCCCATTGTTGAAATGGAAACTGAATCGTGACTGGTTGCAAAGGGAAAGCAGGATTTTTAGACTTCCCTGTACATTTATGACATGGTTCACACCTCCTTACATATGCATAAGCATCTTTAAACAACATGGGCCAGTAATACCTAGCTCTAAGAATCTTATGGGCTGTTGTTTCTCCTGAAAAATGTCCACCAGCAGGTCCTACATGAAATTGGAATAATATGTCATCAGTTTCATTTCTTTCTAAGCATCTAATAAAAACCCCATCATAGTTTTTTCTAAAAAGAATTTCATTTATGAACTGATAAGGGGCATCCTTTAATCTTAAAGCTCTGTGTTTCTTAAAATCCAAAGTTTCAGGAGCAAACCCGTTATTTAGAAAAAACTTGATATGATCATACCATTCCGACGTTGGGGTATCAATAGCATTAATAGAACCTGTAGGAAGATTTTCCTCCTGTTCCCATTTGATTTGTTGTTACAGAGGATCATTAGATTGAGTAGTGAGAAGACAAAGGCCTTGTCCCTTGACAATTTTAGCTAGTTTTATTTCTAGATCATATTACTGCAGAGCAGTCATCCAATTGGCCCTTCTTTCTCCCAACTCCTTCTGGATCAACACATTCCTAATAACAGAGTATGGGTCAATGAATTTTGTTCGGGATTTTAACAAATAAGGCCTGGAATGTTTAACTGATTTGTATACTGCGTAGGCTTGTTTGTCAATCTGAGGATAATTGAACTCTGCGCCTTTGAATGTCGAACTCATAAAAGAGATTGGGATCTCTGAATCGATGTCCTGTTTTTGAGTCAAAACAACTGCATAGGAAAAATCATTGGCAAAAGTATAAAAAATGAAATCCTTATCAAAATTTGGAGACATAAGAGCAGGAGCTTTGGCAATAGATTTTTGGATTTCAATGAATGTATCTTTTTGTTCTTGAGACTAGATGAACTGTACATCTTTCTTGACTAACTGCTGTAAAGGCCTAACTATTTGTACAAAGTTAGGAACAAACCTACATACAAAATTAATCTTACCGAGGAAGGATTGCATTGCTTTGCGGGATCCTGGTAGACCGATATTTGAAATAACATCTGTGCATTCAGGGTAAATTATCATACCTTATCTTGAAACAATGAAGCCGAGAAGCTTCCCCTCTGTTACTGCAAAAATGGATTTCTTCGGATTCAGAGCAATCCTGTACTTCCTGCAATGTTCAAAAACTTGTTTTAGAGAAAGAACATGTTCTTGTCGCTTCTTAGAATATATAGTAATATCGTCCAAATAAACGACGACAAAATTATGGATCAATCCTCGGAAAGCTATATCCATAACCCTCTGAAAGGTAGCTCCTGTATTAATCAATCCGAAAGGCATCCGTCTATAAGCAAAGGTACCCCAAGGGGTTCTGAAAGCTGTCTTCAATTGGTCATCTTGAGTAACCATAACCTAGTTGTATCCAGAGAAACCCTCTAGTAAGGAAAACATTTCTGAACCGACCACTTTTTGTAAAATTTGCTCCATAGGTGGAACAAGGTAATTGTCCTTTTGAGAGGCGCGATTTAAATTCCTGAAATCGACACAGAGTCTAATTTCACCATTTTTCTTACGAACATGCACCAGGTTTGCAATCCATTGTGTATGTCTAACCGGAAAGATAATTCGTGTTGTTGAGAGTTTTTCAAGTTCCTTTTTTACAAAAGGTTCTAAACTAGGGTGCATTTTCCGCAATTTCTGTTGAAATGGCTTTACCTCCAGTTTCATCGGTATGTTATGATACATGATGTTGGTATCGTACATTTTCAACTCATCGTAAGTCCAGGAAAAGACATCCTTGCATTCTTTACAGAGTTTAATGATGGCTCTACGTTCTTCAAGGGTACAATCAATTCCAAAGTTGATGAAGTAAGGCTTTTGTTCAGAACCTAAATTGATTTGCTCATAATTCAATGAGGAGCTTTGAGCTTTGCAATTAGTGTGGAGTCTGAATTTGTCTTGCAAATCAAAGAATTTTTCCAGATTAGTTATTGACTTCGGGATGACATTTGAGGGATCAGAGAGTGATTTTTCATGTTCATCCTCATCTATGGCCATATCCTGGAATGTGTCTTGAGCTGTCAAGAAATCAAGAATCTGTTGATCATCAAATACTTTCCAGTTTGTCACATTATCTAGTATGGAGGTCCTATACATCAGCTCGATTGAGAATGTTTGAGGAGACAAACCCTTGGGTGGAATTAACCTGGAAGCTGTATTCGCCAATAAGTCAGCGTCAGAATTCTGAGACCTAGGAACTAAATTGATATTGAATGCAGAAAAAGAACTAGTGAGATCTCTTACCATTTTCTAATAATTCATTAGGCTTGGAGATATACAGTGTATCTTATTCCTAACCTATTTCACAATGATTTCTGAGTCACCAAAACTGTGTATAATGGGTGCTTTCATATCGATTGCTTTTTTAAGTCCCTGGATCAAAGCTTCATATTCAACTACGTTATTGGTGCAATCAAATTCCAACCTGCATGCAATCATGGTTTTTGTTCCTTTCGGGTCTATAAGGACACAACCTGCACCAGCTCCATCCTTGGATTTAGAACCGTCAAAAATAACGTCCAAGCAATAGAATCTAATCTAAACTTTGTATTTACATTAAACACATTATGTACAATGTCTCCAGAGAAAGGGACAGAGGTAAGATGAGTTACCTGGGATTCATTCATAGCATTTTCCTGTGTTGATATGTCAGTTGGCAAATCCCCAAAGAAAGTGTCAAAGGTAAAATGCTCAATCTGTGAGTTGAAGAAGCCTACAGGCTCACTAGAGTCATTTAAATATGTGACTGTTTGTTTCATAAATGGTTCCATGCTGATTTTAATCTTATTAGGATGTCCATTATAGGGTAACCACAAATGTGACCAATCAATGGCAAAATATCCTTTCAATTTCTCTGACCAGTCTCTACTGATCCACATACCATATGCTTCTAGAATGTCAGCTATGACGATATCAATTGTCTGATGAATTCTAGGATCTGCAGCTAATGTGAGCAACACATTTCTGAGTCTTCCTACCACTCCGACTTTGGATCTGTCTAATTGTACTATTTGAGTGGGACAAGGTTCCCATGTAGCATTCAAATTTCTACAAACTGACAAAGGCATTACATTTGATGATGCACCTGAGTCTATCATGTAGTTATGAACATTTATGTTAAATATCTCAAAAGTGAGCAGGAAAGGAGGAGTCCTTTTGCTACTAGTTTTTTGATCATTAGGTTTAGTAAAGGAGTCAAGGTTATTACTTTGTGATTCTCTCAGTTGTTTGAATACCATACTTTTGGGCAATGTATCCCTCATAGAAGGGATTTTTAACAATTCAAATAAAGAAATATTGGCCTTAACTCTTTTGAGATCTTCAACTAGACTATACTCAATTTCTGGGATGACTGTATCCTTTTGGGGAACGACCTTGCCTTTGTTGGGAATGGGTGGAGAAGAAGGAGATTCTTGAGGAAGCTGAGTCCTTGACCTAGTGTTATAAGGATGTTGTACGTTTCAGGTTCTTCTTCTTCTTCACACATGGGAAGTTCTGAGAAATAGTTCATAGTGTTAAGCTGCGGATCCTGTTATACTTCTGGTTCTTCTTCTTCTAGCACTTGTGAATCAAAGTTAGGTTGATCGTTTGGATTTTCATGAGTGTTTTGAGATTCAGCTGCTAGGGCTTTGAAAATAGAATAAAGTTCCTCGTTTGTAAGGTTTTCTGTTGGATTTGGAGGTAGTGGATTTTGTGGAGGTTGATAAGGTCTCCTAAATGGTGGCCTCACAAAACCTTTGTTTTGATTTTGATTATCATTATTGGTCCTCTTCAAATCTACCATTTCATTTGACATTTTTTGTAGTAATTTCTTCATGTCAGTCATGTCAAATGGGTCTTTGTTCTGGGCAGCTGGTTTAGGGATATTATCATTCCTTTTCCTTGAAGTAGAAGGTTGTTCATCTAAGTTTTCAAGATTGTATTTTAGACAAAACACATCTTTTTCAACTTGTATTGCTTCAGCGAACGCTTCAAACAAAGTAGTTTTGTGTGTCCTCTTAACCCACATGGCAATAGGACCGAGCAAACCCTTTTCATAAAATGCAATTAACAATTCTTCAGCGGGGAGAAGGTTAACAGGAATTCTATTCTTTAAGTATGAAAACCTTTGGTTGAAATCCTTAACTGTCTCTTTTCCTCTGATTTTCATAGATGAAAGTTCTAAGACCAAATCCTGTGGTGTTTTATCATCTCCAAATTTTTGGATAAATAGTTTCTCAAATTCATCCCAGGAAATTATAGATCTAGCTGGCAAGGAAAAATACAAGGTGGTTGCTTTTCCTTCAAAGGTGTAGCGAAAAAGTTTGTTAACCACATCCTCATGAAAAACATTGCTAAGTCTAATTTCCTACACAAAGTTTTTAATGTGATCAAGTGCAGGAGATTTGTCATCGGGGTTAAATTTAGGAAGCCACTTCTTGGGATTTTTTGGTAATCTATGTTGGTCTCCAAATACCCAGACTGCATCTAGGTCTAACCAAGGTCTGTTTTGGCCTTCTCCATCCATTGGATGTCTTTCTTCTTCTTCTTTTGATGAAGATTCTGAAGAGTGTTCACTGTCTAAGGAAGAGGATGATGATGAAGGTGGAGATCGTGGTGGTCCACTAGTTCCAGGCTTTAACTGATCTTGTGTTTCCTGAAAAGTTTGGTTAAGGTTGTATTCAGGAGAACTTGGTTGATCAATCAGTTCTTGGTTTTCAGGATGGTGATCAATTGTTTGCTGATGTTCAAGGTTTTGATCAGTTTCCAGTTGGATGATTGGGTCACTAGTTTGTGAGACAATGTCTTGCTGAGGTTCCTGATTATTGGTCTGCAGAAAATTATTTAAATTGATGGCTGCTAAACCACGTCTACGTTGATCAGCAAGTCTTTGTTCTTCTCTATTGACACTATCAGCTGATGCTTTCGATATCTGCTCTAGTGAGAGGGGTCCTCTAGTTGGTGATACAATAAAGAGTTCTCTTCTATTATCTTGTTGTATAGCAGGTGTAATAGGTATAGCTGTTTGTTGAGAAGGTGTGACAGGAACAACTATAGGTTGTGTCTCTGTTGGTTGTTCAAATGTTGAAGCCCTTGATTGGCTTCAAGTTTGAACCGATGAAGTATTTACTGGAGGAGGCTTCTTAGTATTTTATTTAGGCATGTTATACTATGGCCCTCCTTCTAGCACCATTTGTTGAAGCCTTGGTTGAACAGGTTAGATGCAAAAGGTGCTGGAATGTTCCAAGGCACTCAACAGAGGAAGAAAATCCAAGTTCAAAGGCTTTGAAAGACCCTACGCAAGGGCAGTTCAATCCCCAACATGTTTGGTATAGTAATCCCCCATGGATATTCGGCCTCCACTGGAACTCTAAGAGTAGATGAGTTGATCCCGAAGATTAATTTTCTAGTCAAGGAAAACAAAGGTGTGAATGTGGTAATACAAATCTAACCTAACCTATTTTAGAAAAAGGGAAACTAGTCTAAGTTGATCCTATTCTAAAATGAAAGCTTGATCTTGTGCAAATTAACCTTGAGGTGTGATGAATAAGTAAATTACAATCTTTCACAGAAATGCTTTTAGTTGTATCACTTATTAACTTAAATCACAATCCATTAATGAAAATTAAAAGACAACAATTTAAGTACTTAAGCCTGCTCAAGATAAATTTGTGACCACTTTGCTAATTGAAAAATTAACAATGATTATTGTGCTATGAATCACTTGCGAAAATCGATAAAGAAAGTATTTAAATTGAATAAACTCAATAAAACACTTTCCAGCATAAATCAATCATACAGGGAAAACCAATATAATAGATCCATACACTTGAATACATATGCAAAAGATTTCATGCACTATAGATGACAATCTAAAGTACACAATCACAAATTCTCAAATAAACTTGAAGAATAACAAGACATAGATCAAAAGATGACTTTACTATATTAAAATAGGTCTTGTACAGAAATTACAAAAGGCTCTGCTAAACAGAGTATCTCCAGTCTCGTCTCCTGCTGATTTGCAACTCCAAAAATACCAACCTCTAGCTAAGAGAGGTATTCCTCCTTAAATACTAATTTACAAAAGAGTTCAAAAAAAAAGATTCTACAAAATAGGGATTACAAAATTGGATCCAACTACCGATCCAAGAAATCCTGCCATTTTTCATAAAGATCTAACAATTCATCTATGTTTGGGAATATGATAGATTCTAAGGATTAATGTGTAATTTCAATTGAGAACACAAAGTGTTGTTCCAATGTACAAGTTCAATTTCAATTACATTACAATTGCATTTGAAATAAAAATTTTAAATTATGATACATTGTACAATCTAAAATTTAAATTTTACAATTTTACATTCTATATAGATGTATTTTAAATTCTCAATTTTGAATTTGAAATCAAAATTTAAAATTAGAATACATTTGAAATTGAAAATTGAAATTGACATTTTGCATTATGTTGTCTACACATTACAATTCACTTACAGTTTCCACATTCCAATTCACTTACAGTTTCCACATTCCAATTCAATTACATTTTAAAATTAAAACCTCAAATTTAATGTGTAATTTCAATTGAGAATACAAAGTGTTGTTCCAATGTACAAGTTCAATTTCAATGACATTACAATTGCATTTGAAATAAAAATTTTAAATTATGATACATTGTACAATCTAAAATTTAAATTTTACAATTTTACATTGTATATAGATGTATTTTAAATTCTCAATTTTGTCTTTGAAATCAAAATTTAAAATTAGAATACATTTGAAATTGAAAATGGAGATAATGACACCATTTGATCCAACTAGGTAAGTTGCATATATGAAGGCATGCACACGTTATTACCTTTCCATGTGCTATGCTTGTATGATGAATGTTCACATCAACATGTACAAAATAACTTTTTATTTAATGCGAGTATGTAAAGTTAATGAATGCTTACATCAACAAACAAAATTATGTTTTGTGAGACTATTCTTCTCAACTACTTATGACAAAACCTTACAAATCATTTTGATGATATGGATGATTAATCCTCATCTCATCATAGTTATGTGTTTTCAAGGTACTTATGATAGTTATGTGTTTTCAAGGTACCCAAACGCATTTCAACTGATTTCCATTCTTATAAATATGAAAATAGGAATTAAGTTTTGGCCATGATGAATTTTACTTAGTTGAAACAATTATTTAGTGAACTAAAACCTAAAATACATAAGTTTATTGATTTTGGTTTAACCTGGATTATAATATATAAAATTTTGCAAGTTTGGAATCAAAATTTAAAATTAGAATACATTGTACAATTCAAAATTTAAATTTTACTATTCCACATTGTATAGATGTATTTTAAATTCTCAATTACATTACAATTGTATTTGAAATCAAAATCTAATATTAGAACATGTACATGTTCAAGTGTATTCACATTGGAGCACCATGGCCCAAATTTGACAAAAGCCTCCCATTTGGTATTTGTATTCTTGACATTAAAGCATAGATACAAAAATACATTTATAAAACAACCTCCACAAAAATCTACAAAAAAATATTACACAAGACAATATGAAAACTATGCCAATGATGCAAGTGGCATACATGTAACTCATTCATCTGGCCAATGGGTTATAGGAATGCAAGTCTCCATAATATGATCATGGTCAGCTTCCGTCATCTTCCATCTCTTTGGATCACCTCTCTTCTGTGAAAATCCTCACAGCAGATCTAAGAGATGATGTATCTCACAAGAGAATAATTATGATTAAGCAAGAAAATAGAAGAAGAGTGATACATGCAGTATAATGAGCAACAGAATAATATGGTACAGTAGAACTCAGATAAAAGCAATAATACTTCGGTCATACTAGATTATTAATCACAAATGGACATATAAATAGTACAATGGTAGAGAGGATTCGAATGCCTAAGGTGGCAATTCGAATTAGCCTCTCAGAGTGATCATAAGATCAATAGAGTGTCATTGAAGCACAACTAGCTGTCCTCATGATCATCGGAGCGCAACTGGAAGTCTTCATCATCATCAGTGGAGTCATCAATGCTCAAGTAACTGTCAACCATCAGTCAAACTAACTCTGGTAGGTGTAACTGAGTGTAACTCAATGTAACTGAGTGTAACTGAATGTAACTGAATTTAACTGAGTGTAACTGACTGTAACTGAGTGTAATTGAGTGTAACTAAGTGTAACTGACTGTAACTGAGTGTAACTGAGTGACAACTGGACTGGTAGGTGAAGGAGGGCGAGTTTCTCCCTAAAATCAAGGAAGAAGGGTGCATGAAGCAACTGGAGGGCTAAAACTGAATGGTGAGAAGTTCCTGGCGGCTGGCTAACTGAGGGCTAGGTGCTGGAATGATGACTGGGATGCATGCAAAATGCATCCAAACCCTAGAATGCATGCAAACCCTAAAAGGTGCATGCATGACTGAAAATGTAAATGATAAAAATACTGGTGGGACTAGGATGGAGTATAGGAATATCCTAACACCCTCCCTTAATCCATCCTGGGCCCTGGTAACTGAGACCAAAGGTCACCCAATACAATGAATAATAACAATCAATAAACCAGGGAAGTGGGAAAATTTCATGGGAAACATACCCCCTCCTCAAAAAATAGACTGTAAGGCACACATAAAAAATAAAAGCTCCAAACTCAAGCATGTGTGATGCTTGGTCATATGTCTGGAGGTATCTTCTTCTTGGGAAGAAGTGGATCATGCTCAAAAAGCATGTGCTTATACTTGCTCTTCAAATCGAATGTGATGAGAACAAATCCAACAGTATTAGAATGATCCTTGAACCTGTGATTCGAATCAGCTGAGGTAGGATCAAATTTTTGAATGTGCATATAGTCCTTTGTCTTCTCCTTCGAACCACCATGGGTGAGATTATGCCAAAAAGAACTTTTACATGTTTGCTTGAAATCAAAGTCAGATTTAAGACTTTCAAAACAGTTTCTTGAGATCTCCTTTGAACCAGCAGGGGTGAGATCAAAACTATCATATGCATGAGAAATTTCTCCAAGCAGTAATTGCTTAGAACCCAAATTAGATACAAGACTTGAATCATGGCTTCTTGAGATCTCCTTTGAACCATGAGAGGTGAGATCAAAACCAGTAGATGCATGAGAAATTATCCCAAGCGAATGGCAATGGCCATATTCTTCAATGACCTTTTGAAAGCATGAATTTATGATCATATAGTAGTATAAAAGAGATGTTTGCTGAAGAGGAGTGAATGCATTACCTCCATTAGTTAATTTGACCTCTGAAATAATCATGTGATCATGATGCAAACCAACAGACTCTGGTGCAAGAGAGGATTTAGGACCTTCTGCAATATCTAGAGTGTGAGCTGGCACAGAAAGAGAAGAAAGTTTGAGCATGAGCGGAGAATCTGCAAGTTCTTTGTCAACAACTTCAATATGACATGATAGTGGTTCATGATCTGAGAGACCATCAAGAAGAGCGAATGCATCACTTTGTTTTCTTTCGAATGGGTTGGGACCAAGTCCTTCATTCTCTCTGCCAAATTTTCCATCCAGGTGAGCCCATATCTCTTTTGGAGTCCATAACTCTCTTGGAATTTCAACACCATCACGGTATTTGAATTGGAATCTCTGGTATGCACACAAAGAAAACATTATTGCTGCAAAGTGCATGTCTCTTTTATTTAACCAGTCAATCTTCTCTTCAGGGGATTCGAACTCTCTTTCAAAATAACAATAAAAAAGATCATGGATCTTCAAGTCTGCTATCATTCTTGGTTTCCATTCATCATAGTTGAGTGGATCAAGAGGAGTAATTCCTGATGAATACATTGAAGCTGTAGAGGACCTGCAAAAACAATATAGAATAACTACAACTGCTACTGCTGCAAAAATGCAGAAACTGCTGCAACTGCTGCACTCAAAATCTTGGTAATAACCTACAAAAAAACTCTCAAGAATTGAGATAAACAATTCTCTCAACATGCTCTGATACCATGTGAAAATCCTCACGGGAGATCTAAGAGATGATGTATCTCACAAGAGAATAATAATGATTAAGCAAGAAAATAGAAGAAGAGTGATACATGCAGTATAATGAGCAACAGAATAATATGGCACAGTAGAACTCAGATAGAAGCAATAATACTTCGGTCATACTAGATTATTAATCACAAATGGACATATAAATAGTACAATGGTAGAGAGGATTCGAATGCCTAAGGTGGAAATTCGAATTAGCCTCTCAGAGTGATCATAAGATCAATAGAGTGTCATCGAAGCACAACTAGCTGTCCTCATGATCATCGGAGCGCAACTGGAAGTCTTCATCATCATCAGTGGAGTCATCAATGCTCAAGTAACTGTCAACCATCAGTCAAACTAACTCTGGTAGGTGTAACTGAGTGTAACTCAATGTAACTGAGTGTAACTGAATGTAACTGAATTTAACTGAGTGTAACTGACTGTAACTGAGTGTAATTGAGTGTAACTAAGTGTAACTTAGTGTAACTGACTGTAACTGAGTGTAACTGAGTGACAACTGGACTGGTAGGTGAAGGAGGGCGAGTTGCTCCCTAAAATCAAGGAAGAAGGGCGCATTAAGCAACTGGAGGGCTAAAACTGAATGGTGAGAAGCTCCTGGGGGCTGGCTAACTGAGGGCTAGGTGCTGGACTGATTACTGGGATGCATGTAAAATGCATGCAAACCCTAGAATGCATGCAAACCCTAAAAGGTGCATGCATGACTGAAAATGTAAATGATAAAAATACTGGTGGGACTAGGATGGAGTATAGGAATATCCTAACATCTTCACCTTGATTTCTGTTAGACGTATCCGAGCTGCAACCACCAAATGACTGTATTGACATGATATATATTCAAGCATAAAATCTCTGTAAATAATGTGAGCACCCTGTTTTTTCACTTTTTCAAAAAAGTGTCCCATTAGAACCATGTCTCCAACCTGGTATGTGAAGTCCCCATCTTGGTAGGGTCGCACCAATCTACTCTTTATTTGAGTGCACCGCATCAAATAGTATGCAACATTTTCTTGGTTGTGGAGGGGTGCAATGACAACGAATACATCACCTGCAAGATACATTACAAATATTATTCAAATGTCCTACGTGCAAATTTCTACAACATTTGTATATGTGTAAGATATAATGAACTAATTAACTTAATGAAGACTCTTGTACCTTCCCTAAACATATCGAAAACTCGATCATGATCTAATGAGACCATTGCCTCTTCAGTGTGCATCTCTTCCCATGTTGGAATTGGATGGGCCCTTTGAATTAAGAGATACATATTTCCATGGTTTGACATATAAATCATTTTCACAGTGATCAAGCCCGCATCTATTTGCATCAATGCAAAAATCGCAAAAGCAGGCATACTTCCTCGTTTCAATGGAAAATATGTCCTCCATATCTTTACTTCGAACATAATGCAATTCCCTCGTACCAGGGATGGTGTCACAATACCATGGAATGGATCTATTAACATCTCCAAGGGCAACATCCTAGAAGAGCCTGCATGGAATTCAGTTTGTCATATGTAAATTCCTATCGAGTACATGTGTTCTTTTGGAAATGATGATATTAAATTTTATTAGCTTATTAATTGATTTTGGGGTTTATTACCTACACACCGACCTTGCTTGTTCGTGACCCTGATGTCCCAAATTACTTGTGCACCAATCAACTACTTCAGTGGAGCATTTGAGTTGGGTTGCACCATGACTCATCTGGTAACTCTGAAGTGCTCGTTTCACACATGCACCTGCGCCATCATGTTCACCCTTCCCATGCCCTATCTCAAAAAAGATCCAGGTGTGTCGAATTCTTGTCTGTTTGTGCAGGTTACTCAACCAATAAAATGAGCGTGCAGATTTGAATTTCCCTGCACACCCATCTGACCAAATCTAGTGTTCAATAAATGATACACCCCTCTGCCTGAATGAATCATAAATCAACCCAAAGCAGTGTTGAACAAACAATGTGTCATGCTCACAATCATCACTAACATAAAAATGGTACTCCTTGATCACTTCACATGATTGGGGAGTGCTATCCCTACCATCAATGTTTTCCTAAGCATGTCTGTACCACACATGTACGAATACATTCACCTGGTTGGAGTGATAGTACTCACTCTGTATCTCTCTCTGAGGAACAAAGGTGTAGTTCTTTGCAAAGTCTACCACTGATAAGATTGTGCCCGGCTCAAATACCTCACGGGAATGTTTGAATTCTGAAGCTTGCCACCTGGACCTATGGGAGTGCTTTATGTATTTATAAATATGACTTTGAAACTTCTCCATGAAATCTGAAACAAGAATCTCATCATCGAGCAAGTTGATCCGCTTGGATGGAACAGATGAAGAAGGTGTTGGATTCATGGTGATGTACTCGTACCTCTTCCACCTAACGGTGATATCTGACAATCCATGTTGTGTTGGATCGATAGGAAAGTTCCTATGGAACAATGTCAAATCACCGCATTCATGGCATTTTCTCCCACCTACACACCTCTTATTGAAAAACACGTGTTCAGGATTCCTGTTGCATACTATCATACAAATAAAATCTTGCACTGTGTGAGGAGCCAGTACACCGTTCTAGTTCCTTTTGCAAAAATCCAGAAATGTGTCATAGTATAGTTGAAATTCAATGTGGTACCGACAGCAACAAGTGTCGCAAATCATATTCGGCCTAATATACCACGGTTTCAATTTGTTGAACATGCTAAATGATATTTGAACACCAGGATTGGTTTCTTGGAATTCCTCGTAAAGTGCAACTCCCGTCATCTCCATCACATGCTTACAATGCTCTTGATAAATGCCTCTGGATAAACGTTGTCGCAGGACATGCTTTTGATCTGGAATAGCACGAGAATGGATATCCCAAAACTCTATCACCTTCTCTCTAATGCCTGCTGCCATCCTATCTCGATAGGGTTCCCTACAAATAAGAGCCCAACAAGCAGCTTCGTCATTTTCATCTATCCGAACCCTGAATTTAGTATATTTGAACAATGTTCTTTTGGAAACATTGAGCAATGATGCCATTGTTGATACCATTCGATTTCTTGAGGTTCTTTGTGCCACAACAACCATTGTAATTTCCCTACGCGCAGCTCAGGTATCATTGTTTCTTGATTGTCCAAATGAAGATAATGCAGTTTTTACATTTTCTATTGCATTCTTGCATGTCTTTTTTGTTTTAACATATTGAAAACCCAACAACTTTGTGGCACGTTTCAATTTTTTGTGTTTTATCAACCCATGTAGGATTTCAGCTTGTGCCATCATTGAATTTTGTTCAAAATATGACTTTATTATGTTATTGACATGCTCTCTAACTCTCTGACTGGGGATCAAGTTCCCAATCTCTTCGTGTGCAGAAACAACTGCACAATCCTCTAGAAAATTTCCACCCCTTCCAACTCCACTGCAACTCCCAATTATATTTTCAATGTGAGAGGGAAAGGTGTCATTTGATGGCTGATCAGGATCATGAGGGGGCATAGGGTCATGTGATTCTTGATCACCATGATGTGATGTCTGACCATAATCTCTCCCTGTATATAACATGTAAATTAACAATTTGAAAACTGGTTACTTGATAGTTGTGCATTGAACTTTAAAATTGCTAGTAACTTGAAATTTGATGTGGAAATTGAAAAATTGAAAAATTGAAAATTGCATGTGAATTGAATTTTCCAATTAATACATTTAGCTTGAGAATTGTTCTAAGTAAAAATTGGAATTGCTAGTAACTAGAAATTTGAAATTGCTCTTGAGTAACTTGAAATTGCTAGTAACTTGAAATTTGAAATTGCTCAAGTGATACGAACCGTTACACCAACAGTTCAACTGAAAATATATATGGATCCCAGGTATGTTCGGCTTCCTAACAGTTTAGGTGTTTCACTCGACCACCAATGTTGTCTGACGGCTTGCGTATTGGAGCAGTACCCCTCACTCCACGGCTCAGGTAAAAATGATAACCGCTTGGACACAAACGAGAGCTCTTGGTTTACCTCATGGGGAAAAGCTAGTCAATCAGGTAGGGGTCATTTCCCTTTTTGCTGGCAGGTCCTCTCAATGGGCCAACTACTTTGGGGTTCCTGTGGTACTCCTCACAATGAGTTTTAGGGCTTATGCCCAAGTACTTCCCATAGTTAAGCGGACAGGGATTATTCCCAGATCCGAACTTGCAACAGATGCTTGTAATTGCTAACTTAATTAAACTTGAGAATTGTTCTAGAAGTAAAGTTTGAAATTTTTAGTAAATTTTGAAATTGCTTGTAACTTGAAATTGGTAGTAACTTGTACATTTAACTTTAAAATTTCCAGTAACTTGAAAATCAACTATATATATTTAAGCCAAGATAATTATTATTAACTTGATAAAAATTATTGTGGGCATACAAATTAATATCATTTACAATCATCACATTATATAATTGTGGGCAAATTTTCTTTATGCAATTTATGTCCATTTTACTTTTACATTACAAGAAAAATGTTATTTTAGCTTTATGGTATAATTTATAAATAAATAAATATTTAAAATACAAGTTGCAAATCACTATGCAAAGAATAAATGATTACAAAACTTCTACACTAGAATTTCAAGGATAACATCATGCATCCCATGTTGTATATACCTGAAATAAAAATTTAAGATTCATTTTCTACCCATGATAACATACCTATTATACTCTAAATGTGGGGAAAAAAACATTGATTTAGAAATGAATATGATATTTAATTAAAAACATTGTAGTGATATGATTGATGAGAAATTCATAATTTTTAATGCAAAATAACATTTTCATTAGTTGATGATTTTGCAATTTCAACAATAGACAATTAAATAGAAATTGTAATTTTATCATAAATTGCAATTTAATGATTTTTTTATCAATAATGTTTCACATATCAATGCAAGGTTGCAAATATTGCAAATTTAATCATTTCCAATTTGTCCTAACAAAATATATGATTCTAATCATTAATCTTATCATGGTGATATGTCATGTTAAATACAAGTTCTATATTTAACTTTAAAAATACTAGTAACTTGAAATTTGTTGTACATATAAATTAACAAATTGAAAATTGCTAGTGACTTGAGAAAAATGTACACAAGTATTGAAAATACATTAAAACAAGAAAATTGTTTGTACAATTTAATTTAAAAATAACTAAATACGTACATGCAACTTGAAATTATACATTTAGTTTGATAATTACTAGTAAAGTTTGAAAATTTCAAGTATATATATATATATTTAACTCAAGATAATTATTAATAATTTGATAAAAAATATTGTGAACATAAAAGTTAATATCATTTATAATCATCACATTATATAATTGTGGGCAAATTTTTTTTATGCAATGTATGTCCATTTTACTTAAATACATTACAAGAGAAATGTTATTTTAACTTTATGGTATAAAATAAACAAATAAATATTTAAAATACAAGTTGCAAATCACCACAAAGAGTAAATGATTACAACACTTCTACCCTATAATTTCAATAGTTGATGATTTTTCAATTTCAACAATAAACAATTATGGAAATTGTAATTTTTATCATAAGTTGCAATTTAAAGATTTTTTAATCAATAATGTTTCACATATCAATGCAAGGTTACAAACATTACAAATAATTAATTCCAATTTATCCTAACAAAATATATGATTCTAATAATTAATCTTATCATGGTGATATGTCATGTTATATGTAAATAAAAATACATGTGATTGATGAAATTTTTTTAAAGTAAACATTATAATTAAATAGCTCTTTGAACATTCATTTGTATTCAAATATTCATTAATATGAAAATATTGCCAACCACCATAACCATGAAAATATTCATTCATTTGTTTTCAAGTTGAATAAATTCTAACTAATACATAACTATCACAACATGTTCATTTAAAAATAAATTCATTCATTTATTTTGAAACTGAATTTTCTAACAAAACAAGAAGTGAAATTACATTTAACTTGAAATTGTTAGTAACTTAAAAAATTGCAATTAGTTAAATATGTACAATTTAACTTGAAAATAATGTCCAAGTGTACATTTAATTTGAAAATTATTTTAATAACATTGAATATTGTTAGTAAAGTTTAGAAATTTGAAAATAGTAAATATGTACATACATTTTAACTTGAAAATAGAATCTACTTGTGTACAAATTTCATTTGAAAATTGTTGGACAATAATATTGAAAATTGTCAGCTCAACTCTGAAATAATTTGAAAATTGTTAAAGCAACTTTAAAATATAATTTGAAAATTGTAGGCAACATTGAAATAATTTGAAAATAGTTAAAAATATATACATGTATGAACATAAAAATATAATCCAAATTTACATGTTTCATTTCAAAATTGTTCCAATTTAATATTTGTTAGCCACTTCAAAATTGTTCATTTAGCATAAAAAAAAATTGTTGCAAACTTTGAAATTTAAATAACAAATAGATAAAATAAATAAGAATATCGTTACAAATAAAAATGAAACAAATTAAATTATGAAATTTAGTTAAACTTATTGGAAAATTGTTACTAATTTTGTAAATTATGTAACATGATATTTAAATTATGATATCATGTAATTTTATAATTTACCTTGGTTGTCCTCAATTGGAATTTGTTGCACCAAATGTGCATCTTCTTTTTCTCTCAACCTTGCTCTTTGTTGTCTCATTCGTTCTCTATTCTTTTCACACTCTTCATTGTCATTTTGTTGTCTTGTATGTTTTCTTTGTCTTTTCTTTTGATTCCCCATCAATCTACAATGAAAACAACCAAACAAAAAATCCAAATTGTTATAACCAACAACAAAACAACAATATGTTAGTATGAAATCTTGAAATATGCCTACAAAGAAATATTACGTGTCTAATGAGCTCTAATTCAACAACATGAAATTGACAAAGCTCCAATTCAACAAAATCAAAATGACAAAGCTCTAATGGAAAAAAAATAGCAATGAGTTAAATTGTTGTTTTTGATTAGTTGTTTGCTGGTTATATACAGGTTCGTTGTTGTTTTTACAAGGGAAGGGTAGTTGGCAACATTAACTGTTGCCAACTCCTTTCACGGTTTCACCCCGGTTCGCTTATATATTTTTTTTACACAGTCAAACCCTCGATTGAGCCTTTTTATTAAATCCTCGATCGAGAAATACCCCGATCGAGCGTTTAACAATACCTTGATCGAGCTCTTAATAAACCCTCGATCGAGGTATTGTTAAACCCTTGATCAAGGTTTTGTTAATACCTCGATCGAGGTAGTTTTAAATGCTCAATCGAGACCTTGAAAAACAGGCCGATAGCCCTCTTCCTTGCAGAATGGGACTTTTGTCTGCCTTCCACAGAGTTAAACCATGTCATTAAATGCTTATTAATGAGCAGACTTGATACCATTGGATTTTTCAACGAATCATCTCTCCAGATATATAAAATTTATGAAGTTTTATCTTCATATGTCCTTTGTTTTTAAATTTCTACTAAAACTTGCCCTAAAAAACCCTGCTGACAACTTCGATTGAGCTCAAAGATAAATCCACAACATTCAAAATACACATCCAAAAATTTGAAAAAATACACAAGCCCTAGATAAACGTGTCCTCTTCAAAAGGGTATTTTTAGTTTTTCAAATTATGTAAAATATCAAAAGATTTCGTGCACACACACACATGTATGCAAAATGCGACCTAAATATTCATTGGTCAGTTTGGAAAAATAATAATAAATATAATTTTTCGAGAAAAATTAAAAGAAAAATATCTAAGGCCTAGTGCATTCTGTCTAGATCATGTTCACATATTTAATTTTTTAAAATTATTACTTTAACGTTAAATTAGTGTGCACACACACAAACTACTTATTAATTGCTCTTTAAATTTTTAAGTACACACATTTCGTTAAATGAAAATTCGACATGATATATGGAATTGGTATATTTCAAAAAAAATATCATTGGAAAGCCAACATAATTCTCTACATTTCGTTTTTTAACCGCATGTCAAAATTCATGTGGCAAGTATGAGTTTCGAGGGCTTCAATTTAATACATGGGTAAAATTTCTGTTTTTCACCGTCATATTTGGCCAAAAAGAGTTACCCATCTTCATGGAATCACCCATTTATATTTAAATCATTTTTCATTTTTGCAAGTTGAAATCATTATTTTAATTTGTGAATAGTCGCCCAAGCGAGGAAATTTATTTTTTGTACTCAACCACACTATCACACACTCTATCACCATTTAATTAAAGTGAGCCTTAAAATCTATCTAACTCAACCGACATTCTAACCCCACTTGGGGAACATCAAAAGAATATTGTAGCTAGGTAGGGTTGAGGGGATAGGTTTCCAAATAACATCCCTCACTCACTTTCATCTGAGACATAGTGGTTGACAAATAGGGTACCAAAAAATCCCTTAGTATTTATTGACACAGTTTTAAACCAATCTATCGGAAAGGCCTTTCCCTTTGGAGGGTCGAAGTAGCAAGACTGGTTTTGGAGGCCTGAGTGGAATACCGCAATCCATTCAGTCACCGAGGGACACCTACTCGTCGTTCTCGTTGTACCACCCTTGTGGGAGTACAACGGTGATAGAACAGGAGCCGCAGATTCACCTTTTTGGATGTGTCATGAATGGAGTATCTTAGTGACCTTTCTTCAAGGATTGTATACTCGGTGTCCCTCCTAGTAGGGGTGTATCATTGGCCTCTGGTTCTATAATTCATATTTTTTGACTTGGATTTCATCACCATGCAGAGGATACGTCTTGTTGAATCATAATACCATTTTAGTTAGGTGTTTGGATGCTCTATTACCTTCCCTTGGTATAGTGAGTAAACCATTTCTATTTACTAGGAGTCATTTGCTTATTGGTATTTTGACCATATTTTTTTATTACTCCACTTATTGTAGCACAGCTATTACAATAAGTGTTTTGAGTTTGGTTGTTGGCCTAAGTGCCACAATTTTTTGCGCTCTCCTCCTGCACACACGGTTTCACTAGGGTTTTCAAGCTTTTATACCCCCCATTACTTATTGTTTTTATCAGTCAATTATCACCATTGAGTCCTCGAGACGATCTCGGCATTTTCAGGGTGAACCCCCTCAGTACGGTCCATTTGAGTCTACTCATCATAGACATAGAGCCTTATCACTTGACTCTAGGTCATTGGCATAGAGCCTTGTCACAAGATTTAGACGGCCCATATACTGCATCTGATTCTGACACAGAATTGGAATATCCTACTTACACAAGACCATCTAGACCCATGGCTAAGATTCCATCAAACCCTTTCAACCTAGGGACCGTAGGTGGAAAATCAACCACCCCTGCAACCACAATGGCCACCACGGCAGCCAAAACTACAACAACTCCCTTGGGTATGCCCAATATGGGACCCACACCTATCTTAGGCATGCCCAATATGGGACCTACACCTACCAACCCTACCACTACTCAGATACCAACAGCTACAAGATCTACTCCAAACCCATCTGCAACTCATGTTACACTTGGAGGCGTAGGTCCCTCTCACACACGTTTGGTTGGGGGGCACATCCCTTTTACAACTAATATTCTCCTTAGGGGCAGTGGCCTACTCCATAATTCTACCAATAGCACATATGGCCCACTAATCACATCACAATCCTCTTCCAGCTTGCCATTCATGGCTATTCTTAACCTCCCTGACCTAGCAAGATTAACAAACGATCCTATTAGGCATAGTCCTACTTGGCCCCAAATGCCAACTAAACTCCCATCAGACATCCCTAAGTTTGAAGGGAAAGATGGTGAAGATCCACAAAACCACATAATGTCATTCCATCTATGGTGTTCCTCAAATTCCATTGTCAATGACTCCATTCACTTACGTCTGTTGCAAAGGACTTTTACTGGCAAGATTGCTAGATGGTATATCGAGCAACCACATGGGACACACCCCACCTTTACATCCCTTGCCTCGACCTTCCTACAATTATTTTATGTCCCCATCCACTACGATGTAGGAGTAGAAATCCTTTTGTCTTGTAGAGAGAATAGGGCTACCCATATCATGGACCATATCCATGAGTGGCGTAAACATCGAAGTCTATGCAAGATCAAACTAGACGACCGTATTTTTCTAGATTGGTTCTTAAAATCTCTTCTTCCACTCATTACTAAAGACATGGCTTTTGAAATACCTCAGTCGGAAGAAGAAGCAAGCCTCAAAGCACAACAATTTGATTTGATATACGCCCAATCTGGCTATCTATACACTATTTTACCTGATGCCCCCTGTGGAGATCCCTCCCGGAATGATGCACCGGGGGAATCCCATGCCGTCGATAGCATCATTGGAGCTATTGCACCCAACAAGCAACCATTTTCCATTGTACCCAATAATACCGGCCTCGATCTTAGACGGGCCACATCACATTCCAGAGCGACAACTTCATGTGCTCCCACAGCACAAAGCCATCACACTCATGGACCCTCATGTCCACCATAATTTTACAGGAAAGCACCTTCCGCTTATGTGCCTTCTACATATTATGACCAACAGGTCACTCATGCTCCTATGCATTCACAAGCCCCATCGGCTTATTATCCCCCACAGACAGCACACTCTGCCCCAACACTTCCAATAGCTCAAAGTTACCAATAACCACAATCAGCACTGGGACCACGTCCAGGCTTGTCATCTTATTACCCATCGCAGCCTGCTCCAGCACCCACAGGATGCCAAAATACTCCTACTACCCAAGCGCAAGTGTATGCATAGCAAAACCAACCCCAAAACCATAATAACCAACGTAATCAAGGAGGTCAACACAACTGCGGAAGAGGATGTAACTGTGGAAACAATCAACCTCAAAACCAAGGAGGCCAACCGAAGAATCCTCCAAATAATAACAATGCCACCCCATCTTAACAAAACCCTGATCGACCACCGAAACAGGGGAAAAATCCTAATTTAAGAACAAACCATCCATGTTCCTTTTGTTCGCTGTACGACCACTACACACATAATTGTCCCCATTTGGAGAAAGCACGTCAACTTTGGGCCGATGATGCCCAATGCCAAGGACATGCTGCACAACCAACACCACCTCCCCAACCGCGACCCATGATATTGCAGAATCCTTTACCCAACAAAGGAGTTGTCAACACCCACCGAATGGATCCCCCAAAAGGAACCGTTGCACCACAGTAGCAAGTCACCTATGCTGCAACTGATTACTAGCATATGGATTCAGGTACTCACCATCTGTTAATGATGTCATCAAATGATATCAACCTCCAAACACGTCGAAATCAATATGGACCCACCCCTGAAAACATGCCCGTTGATCCAGCCATTAACACCCTTCCAACTGATCAGCCGTTGCGCATACCCACAATACCATTAGATGGTGGTCCTAAAGCCCCTCGCTTCCCAATGCGACAGATTAACAATAATCCTAATGCTCGTGCTGCCTCGAATTATAACATTGTAGAAGACCTAGGTCAATCTCCCACTGCTATGTCTGCCTTGGAAGTCTTAAAAAACTGTCCTACACAGAGGAAATTATTGTTATCCACCATCGAATCAATAGATCCTAATGATTCCCGGATGATGGAATTCGATTTGGACCAATCCGAACCATGTTTTCCCTCCACATTAGCATTCCAAGTTTCTATTTCCATACCGAACCTTGTAGTTCATCGATGTATCATCGATGAAGGTGCCTCCACCTGTGTAATGTCGACATATGTCTGGCAGAAACTTGGATCTCCAACACTGCAGCCATCCACCACTACATTAAGAGACTAAAAATGGTCGTTCAACTCAACCCCAAGGCCTCTTGGACAACATTCCTATCCATCTTGGTGGAAAAACGATCCTCATTGATATAGAGGTCATTAATGCCCAACTGGATTACAACCTTTTACTTGGTCAAAGTTACATGTATGCCATGAAGGTCGTTGCTTCATCCATTTTCTGCATCATGATGTTCCCTCATGAGGGACGTGTGATCAAGATTGACCAAATAACATACTACGATCCTAATGCCCCCACTACTCCTGAAAATGTTCTTCCCATGATTGAACAACCCATTCCGAGTGTACCTACGTCATTCATTTCATCAAGAGGTCCCAGAATCTACTTGGAATCACCTATGACTTCTGCGTTCAAATACATTCCACCCCCTGTACGAATAGACGAGATATCAGTCTTGTCCACCATTTTGCACAACACACAACCACCTACTAAACAGCCCCAATTACTCCCACAGCCACCCACAGTGCCTAGTCATATCGGAGCAACACCGATTCACACTATCCCATTCTTATTTCCCCTCTCAGGGGCCATCAGTACACTAGTAATGGCCACTCTTAATCTCCCAGGGTTAATGTTAGGACTACCTCTATGGTACCTTATTGCCCCAACCTCAACCTCAACACCGAAGGTTATTTTACAACTGGTGCAACCCATCAATACATCTAACCATCCACCCCCCGGGCTAGGAAACATTCACAATCGACCACCTCCACCAGTGGAAACTACATCAACATCCAGGAATGTTCCCCCCCACTCCACTATGCTGGGGGAAAAGGTCCTCAACTTTACACCACTGTGGCTGTAGCCCGTATCCCCCCATCAACCCCAAAATCGACAAAGAATCCCCCAACATTTCATGCTCCCCCTAAATTCTCTCTATGTGATGACATAGGCCATGCTACCCATGAATGTGCACAATTACCAGCACTTCAGGAAGACATGCAAATGTTGGATGGCAATGCTAACATTCTAGTTGTCAAACTTGAACTTCCCCCTCAGCCTCGTGATAAATCTCTGCGTACCAATCACCCTTGTGCAATATGCATCATTTACAACCATTACTCACATCACTGCCCCGATCTCCCATATTACAAAGCATCTCTATACGAACTGAATAATTCCAACCTAGAGACATCCCCTCCTCTTATAGAGGAAATTCATCCCCCACCATCTTCCTCCTCGGAAGAAATTAACACCATTTACATGGTTTCCACTGGAGATCCCTCTATCCGATCGGCCCCTTCCACTGATCCCTCTGACACACATGTTCAACCTTTTCAAATCAAAAAGGAAACCACATGTCGGCACAACATGGGGGAAGGCCCAAAACCTTTCCTACTCATCATCATTGTCATTCTCGTCATAGATACTGGGGGAATCCACCCCGTAAGGGGAATCCCCCATCATCATATCGTCACTTCAGTATGCAACCATAGTCCATCGCCTCATGGTAAGCCCCCACCAGTAGTTGCTCAATGCCCTGTTGATCCCTCTCTGAGACAACATCTTCACCGCATTGACACCTCTGAGTTCAGGGGAATAATAGATTACCTCAACCCTGGGATAGGCATCATGATCAATCATTTTGAGTTTTCCCCATCACATCTATCTCAGCACTTCAATAAGCCCATCGTTCAAACCAACACATATGTGATCCACAATCACAAACCCCATGCACATAGCATGGGTGTAGGTCATTAACCCTGCTCATTTTTTCACATGCATGATCTCAACCATTCTTGAGATCACATGTCACTCGTATATTTGATTTTATTTGATACACCAAGTATTCTTCCCCCATGGGTCATCATTTCTCCCCACCACCACATCCTTGGCTTGGTAGGCTCACCTTTATTTGTAGCCATTTTTTAACCTAGTTTTTTCCTTTGACCATTCCGAAGTCATTATGACCTCTGTTTTCTGCACCATTTGCACCGCCGGATTCATATTTCCATGCTCGTGATGATGCTTGAGATCATTTCTCACTCGCACTAGAAATTGTTTTTAACATTGTGTCCTCACACCTTGTTGCCTCGATTTGCGTGCCACATCGACAGTTGTGGGATTTTACAAAATTTGTGCATCACAGCTTATACATGAGCTCTTCACTCCATCCATACTACAATTACGGTGTTGTTTTGCTACCATTCATCAACCCAGAAGGAGGCCCCATTAGTGTTCCCCACCTACCACTATGCTTGATCCCCATAATTGCCCTTTGAATGAACACTTCCTCCTTGCCTCACCATTACTTTTGTTCGGTATAATTTTACCCCTTTTTCGGGCCAATCAATTCCTTTACGAAAAAGGCACTTAGGGAGTTTCTGTTAAGCTCTTTTCTGACTCCTAAAACAATGAAAAGATTGATGAGCAATCTTGCTTCCTTTCATGCTCGTTAAACGTATCTGAAAGGGCATCTACTTGGTATAAGTTTACCTCTTTTTCAGACCTTGTAGACTAATTACGAAAAAGGAATACTTTAGTCACATTGGGTAGAAGAGTTCTCCATCTGCATTATTTTACGCTTTTTCAGGCCTTGGAGACTAACATATGAAAAAGAACACCCTTGGAATCTACTTACTGCCTTCAAACTCTCTAAAACTGAAGCAACCATGAACACGAATCGTCCTAGGATCGCCCAAATCCACAGGACAGTACCATTATGAACACACTTTTATCCCTTCTTTGAGCTCCTTAAAACACTAAGAAAGCCCCAACGGTTCCTCTCGGCTCCACAACAGATCATGTCTAGTCACACTATCATGGTAGCTTCCCCACTTTGGTCTCCTTTGTTCAAAATATTCTGCGATATGCCACCTTGAGAGTTTCTGAATACCATACATCTGTTTTCCCTCTTTAGCCTCTCCCATTGCAGTACATACCCCTGATACCTTAAGCTATGATTCTTATACCTAAAGTTAGTTTCATATGCTGCCAAGTCATCCATGTCGTCATGCTCTAAACAAAGGAAGTTTGAGTCCACCCACTCTACGACCTCAGTTGTTCCCCATCCCACAGTATGGTAGTCCCACCTTTAGTACTATCACCTTTTGGTTGTACACCTCGCACTCCTACTAAGGAAGCATCATTACCTTGATCGTTGCAAGTCTCCCTCTATCGACGCCAACCAATCTATTCCAGAGGATAGACCTAGAGGTCCCTGTGCCTTGGAATCATCACCATTAATGATGAGTACCTATGTATTATTCTCAAAGGAACCCTTATTGCCTCTTCGAATGATTGTTTCTCACATGATCGACATCAACACCTTGATTGCATCGTTGATATTCGTATAGGGTATCGGTCCTTTTAGTTACTTGACGAAGACCCTAGATGTCACCTGACTCTATCGCATTGTTCACCCAACTCAGGAAACAATAGTTAAATATTCCTGTGGATATCCGGGCTGTGCTTGAAGATAGTATTCGAACGTACCCTAGATGGATGCTTCCTTGACTACATAGTTGATTGGACAGCTTCATATCCAGTATATTATACATCTTTCTGGTACCACAATCAGAGAGATAGAATTTTTTTCCAATGTATCAGTTCTTCACCTCAGTCATGGTATGACCATGAGTATGTCCTAGGTTTGTGTCCCTCAAGACCATTATGATGTACACAACAGTTCTGCATGTATTGTTCAAGTCCCCTTTTTGGGCCTCATTGTTATTTTTATATCTTGATACGAGCATGGGTATGCCTGCCTCGTCTATTATCAATGATTATTCCTCATTCATTCTGAGGCCATGTATTTTTAGTTTGTACAGTTTACATGGGCCCAGTGTTCCAATCTTCAATCGGTCTCTTCTCTCCTTCAAGCCCCGGGAAAAAGACAAAAGAACTATGATGTCTATCGGCCATACGATGATCTCCTACCCTCACACATCATGGGGCAATCTGTTAACACCCAAAAAGTGCTCACTAGCTCATTTTCCTATTCACATGACCCATTTGTCCACTTTTCCCACCATTTGAGCCTCTAAAACCTTCAAAAGGTCACCAAAAAGACCAAAATCCATCTTTTTCCCCTCACAATATTTGATTTTACTCAAAAAATACAAAAAACCCTTAGAAAGGGTCCAAAATTCCCAAAAACAATTAAAAGGGGATAAAAATATTAAATATATTAAAAAAAGAAAAAAAGAGTGAAAAGAAGAAAAACCCTAAACCATTTTTAGCAATACCATTGGTTTCCTTAAACCATGGTTGTATTCTCCATCACCAAAAAACTATAAAAAGGCGATAGGGGCTCCTCACAAATCATCCACAATCATTCTATCCTCATGCTGCCAAAATCCATCTTGAGCTTTGCCCATCATTTTTGAGCTTTGCCCAACCATTGAAGCATTGGAGAAGAAGATATCATTGGAGCTTTGGAGCACCTCACCATTGTAGCTGCTCAAGCTCACCCATCCTCACCCTTTGAGGTAATAGAAAATATTCAAGTTTTTATTTATGTTTCTCATGGATCTATTTTGTTTATTATTTTTAATCTAGAGTTATTTCATTACACATGTTAGATCAGATTTACTGTTTTACACTAATTTAAGTTTACTGTTTAATCGAGACTTCTACTACAAGTTAGTAGGTGCACATTAGCACATGCTTGGGTGAAATCCCAAGCAACAATGATACCACTGTAATGTCCCTTTTTAATAATTTTATTAAAATGACAAATTTTTCACTTTTTTCCCTAGTTCGACCTTTAACTAGTTTTGATGTCTAGGTCTCCAATTTGCTCCAAATGATCCCAAATCTTTTGAGAAGGTATATGAATGATATTAGGACTTGAATATGATGTTCAAAGATGATATATGACCTTTAAATTACTTCTCCAAATCCTCTTTTAATTCTGTCCAAAGTAGCGAGTTTGACTAACAATTCCTCTTTGACTAGTATTGGTCTCTTGGTCTCCAAATGACCCCAAATGATTTTATAATGGGTCTGAAGGTATTTGAGAGGCATTAATACATATAATAAAGGCTCATGGATACTTAAAAACTGTTACAATGTAATCTTCCACCTTGTGAGCATCAACACTATTTGGCCCTTGGGATCCATTTCACTGACTCAAAAACACTTTATGTCCTTCAGAACGCCTTTTTCCTTATTTTTATTCATGTACGCTTGCTACATCATTATAGCACGCGTACCCGCGATCTACATCACTATAGCCCATGGGTATCAAGTAAAATGGTAAAAATCACTAATAAATTACTTTTTACTCCCAAAAAGGGGTCTTAGGGTGACCTTTGGCAGTCCATTTTCCCAGTAACGCTTCGATGTGTCCTTTCACTTACATTTGGAAGGCTATATATTAAGCATTTATGGCATATGGAAGAGAGGAGAAAGAGAAAGCAAGATAACTCTAGTGGATTTTTTGCCTCATCTTGAGTCTACACTCATTGATCCTAGTTGTTGTGAACCTCTTATGTTCACCTTCCAAACTCCTATCACAGTTTAAGTTTGCCTTTCATGGAGGATTGAAGTGGTGGAGGCACAAGTGGATTGACCTAGTTCTTGGTTCAGATTGGTTGCTGGCAAGAGGTTGTATCACATTGTACTTCTTCTTGTTTATTAATAGAAATACTCATATTCTCATCCATTAATGTTGTTAATGTTGTTTATATCACATTGGGTTGCATTTGCTTATGATATTATGGACCAATATTGTTATTGATGATGTTAATGTCTTCCATAGATTATATGTACTTCTTGTATATTGGCTGTCAAGACTAATTTGCAGGTTCCAGTGCATCGATTGAAAGTGTGTGTGGATTGAAAGATTCAACGGGGATCTACATCAAACATTGGATCAAGGTTGGTTTTGTTCTCCATTATCTTAGCATTGTCAATTATATAGCACTGTATTGAGAATTGAGTTTATTTCTGGTAGTCATCTGTCTGTTGTGGTCTACCCCAAGCCATAGGAAGTTTTCTCCAATAACAGAAATGGCGACCTCGCTGGGAATTACATACATTTTTGGGGATATTTAGGCATTAGTCCTTATTTTGAGTTGTTGTTTGTCAAGTCTCTGTGTCATCATCTGGCCGTTAGGATACCCTATAGAAAACATGATTTTTCTGGGTCATTGGGGTCTTCTGTTGTCCATTTGTTGTTTCCTACCCGCAAGTGATCCTAATTCTTCCCACGTATACCCACACCTGTCTGCACTATAGCTCACGGTTAGCCACAGATTTTACTTACAGTCGTGTATAACTCCAGCTTTGATTGGTTTATGACCTTTGGTTGTTGCTGGGTGGATGGTGAATGTTCATGAGTCTTCTTTGTCCTTGTTCTTGACTGTTCCATGCCTTGTTTGTGACCAGAACTCCTCTTTTCTCTTTGATTTGAGTTTATTAGTTTATCATCCTTTTTTATTTTCTAGCTCATTTCATTCACTAAGTCTCACTGTTTGGGGTGTGCTGGGTTGTTTTAGTGATCTGCTCTGCATTCCTGTATCCAAATAGGTAGATTTCACTTGCATTTTTCACTTTAATATATTGAAAAATACAAAAATATTGCTTTTGCATTTTCCTTTTCATTTATAAACGAAAATACAAAAAAATTTATTTTTCGCATTGCATTTTGCATTCAAATGCTTGTGCTTTCATTTAGGATTTGTTTGAGCATTAAAAAATTTAAAAAGTTGCATTTTTATTTCGAAATCGTTAGATTTGCTTGTCATGTTAGAGGCATTGTTTTCATGGAGTAGATGAGTGTAGCGTTTGGACGATTGTGCATATTGAGTCATATACATCATTAGTTTCACGACCATACCCTTTGAGTAATCACAAACAGCTAAAATTAACGCTTAATCTTAAAATTGATTAGTAACGATTTTCATTTTATAGGGTGCACCAACTAGCTTAGGTTTAGAGTCTTGGAATAGATCATTGTGAGTTAACAATCCAAGACTATTAGACCAACATTATGTGTGTGACTAGGGAGTGGTGAATTCCATCGTATACATCAGTGTTCTCAGGAACCTCTACTTAGACCAGAGTTAAGCACGAGGTCACGGGAGGTTGGTTGCGGAGATAGCCCTCCAATACCGGCTGAACATGGGAGATAGCCCTCCAATACCCTCTTGAGTTTCGAGATCAGTTACCCTGCCCATACGACAGATCCCACCTGCAGCTGTCCCCCTGAGCATTGGTTATATTGTGATGACCTTAGTTGCCTTACAGGTACCCCACAGGGTGCTTACAATGGTTATACTGTTTGTGTCTTGAGTCAGATAGGGATTGGACAACACAGTTGTTTGTTGTTGAGGGTTATGGCCCTTTACACGCAGTGAAACTTGGGAAACCTTATAATTGATTCTGTTACCTCCGGCTATAGTTTAGGAATCTCAAGCCTCTCCTAGGCGAGACATACCGGCTGTAGTGTTGGGAGCTCCTTGAGCCAGTTCCGTTTGTGTGCATTTGGATATAGGTTCTTTTTAGGTGTGTGCTCTTGATTTTCTGTTTTTGATCAATAGTTTGGCCGATAGGACATGTTTTGATTATATAGTCTCTTCGGAGATATCGTGGTGAGTATTTTGGCTCTTCGTCACTCTCGTCGGTTGGCTTGTTTACCGGTCGTCGAGCCTACACATCTCACTGATAGGGGACGCCGAACGACCCCCTCTAAGTCTTTGGGTTCTTATCATTTAGCCGACATTATGACTACTCATTCTGACATGGGAGAAATCCTTACGGCTCCACCAGATGGAGTTGAACACACTGCAGACACCCCTATCCCTCGTGAGGAATGGGGGGGTGATCCGCTCGAGACCCATCCTAACTTGTTTGGTCTGGATCCACCCGAGATCGAAATTGATTTTCATGATCTCATTGCACCTGAGGATAACCTGTTTCATCCTTCACATCCACATCATCATTTGTATAGGAGGTCAGAGTCTCATGCCAACCATGATACTACGACTTACGTTAATCCATTATCTTATGATATGCCTAGTCATGACATAGTTCATCTGTCCACTAGATCTGGTAGTCATGCTAGCACTAGCCATGCTGTTAGCAACACTGCACCCACTGGGGGCACTATTCATGCTACTCACACACATAGTATGGGGACGGGTCATATTCCTCCTAACAATGCTAATGTTGGAGGACGACCACCTCCTAGGACTACCAATCCTAATAGGAAGACTATTCCTACCACGAATCTTACACCGCCTAATACACATGCCCATACATGGAAACTAAGGACTACTTTTGCAAACATTCATAATCCTCCAAATACTGGGGGCAGAAACATACCAGTCACCTTTTTGACAAATCCTACTACTAGCAATGCCCATTTTAGGGTCGAAAATATACCTCTTACACATGGTCACCACACGATCGTTCATACTACTAATAGTGCTCATGTAGGGGGGGGAAAATACCTCATAACTATGGTCCTTACAACACGGTTCCCATTGCGAATAACATGCATACTTATCATCATGGGGGTAACCCTTACTACAATACGGTTGGAGCTGGCCATCAATATCTGCGACCCCAATATCTACCACCTCAGTACCCTCCACCTCAATTCGATGCTCAGAATACTTTTATACCTGCTTACCCTCACATGGGTCAGGTTGGGGGAAATTATCAACCTCATGGCCATGGTCAAACTTATGGTCCGTATCATCAACCTTTTAATGGTCATAATCAAGCTTATGGTCCATCATATCCTTCGGGTCCATACACGCAACCTTTTATGGGAGCTCATTATCAAGATTTCTAGCCGTAGCTTCCGTTTCTTGCTCGACTGAACCTTCTGGATTTTTTGAAGCTCACGAATGATCCGGTGTGTCATGATCCTAGTTGGCCTCTGATCCCCACTAACCTCCCTTCGAACATTCCAAAGTTTGAAGGGAAGAGTGGTGAGGACCCGAGGGACATGTCATGACGTTTCACCTTTGGTGTTCTTCCAACTCGTTGAATCACAATTCCGTTCATTTACGGCTATTTCAACGCACCCTCATGGGGGCAGCCGTGAAGTGGTATGCCAAGTTTCTTGGGGGCACCTATAGGGGATTCAATGAGATCACTTTGGTTTTCTTGGATCATTTCTAGCTGCTAGTTCGTTACGACACTGGTACTGAACTTCTATCCACATTCCACCAGAATAAGGCCAGGCATATTTATGACCATGTTCAAGAGTGGCATCGACGGAAGAGATTAGTGAAAGCCAACATTCCTCTAGAGTTTCTGTTGGAGTGGTTTATCAAGTCCTTAATTCCATATATTGCTAAGGATGTTTCGATGTCCGGCATTATGACTGAGGAACAAGCCATCCTAAAAGTCCAGCAGTTAGATTTGTTGTACTCTTAGTCTAGCATTTTATACGACATTATACTTGATGCACTGAGAACACGACATGAGCCCAAGAAAGTTCCTGGACCACATGACGATGGCATCATGGGTTCCGCAAGTACTTGACCTATGGACTTGGTTACAAATCAAATGCAAAATTTTTCGCTTAACCAATCTACTCCTGGGCAGGTTCACACCTTGTCCACTTCCATCCCACCGTCCGATATACAGTCTATGCAATCGACGAACCCATCGGGTAACCAATAGCCTAGTGGTAAGAAGAAGGGGAGAAATAATAGAAATGGTGGAAGCAATGGGAAGAATGGTAGTAATCGTAATACTCCACGGAAAGAAAACGCCAACCCTCCTTGAGACGACGAGAATGCTAGTGGGGACTATAAGTCTAGACGTAAAGTGAAATTTCCATGCAAACTATGTGGGGAAGATCATCTTACTCACTTGTGTCCCCGTATTGAGGAGGCATCGAAGCATCTTGCACAGACCTCAACTGTGTTGAATGATCCCCTTCCACATCATCAGAATATGGCTTTACATACTCCCACCACTAGTTATGGACCTAATGAGACTTCAATGTCTTCCTCCAATACTGGTGGCTATGGATGCATGAATATGGTCCAATTAGCGGTTAGTGTTGCTACTCGTCAACGCAATTATGGTGCACCACAACCGAATTTGGGGAATGAACCTCCCATTCCCCCTAATACATCCTTACATATCAAGAAGCCCTCTATTATGCCGCGGATACTGAAAGGTGTACTCAAGCGCTCTACGCATAATCCTAATGCCCAAGACGCCCAGAACTACTCCATTGTAGAAGAGTTGGGCCAAACTCCGTGTGCCATGTCAAATCTTGAGGTTTTACAGGATTTCCTGTCGCAACGGCATGCCCTTTTATCTGCTCTAGGAGTTCAGGATGAAGGAAGTCCTGACGTTATTATGTTTGACACTACTAATGTACAACCCCTCTTACCTTACCACGTGGATTTTCAAATCCAGGTGGAATGTTTGCAGAACTTCGTCAAGAGAATGGTGGTTGATGAAGGCACGTCAGTGTCAGTAATGTTGATCTCTTGTTGGAAAGCTCTTGGCTCTCCTCCCCTAGCTAAATCTATGACCATGCTCGCTGCATTTGATGGTCGTTCATTTAAGCCGCATGGGATCATCCCTTCCCTTGTTGTCTGCTTGGGTGGGAAACCTATTCCTATTGAAGTCGAGGTGGTTGATGCACCCATCGACTACAACCTTTTACTAGGTAGGAATTGGATGTATGCTACGAAAGTTGTCGCGTCTACTATTTTCAGAGTTATCTGCTTTGCTCACGAAGGCAATATTGTGACCATCGATCATCTTGATTACATTAGTCCCTCTTCCATAGCATCCACGGGATCAGTGGTCCCGAAAGTTACTGATTCTCAACTGGCAACTGGGAACATGGGTGTCAAATTGTACCCTTCTATGTTGGGATCCCTTGATTTCCCTGCACCCATTAATTTTATTGGAACCATCTCCGACGATGCATCTCCTCCGCTACATAATGTACCATTTCGGACATCATATACTGATGATCCGTGGACCTTACCCTCTACAAGTCTCTCGTCCGGAGACGTTGCATATGTCCGGATGGCTATGTCGTTATCTGCTGCTGAGCTTGCTTATCATGATATTCAACAAGCCACGGTAGAGCTGGATCTTTCCTCTTCTCGGAAAGAAGAAGAAGATCCCATTATGCTTCTGGTTTGGGAAGCCAACTTGTCTTGTTCACACGATTGCCTTGATAGCACTTTACCTTCGGATGAAGCCATTATTGAGGCTATGTGTGGTAGTGAGAGACCTTGGGAGGATATGCACCATAACTCTGGTTTTCTTCCCAACCTTGATCTCATCGAGAAAGAAGACTTTAGGAGGACTCTAGCTGAGATTGTTGGTCACCCTGTTGCTCTTTTGGGCACACATGAGATTTACACGGAGGGGAATATGGCTAATATTTCACCTACTATGGTGATCAACATCTCTTGAACTCCTGGAAAGATTGAAAATATTTATATTGGTGATGATAGCTCTCCTGAAGAGGTTCGCATCTACACCGAGATTTTTAAGGAACTCAGGGAAGCTTTCACCTGGTCATACAAGGAGATGCCAGGAATAGACCCCAGCATTGTTGAACATGAGATTAGAATGTACCCTAACTCTAAACCGGTTCGACAATGCTTACGCACTGTGAATCCTAGAAAGGTCGCCGCGATCAAAAAAGAGGTGGAGAAGTTGCTTAAGCCCAGTTTCATCTACCCAGTTCCCCTTACCAAATGGTTGTCCAATCCCGTTCCTGTAGATAAGAAGATGGGAACTATCCGCGTGTGTACTGATTTTCATGATTTGAACAGTGCATGTTCTAAAGACAACTTCCCCACTCCATTCATTGGTTAGATATTGGATGCTTTTGCAGGGAGTGAAATTTTTTCATTCATGGACGGATTTTTGGGGTACAACCAGATTCAAATAAAACCCGAGGACCAACATAAGACTGCTTTCATTTGTCCTTGGGGTACGTTTGCATACCGAAAAATGCCCTTCATCCTTAAAAATGCCGGAGCCACGTTTCAACGTGCGATGACCTATGCCTTTCATGACCTTAAACGTATTATGGAGGTTTTCTTGGATGATCTAGCTGGCCATTCTCGCAAGAGAGCGGACCACCCCAAGCACCTTCACTTGATTCTTGAACGATGTATACAGTACAAGATTTGATTGAATCCGAATAAATGCATCTTTGCTGTGAAGACAGGTCACCTTCTAGGGTTTATAGTTTCCAAAGAGGGTATTAGAGTCGATCCTCTAAAATTTGAGGCAATACTTCGGTTGCCTCCTCCACATAATTTGTTACAACTTCAGAGCATCCAAGGGAGAGCCACTTTTCTACATCATTTTATATTGAATTATGGTAATCTTACCAAAGGTTTCGCACGCTTATTGAAGAAGGACACACTACTTGTCTGGCATGAGTGAGCCCAACAGTCTTTCGATGCCCTTAAGAAAGCTTTGGTATCAGCCCCTGTGCTTAGTCCACTCGACTTCGCATGATATTTTATGCTTTATGTGGCCGCATCTCAGGAGACAATTGGCATGGTCTTGGTTCAGACAGATGATGTGCTCACCAAGCATGTGATCTATTACCTTAGTCAAAACTTAGTAGATGCTGAACTAAGATACACTCATGTGGAGAAGTTGGCACTGGCAATTCTTCATGCAGTCCAGTGGTTACGACATTATATCATGCTTACAAAAACCATGGTTATTGCACACATCAATCCATTTCAGTTCGTGTTATCACGACGTCTTATCGGGGGGAAGTACAATAAGTGGATTGTCATTCTTTAGGAATTTGAACTTGAGTTTGTTTCGGTGAAGTTATTCAAATCCTTGGTTTTCGTTGAGCTCCTGTCAGAGCTTCCATGGTTTGATGAGGATATTGTCCACGAAAATGACTTTGTGGATGAGCATTTATTTCTTATCTCGTCCAAGGACCCTTGGTATGGGGATATCATTGTATATCTCCAAACTTTGAAGTTTCCTTTGCACTATTCACGAGATGAATGACGGCGTGTGAAACATCACACTAAATATTATACTATTGTCGGTGACACTTTGTATCGTCGAGAAAAGGATTGTATTCCCCATCGTTGCTTAACTCATGAGGAAGTGGAGCGGGTGCTTAATGAGTTCCATGCTGGGGCATGTGGTGGTCATTTATCCGGGCATGCTATAGCCCAACGTATTATGCTAGTAGGTTATTTCTGGCCTTCTATCTTTAAAGATTGTATGAACGTTGTGAAGATATGTCACCCTTGCTAGGTGTTTTCTCGGAAAGTACACTCGCATCTGGTGCCCCTTCATCCGGTTGTCACCGTCGGTCCCTTCACTAAGTGGGGGATGGATTTCATGGATTGCAGGCCAGCTTCGGCTGGGGGGCATCACCATATTATAGTGGCCGTAGACTACTTTTCCAAATGGGATGAGGCCATGCCTACCATCAAATCCAATGGTGCTACAACAACCCATTTCATATTCAATCAGATTATCATTTGGTTCAGTATGCCTAAAGAGATTGTCACTAACCATGGCAGTCACTTTCAGAACAAGATGATGGAGGATTTGTCT
This sequence comes from Larix kaempferi, assembly GCA_027924585.1. Classification (NCBI taxonomy): domain Eukaryota; kingdom Viridiplantae; phylum Streptophyta; class Pinopsida; order Pinales; family Pinaceae; genus Larix; species Larix kaempferi. The sequence goes on along the minus strand of BSBM01001175.1, from coordinate 1,313,378 downwards.
CTCAAGCTTGGGTTTCGTCAAGAACACTCATCTTCTTACTATCCCCAAGCGAATGGTCCAGTCAAAGTAGTTAATAAGTCTTTAAAGACCATTCTCCAATGTACCATCCAACAGAGAAAGAACAATTGGCATATTATGTTATATCCTGCTCTGTGGGCTTATCGAACTGCAGTCAAGACTGCCACTGGGTTCTCGCCATTTCAGCTGGTACACGGTGTGGAGTCCATTTTACCGATCGAATGCAAAATCCCTTCACTTAAAATCACCATAGAACTCCTCCCTAATACGATGGGTATTGAGCAATGTTTGGTCCACCTTGAGCAGCTTGACGAGTAGTGTCGAGATGCCATCGTGGCTATTGAGGCCAATAAACATCGTGTCAAGGTTCAGTATGATAGGTCTGTCCATCCCTGGCAATATCCTGAAGGCGACTTGGTTCTCCTATATGAACAAGCTAAGGAACCCTTGGGGGCAGGCAAGTTCAATCCCATGTGGCACGGTCCTTACATCGTGAGGCGTGTCCTGGAAAAAGGAGCCTATGAATTAGAATATTATGAGGGGAACACCTTGAGGGAGCCTAGAAATGGGCTCTAACTCAAGCAGTATTATACTTGAGCTTCTAGTTCGAGCTGATGTCTTTGTATGCTATTGTATAGTTATTTCTGTACATGGATAGGTTGCATTTGGTTTTTGGGTCTGCTGATTCGCTTCCGTTTGATTAACAGATTTCAACGGAATCTTCCACGTTCTTAGGATTCGCGGATGGTGCTAGCCATCACACGCAACAACTTGCATTTGCTCCTTGGGTCATTTATTCACCTGATCATCTAGTTGTGTCTTCGGGAGGCGCTTGTCTTGGTCCTACATCTAACAATGTGGCTAAGTACAGTGCCATGGTTACGCTACTTCGGGATGCTATCTCACATGGCATCCAGTTTCTAGAAGTTCGCCTTGATTCACAACTAGTGGTGTCACAGTTGAACGGTCAGTACCGTGTGAGGGATCCTACTTTACTATGGAGATTCTTAAGGGTAAGACTCTTGGAATGACATTTTGTTTCCATTATTGTAACATCCCAAATTTTCATAAAAATTTAAAATTTTTTATAATAGCAATAATAGCTAAATTTACGATAAATTATAATTGCGGATATAATAATTTTTAAATGTAACAACATTAACTAATAGATGTTAGTACTAATCATACTTTAAATTCTATTTAGGAACAATGCGATAGTGACAACTTAAACACTTTCATAACAAATATGATTACGATAATTAAATGAAGTAACAATTCCGAAAATTTTGATGCGACACTCTTCTTCTACAATGATACGCATGATTAATGTAATAAATGATATGATAGGTTAGAAATGTGATATGATACTTTTACTTTTCGAGATGATACTGACAGTTTTATCTTTGCTGACCAAGGGTGTCCTATAAAGGACCCCGAAGCTTACTTAGCTGCAATGCTAAAGCATTGAACCTATTCTATGTGCAGACGACAGGTAATAAGATTCATGATTGCAATAAATTCCAATTCGTATAAAGTTCAAATCATCGTTGTAAATAAAAATAGAATGTTTAGAGAATGTTGCAACTATGAAAGCATACAGGTACGATTCGCATGCTTACACTTCTGCCTTCCAAGGTTCATCTTGCAACTGAATAATAATCGAACCAAGTTAACTATTGAAAAGCATCTAGTTAATAGTGTCGTCACTATAGTCATCATTGTACTAGCTGGTTCTGTCATCGTCATTATCGTGGTGATAGCTGTCTTATTGTCATCATTTGCATGGTAGTACCAAGTGATACAATTCCATCATATTACATGATTCAATGTAGATAGGAGATCGAATAAAACTATTGTTTTATATTACCAAACTATATGTGATAGTTTGCAAGTTTGAGAGCTCATACAAATAATATTATTTAATATATATAATTGATTAACTATATTAAGTTTGTGATTCACGTTTTCCTATCTACCATTATAACAAAACTAATGCAATACATTAGAAATATAATAAAATCTATTCTAGTTTCCTATCTACCACTATAACGAAACTATTGCAATACAATATAAATATTAGAAATATAATGAAATCAAAATGTTTGCAAAACATTACAAACGTTGTAACATACCGAAACAATGTCAAAATATTGCAAATATTAAAACGAAATATTTATAATAAACATTATAATTACTATAACAAATGAAACCATTGAATTGATATGTTAACAAGTGTTTTGTATAGTTTCTATCATGCTCATAGTACTGACATGCATTTAAATTGATGCTTGACAGGGTTGCAGGCTCATTAAGATGGTGCATAACTCGAGCTGTTGTGGAGATCAAAAATAGATCCTGCATTAAATGCTTAGTACATTACTCAGCTACCTTGGATTGTCAATGATCCATGTAATACAAAATTGTTGTAGTGGTTTCGGTACTCACCAATGTGTAAAGGTAAGACGTCTTCAAACTGGTTACTGCTGGCTCCTCCGTGTGCCATGGTGGCAATGCCAAACTAGCACTGGAGAGTGGGAATTAAATGTTGATGTTGCTTGTCCCAATGTTAACTTCGCTGGCACCTTGGTGCTCGTCGATGTTGATGAGTTAGGGTTGTCGGATTGTAACCCTAACCTTTGTCATGGATTTGGTTTTTGAGCTTGGAGAGTCGTCCATTGTGCTATTGTTACGGTCTGTGTGGCCGAAAAGCTGCTGAAAAATAGCTAGAAAGTGTTTGTAAGAGGTTCGACCTCGTGACCTGTAGATAGTGTTGAGTTACAGGTTCTGCTCGCTACAATGTCGTTTGAAGTTTAAGACTAAGTCTTTGGTTCAGACTGTTTAAACGGTTGATGGTTTCAAACTCTTCGTTATGTGATGATAGTGATACACCAAGCTATAGAGTGTCAGGAGTCCCCTCATTTCGTCTCAGGCAAGGACCTTGTCATCTTCTTGGCGAATGCAAAGAAACTTGACCATTGGAATGTGAAGGTAAGCGTCCTTCTAAGAAAAAGTAGTTCTCCTTTGCAATTTGACTTTCAGTTACAGATTTAACAGTTAAAAGATTTTAAGCTTGATCGTTTGATAGTTGCAGGGTATGAAGAATGCGTGCTTCCATTCCTGGTAAGCTTCGGGTCTTCCAAACCCTCGTAGGTGCCTCCGTCTATGGTTGAAGTGGTTTCAAAAGATGAGTAACAGATCTTGCCAAGACTGGTCGTTGTTCTGTTGTTGTTGATGGTTGAAGAAATTTTGAAACACAAAATTTAATCTACGGTTGTGACTTTCGTTCGTTTAAATGATACTTGGTTTCTATTTTTGAAGTCGTCGACTGGAGTTGTAACTTGTTGATGCTGGGGTTTTGGACTCCTTCAACTGTTGAAACTTGGGAAAAACCCTGTATGATTTTGTTTGCAAAACATAATGTATAAATATTTTATCAAAACCATGTCTTCATTGGTTAAGTTATGAAGTAGAGCCGAGGCTCGTTCTATGTGTAAACAATGTTTTCCTTCTCGGTAATAAAGAATGCATGGTAATATTCTGTGTAAATGTCTATGTTGTTCGACTTGATACTGTAGGTTTAAGTCGTGTTTTCTTGAACTAGACTAGGGTTTTAAGGATTTCGTTGAAGTTGAAATCTATGAAGAAAAGAATGTCGAAAAGATTTTTAAATCAGTTGTAAACAATGATAGTGGAAAAAATAAACCTAACTAGGGTTTGGATGAACTATACTTTGAAGTCGACAGTTGCAGTTTAGAAAATCTAACTAAATAGAATGAGATGATGAAAGAAAATGTTTTCAGTAATCCTTTGCATGAAGTAAATAAAGATAATGGCGGTAACAGGAAATGAAAGGAGTGAGCATATGCGAAAAGTGAAGACTGTAATTTGCAGCTCTATCCATAATTTATTTCTTATAAACATGGCATTAAGGAAGTGATTACAATAGATCAGTGTATGTGTGAATTGTTTAAGTATGAAATCTGTGTAGAAGACTATTATGTGTAGCTTGATAAAATGAATGCATTTATTTATTTACAACTATCTGATTTATAATGTAAACTTAATACAATGTACATAAATATACATTTAACTATTTTCTATGCATACAATAATGATAAGTATATTGCAATGTGTTTGTACAGAATTTAAACAATGTTTGTTTTGAGGAAATAAAAGAGCATTCTGTAATAGATTAGATATTATACAATGCTTATTACTTTTATTAACTATAGGATAGAAGATTAAACAATACTTCAATTACTGTAAACATCTGTCGAATCACTGGTAAAGTGCCTATATTTTCATCTATACTTAATCTGCATCTCTATACTAGAGTACGATGCACATAACATCATGAGGAAAAATATAGAGATTGGTTTATTAATTCTAAATCATCAATCAAGCTCTAACAGTTCAGACTTTAAACAAACATAGAAATAGATTCTTGCTTCAAACAGAAAACAAAAATTATTAACTCTATTGAACAGAACTATTAACTGATATGAGATAGAAAATTTGTAGAACCTGGATAAAATCTGTAGGGCAGCAAACAGCCCAAGAAGACTGTTCCACCCAACCAATTCTAGAAAGCAGTTAAATTCCTGCCTTAGGACCCCTGAGCCTGTTCACTGAACCACCAGGAGGAAGAAGCTTAGGAACTTAGTATCTCTTCTTGCAGTAGCAGGTAACTTGTCAAATCTTCAAGAGTCAGCAGTCCAAGGGACCTGCCCCATCACCTCTAGTTTTCTTCAATCAGTAGTTTGCAGACTTATACTTAGCACTCACCACTAGCCTCCCTATTTGAATCTCTTAGTGATCACCTGATGCACATGAGGAAATATTCCTGCAAAATTTTTTTGATTAAGGAGCTTCCTGCTCACTTTGAATTTTCCTTATTTAGGATGCCTAGGCCTTTTCAGTTGTTACTGGGTCATTAAATGAGCTGCCTGCTCACTTCCACCACATGGGTGATAATGCCACTTTCTTAGGGGTAGTTGTCCCTTAACCAACAGCTAGTGGTGAAGTGAAATTGCTTCCATCTATCCCATATATTCCAACAGCTTCCATTCCTCTCTAGTGGGTCAGTGAACACTCATTTAATAGTCTCCTTGGGTGTTTGTCTCCTAATTAATTTATTTAAATAATAATATTCGGTAATTACATTCAATCCTTGACCAACTTGGTCATAATTTCAAAACTTTGAAATTAAATTTAACATAAAGTATTTTGCAGAATAAAATATTATTTTCAGAAATTAGGTAGGTGACATACACCCCCCCTTAAGTCTCAACATCGTCCTTGATTTTGGTTAATCACTCCCTGAGTGTTCCTGAAACAGAGTTGGGTATGTTTCCCGCATACTACTCTCCAACTCCCAAGTTGCCTCTTCTGGGCTTAGGTGATTCCATTGCACCTTCACTTGACCAATGGTGCGATTCCGGAGCATAGTCTCCCTCCTTCCCAGGATACAGTCCGGTTCCACCTGAAAATCGCCTTCTTGTCCCACCTGTATATCATTCTAGTTCACAACATGAGTAGCATCATGTACATATCTCTTTAAAAACGATATATGAAAAAAATTATGAATTTTTAAGTTTGGTGGCAAGGCCAGTTGGTATGCCACTGGTCCAACCCTGGACAATATTTTGAAAGGACCACAATACCTGGGTGCCAACTTAGCACAGCTCCCCACTGTTAGTGAACTCTTTTTGGGTCTTACCTTGAGGAACACATGTTCACCAACCTGGAAATCTTTATGAGTCCTTTTTAAATCAGCTTGACTCTTCTGCCTATCTTGGGTAGCTTTTAAATGTCCTTGCACCTGTTTCAAGATTAGTTCTAACTCCTGCAACAATTCAGGTCCTAAAAAAACTCTATTTACTGGATCATTCCATGAAACAGGTGTATCACATTTCCTACCATAAAGAATTTCAAAAGGACTAAGTCTGGCTGATGCATGATAATGATTATTATAAGCAAACTTTGCTAAGTGCAAATAATCTTCCCACTTACCTGGCTGATCTTTAACATACAATCTTAGTAATTCTTCCAAAACATGATTTACCCTTTCTGTCTATCCATCCATTTGTGGATGAAATGTTGTTCTGAAATTTAAGGTTGTGTTCAACCCTTTAAATAGTGACTTCCAAAAGTTTCTGGTAAACTTAGAGTCACGATCTGAAATTATCACTTTTGGTATCCCATGTAATCGAAAAACCTGTTTCATAAAGATTTCTGCAATGTTTGGAGCTTTATGAGTTGTTTTTACAGGTATAAAATGTGTTTCCTTGTTGAGTTTGTCCACCACTACCATGATAGAGTCATTATGTTTCTGGTTCTTAGGCAATCCAGTAATAAATTCTATGCTTATCACCTCCCATTTCCAACTTGGTCAGTATAGGTAACGATTGCAACAATCCAGTAGAATGTTGATGCTCAACCTTCAATTTTTGACAATCCAAACATTTAGCTATGTACTATGCTACTTCATCCTTCATTCTGGGCCAATAATATTCTTTCCTTAACATAGTAATGGTCTTTTGATATCCTGGATGACCAGAATAATGACTTTTATGCATCTCATTTAATATCAAAAATTTTATTTCTGGTATGTCTGGCACATACAATCTACTTTTATATAGTAATAATCCATTTTCCTTCATGTTGTAATTTGCCATAGAATTTTTAGAACTGTTGTTTGTTGTCTTCTCCTTCATTTTTCTGTATTCTTCATCTATTTCACTCTTCTCAAGAATTTGATTTTCCAAATTAGTTGAATAAATATTGATGGTTGAAATAAAATTCAGTTTTGCCTTATGACTCAAGGTGTCTGCAACCTTGTTCTCTTTCCCTTTTCTATGCTGAATTTTGAAATCATACTCGCTTAGAAAGGTCAGCCATCTAGCTTGTCTAGCATTCAGATTTGTCTGATCTAATAAATATTTCAGACCCATATTATCTGTTAATAATGTAAATTTTCTACCAATAAGGTGACGGTGCCACTTTTTTAAGGCGTGAATTACTGCCAATAATTCTATACCATAAGTAGAATAATTCTTCTCATGTATTTTCAACTTTCTAGATTCATATGCCACTGCATGTCCTTCCTGTGTTAGGACTCCACCGAGTCCGTCGTTGCATGCGTCTGTACAAACTACAAAATCCTTGTTAGGATTTGCTATCCTCAAGACTGGTGTTGTTGTTAATAATTCCTTCAGCTTGTTAAAAATGTCAGAACATTTCTAATCCCAAACAAATTTCTTCCCTTTCCTTTGTGAGGAGGTTATGGGGTTTGTGATTTTTGAAAAGCCTTCTATAAACTTCTTGCAATATCCAGTAATACCCATAAATAACCTTACATCTGACACATCCTTGCGAACCAGCCAATCCTTAATGGCTTTGACTTTGTCAGGGTCAACCAAAATTCCCTCTTCAGAAATTATGTGTCCTAAATACTAAATTTTGTCTTTGTAGAAATCACTCTTACTAAATTTAGCATAGAGTTGATGATCCCTCAAAACTTGTAAAATGATCCGTAGATGTTTGTCATGTTCTTCTTTGTTCTTTGAATACACTAAAATGTCATCTATGAATACTACAGCAAATTTATCTAAGTATTTATGCAGAATATTGTTCATCAAACACATAAATACAGTTGGTGCATTAGTCAATCCGAATGGCATGACTATGAACTCATAATGTCCATATCTAGTTCTAAAAATTGTTTTGAAAATGTCTTCATCTTTGACTCGTACTTGATGATATCCTGACCTTAGATCAATCTTAGAAAATATCGTCGCTCCACGAAGCTGATCAAATAGATCATCTATGCAGGGCAATGGATACCGATTCTTGATCGTCATCTTATTAAGATGGCAATAATCTATGCACAGTCTTAGTGATCCATCCTTCTTCTTAACGAATATGACAAGTGCTCCCCAGGGAGACACACTTGGTCTTATATAATTTCTGTCAATCAGTTCCTTCAACTGTGATTTTAATTTGTTTAAATACAATATATTCATCTTGTAACATGCTTTAGAATTGGGCACATCTCCTGGTATCAAGTCAATGGTAAAATCTAAATCTCTTTTAGGAGGTAATCTTGGAATCTCCTTAGGAAAAACAGCCTTAAAATCCTTTAAGATTGGTATGTCTTCTAGTTTCAGCTTGTCCTTTTTATCCATAAATTCATCATTCACTACATTGACTACAAACAACTGACATTCTTTCCTAACTGCCCTTTTGACTTGTAATGCTGAAATCTATCTAAGGGTTACTTTTTGGGGAATGCCTTTGATTTCTACAGTTTTTCCTTCGTCATTTAAACAGGTAAAACTCTTTTCATAACAATTCAAAGCAACATGATGGGCTTCTAGCCAGTCCATTCCAATTATAACATCATATGATCCTAATGGTAAAATATTTAACTTGACTTGTGTTTTAAACTATTTGAAAAATAAGGTACAATTCTCAACGAAATATGAAACTTTCCTTTTTGTTCTTGTTGCTAGTCTAACCAACCATGATTTACTAAATTTTTCTATTTTCAAATTAAGACTTTCCACAATTGCTAGAGATATATAACTTAAACTAGCACCTAGATCAATTAAAATAGTAACGGGATGATTTTGTATCATACCTTCAATTTCTACCATGGAGATTTGATGATCTGCTTGCCTAATGTCAATTGCTGCATTAATTCTGGGTAGCTCTCTTTCCAAGTCCCCAACAGTCGGTTCTGTCTGAATTGAGTGAATATTGTTGGTTGTCCACTTTCTCTTGGGACACTCTAATGCATAGTGAGGACCTTGACATTCAAAACACTTAACATGTGCCTTTTGTTCATTGGGCCTATGGTTATTAGGAACATTCCTGGGTGCTGTAAAATTTTGCTGCTGACTGTTTCTGAAGTTATTATCTTGAAAATTTCGATTCTGGAAATTTTTCTTTTGGAAGCCTGAGTTTCCACTAAATCTGAAATTCTTATTTTTCTGTTCAAAATTATTGGGCTTATGATTTTTTCAGCTTGTCATTCCTTCTCTTTTCCGGTTGGTGTCGTAACAGAAAACTGCTTTTCGCATAGCCTCTTCCAGGGTCTTTGGATTATCATACTCAATTCTATCTTTAATGTTAAAAGGTAGAAAACTTAAATATCTCTGAATCTTTGGTTTTTCTTCGATAAGCTATGGCACATATCTCAGTAAGTTCAAAAACTTACTTTTCATCTCTTTCATGTTCATTACTCCTAGCTTCAAGTCATAAAGCTCCTTATATTTTTCTTCATCGTATTGCTCAGACATAAATTTCTTAATGAAGTAATGTTCAAAAGTACTCCAATTCACCTCTTTATATTTAATTCCTTTTACTCTTTTGATGTCTTGCCACCAAATATCTGCTTTTCTGGTTAAATTGTAGATGGCCATTTTTGCCTTCAAAGATTCTGAATAATTATAAATCTGGAAGTATTTCTTCACATCGGACAACCATGCTTCAGCTGTCTTGCCTTTCTCAGTTTCTCCATTGAATGTTGGAGGTTTTATCTTTTTGAACTCTCCGGAAATCTATTCATACGCGTGATTTTTCTTCCTCGGTTTGGAATCTCCCTCGTTGCTGTCACTGGAGTAGTTACGTTTCTTTTTATGTTTTTCTTGGACATTTTCTGAAGATGTAGAAATATTGCTCTTATCGTCAACTTTCATTTTCTTACTCCGGTCTTGTAGAGACAGATCCTCAACCTTCGAGGTATTTTCATTTTCTCTATTATGTTGGTCATTTGGACTTTTTTCGAATAGTACTTGATTTAACTCTTCTTGTGCTTTCAAGATTTTCTCATTATCTTGTTTTACAGATCTGATTTCTTCCTTTAATTCTTGAAATGCTCTTAACAATTCTGATGAACTGTCATTCACTCCACCGTGGCCTTCTTCTGCATAGTGTTGTCCCGTACTATGACTATTTGGTCGAAATCGATCCTCTGAATGTTCTTCTAAGTTTTCCATACCTGTATCTTAATAAATTTTCTATATACATCATAATTAAAATTTCAGTTAGTAATTTTTTTTTTCTTTTTTTGCTGAAATAAAATTTTGTGTTTATGTAAAATTTCTGCTGCATCTTCTTGGACCTTTTTCAGGCCTAGAGTTCGAACATGAGCTCTGATACCACATGTAACATCCCGAATTTTCATAAAAATTTAAAATTTTTTATAATATCAATAATAGCTAAATTTACAATAAATTATAATTGTGGAAATAATAATTTCTAAATGTAACAGCATTAACTAACAGCTGTTAGTACTAATCATACTTTAAATTCTGTTTAGGAACAATGTGACAGTGACAACTTAAACACTTTCATAACAAATATGATTACGATAATTAAATGAAGTAACAATTCCGAAAATTTTGATGCGACACTCTTCTTCTACAATGATAAGCATGATTAATGTAATAAATGATATGATAGGTAAGAAATGTGATATGATACTTTTACTTTTTGAGATGATACTGACAGTTTCCTCTTTGATGACCAAGGGTGTCCTATGAGGGACCCCAAAGCTTACTTAGCTGCAACGCTAAAGCATTGAACCTATTCTATGTGCAGATGACAGGTAAGAAGCTTCATGATTGCAATAAATTCGAGTTCGTATAAAGTTCAAATCATCGTCGTAAATAAAAATAGAATATTTAGAGAATGTTGCAACTATGAAAGCATACAGGTATGATTCACATGCTTACACTTCTGCTTTCCAAGGTTCGTCTTGCAACTGAATAATAATCAAACCAAGTTAACTATTGAAAAGCATCTAGTTAACAGCGTCATCACTATAGTCGTCATTGTACTAGCTAGTTCTGTTGTCATCATTATTATGGTGATAGCTGTCTTATTGTCATCATTTGCATGGTAGTACCAAGTGATACAATTCCATCATAACACATGATTCAATGTAGATAGGAGATCGAAGAAAATTATTGTTTTATATTACCAAACTATATGTGATAGTTTGTAAGTTTGAGAGCTCATACAAACAATATTATTTAATATATATAATTTGTTAACTATATTAAGTTTGTGATTCACATTTTCCTATCTACCATTATAACGAAACTAATGCAATACATTAGAAATATAATAAAATCTATTCTAGTTTCCTATCTACCGCTATAACGAAACTATTGCAATACAATATAAATATTAGAAATATAATGAAATCGAAATGTTTGCAAAACATTACAAATTTTGTAACATACCGAAACAATGTCAAAATATTGCAAATATTAAAACGAAATATTTATAATAAACATTATAATTACTATAACAAATGCAACCATTGAATTGATATGTTAACGAGTGTTTTGTATAGTTTTCTATCACGCTGATAGTACTGACATGCATTTAAACTGATGCTTGACAGGGTTGCGGGTTCATTAAGATGGCACATAACTTGACCTGTTGTGGAGATCAAAACTCGATCCTGCATTAAACCCTTAGTACATTACTCATTTACCTTGGATTGTTAATGATCCACGTAATACAAAATTGTTGTAGTGGTTTCGGTACTTACCAATGTGTAAGGGTAAGATGCCTTCGAACTGGTTACTACTGGCTCCTCCGTGTGCCATGGTGGCAATGCCAAACTAGCACTTGAGAGTGGACATTAAATGTTGATGTTGCTTGTCCCAATGTTAACTTCGCTGGCACCTTGGTGATCGTCGATGGCGATGAGTTAGGGTTGTCGGATTGTAACCCTAACCTTTGTCGTGGATTTCGTTTTTGAGCTTGGAGAGTCGTCCATTGTGCTATTGTTACAGTCTATGTGGCCGACAGGCTGCTGAAAAATAGCTAGAAAGTGTTTGTAAGAGGTTTGACCTCGTGACCTGTAGATAGTGTTGAGTTACAGGTTCTGCTCACTGCAATGTCGTTTGAAGTTTAAGACTAAGTCTCTGGTTCGGAGTGTTTAAATTGTTGATGGTTTCAAACTCTTAGTTATGTGATGATAGTGATACACCAAGCTGTAGAGTGTCAGGAGTTCCCTTGTCTCGTCTTAGGCAAGGACCTTGTCATCTTCTTGGTGAACGCAAAGAAACGTGACCATTGGAATGTGAAGGTAAGCATCCTTCTAAGAAAAAGCAGTTCTCCTTTTCAATTCGACTTTCAATTACAGATTTAACAGTTAAAAGACTTTAAGCTTGATCGTTTGACAGTTGCAGAGCATGAAGAACGAATTAGGACAAGGGTTTGGCAAAGGAATGCGTGCTTCCATTATTGGTAAGCTTCGGGTCTTCCAAACCCTTGTAGGTGCCTCCGTCTGTTGTTGAAGTGGTTTCAAAAGATGAGTAACGGATCTTGCCAAGACTGGTCGTTGTTCTGTTGTTGTTGATGGTCGAAGAACTTTTGAAAAAAAAAAGTTAATCTACAGTTTTGACTCTCGTTCGTTTAAATGATACTTTCTTTCTATTTTTGAAGTCGTTGACTGGAGTTGTAACTCGTCGATGTTGGGGTTTTGGACTCCTTCAACTGTTGAAACTTGGGAAAAACCCTGTATGATTTTGTTTGCAAAACATAATGGATAAATCTATTCTGAAAACCACATCTTCGTTGGTTAAGTTATGAAGTAGAGCCGAGGATCATTCTATGTGTAAACAATGTTTTCCTTCTAGGTAATAAAGAATGTATGCTAATATTATGTGTAAATGTCTATGTTGTTCGACTTGATAGTGTAGATTTAACTCGTGTTTTCTTGAACTAGACTAGGGTTTTAAGGATTTCGTCGAAGCTGAAATCTATGAAGAAAAGAATGACGAAAACATTTTTAAATCAGTTGTAAATGATGATAGTGGAAAAACTAAACCTAACTAGGGTTTGGATGAACTATACTTTGAAGTCGACAGTTACAGTTTAGAAAATCTAACTAAATAGAATGAAATGATGAAAGAAAATGTTTTCAATAATCCTTTGCATGAAGTAAATAAAGATAATGGTAGTAACAAGAAATGAAAAGAATGAGTATATACGAAAAGTGAAGACTGTAATTTGCAGCTCTGTCCATAGTTTATTTCTTATAAGCATAGCATTAAGGAAGTGATTACAATAGATTAGTGCATGTGTGAATTATTTAAGTATGAAATCTGGGTAGAAGACTATTATGTGCAGCTTGATAAAATGAATGCATTTATTTATTTGCATCTATCTGATTTGTAATGTAAACTTAATACAATGTACATAAATATACATTTAACTATTTCCTATGTGTACAGTAATGATAAGTATATTGCAATGTGTTTGTACAGAATTTAAACAATGTTTGTTTTTAGGAAATAAAAGAGCATTCTGTAATAGATTAGATATTATACAATGCTTATTACTTTTATTAACTGTAGGATAGAAAATGAAACAATACTTCAGTTACTGTAAACAACTATCGAATCACTGGCAAAGTGCCTATCTTTTCATCTATACTTAATCTGCGTCTCTATACTAGAGTACGATGCATAAAACAGGATGAGGAAAAATATAGAGATTGGTTTATTAATTGTAAATCATCAATCAAGCTCTAACAGTTCAAACATTAAACAAACTTAGAAATAGATTCTTGCTTCAAACAGAAAACATAAATTATTAACTCTATTGAACAGAACTATTAACTGAGACGAGATAGAAAATTTGTAGAACCTGGATAAAATCTGTAGGGCAACAAATAGCCCAAAAAGACTATTCCACCCAACCAATTCCAGAAAGCAGTTAAATTCCTCCCTTAGGACCCCCGAGCCTATTCACCGAACCACCAGGAGGAAGAAGCTTAGGAACTTACGATCTCTTCTTGCAGTAGTAGGTAACTTGTCAAATCTTCAAGAGTCAGCAGTCTAAGGGACCTGCCCCAGCACCTCTGGTTCTCTTCAATCAATAGTTTGCAGACTTATACGTAGCACTCACCACTAGCCTCCCTATTCGAATCTCTCAGTGATTGTTAGGAACCCATGTCAATCCTTTTCTTAGACATGGATACATATGCTTTGTAAGTCGTCCTGTAGTAATTGTTGATCCATAGTTTGTGTTATTGGTATTGGGCGCATATGCTTTGTAAGCCGCCCGTAGTATTTGTTGAACCATAGTTTGTATTGGCCCATGGTTTTGACCCATATTATTGGCACTTATATTTAGTATATAAGTGTGTGTTGAGGCCAAGGAAGGCACCGTGAAGTTATTTTGTATTGAGCTTGCTCAAAGGAGGTTGCCCCCTCAAAGTGGCCTGCGATCAATAAAAGTATTATGTGATCTCAAATATTGTGTGTTTTATTAATTAACTGTTGCAGGTTTGTCACATCTGGTATCAGAGCACTTTCTTGGTCTCGTTGGGTGAAATTTTTGCCCAAATTTGTTTTTTCACATATGTTGCAGGTTCGGATATGGGAATAATCCCTATCCGCTTAACTATGGGAAGTACTTGGGCATAATCCCTAAAAATCATTGTGAGGAGTACCATATGAACCCTGAAGTAGCTGGCCCATTGAGAGGACCTGCCAGCGAAAAGGGCAACGACCCCTACCTGATTGACTAGTTCCCACCCGTGAGGTAAACCAAGAGCTGTCGTTTGTGGCAAAGCGGTTATCAGTTTTACCTGAGCAGTGGAGTGAGGGGTACTGCCCCAATACGCAAGCCGTCAGACAACATTGGTGGCCAAGTGAATCCCTTGAACCGTTAGGAAGCCAAGCATATATGGGTTCCATATCTATTTTCAGCTACAAAATCGTAGATTTCCTCTGTCCAAACTATTGCCGGTTAGTTCCGTGCCATTGCAGATCAATCTGTTGCCGATCACTTCAGCGCCATTGTAGATCCCACTGTTTTTGATCCATATCTCCCTTGTTTCAACTCTGTTTTCCTTGAAACTTCACTGACACCCTTGCAATCTCATTCTGCATATTTCATTCCTGACGACCCTATCCCAAATTCCCCTTCCCAAGACCAGAAATCCCACATTTGTCTATTTTTAGGGTTTGCCATAACTCCTTAAATTTTCACCCAAACGCCTTCAAATTTTGCCACCGTGATCCTTTCCTAATTTTGCTTCTTTGTCCCTCTCTACCAAATTTTCTCATTATTTCATCCTGCCTCTGAAATCCCCATTTTTTGCTTCCCTATCCTTTCAACAGTGTCCAAAACCTAGTCAAACCCAAATTACCTTCTGATTTTTTCCCAAATCTAGATTTTCCTCTACTGAAACAATTTCTGTTTTTGTTTTTCTACCCATTGCACCCCCCCCCCAAAAAAAAAAAAAAAACTCCTGGTTATGGTTGTCACCCACACAGGAACAAAAACCATGGAGGAAGCACTTGCCACCATCTAAGCCAAACTCCAAGATCTGGATGAAAAATTTCTCGGCCTCCATCTTGAGCATTCATCCATGAACAACAGACGATAGTCTGAGTCTTCATCAGACAATGGGTTCTCTTCCTCCAGCAATTTTCATGGTTTGAAGCTTGATTTTCCTCGCTTCAATGGTACTGATCCGACTAGATGGATCTATCATGCAGAATAGTGTTTCAGTCTGCATAATAATTTTGATGTGAACAAAATTCCACTTGCCTCCTTTCATTTGGAACAGGAAGCTCTTCAATGGTACTGTTGGTACATCAAGGCTCATGAAGAGCCAAATGGCCTATTTTTGCCAGCTCCTTTTGCAACGATTTGGTCCTAGTGATTTTGATGACCTCATAGGAGCTCTCACTAAACTTCACCAAATTGGCATTGTGAGAGAGTATCAAATTGAATTTGAGAAACTATCCAATCACACTGAAGGATTGTATGATGACTTCTACCAGAGTTGTTTTATCAGTGGTCTAAAGGATGCAATCTGCTCTGAGGTCAAAATGTTCAGTCCCAACACAATGATGGAAGCACTGGGGTTGGCTAAGTTGGCAGAAGACAATATGCATCCCAACAGCGTTCCAAATCCTCTTTTGTTCCCTTCCGAAATATCGGTTCTCAAAGACCTCCCATGCTGCCAGCTCCTCGATCTACTCCTATCAAGCATTTGTCTGAAACAGAGATGCAAGCACGCAGAGAAAATGGGCTTTGTTATAACTATGATGAAAAATTCACTCGGGGACATAGATGTGTTCAACAAAAGCTCTATCTCTTGACGTGGATTCTTCGCCTACCTCTGAAATTGGTGAAGAAGCTCCAAATACAATGGATGCTCCGGTGGACATTCAGGAGCCACCTATTGACGCTCCGTCTCAGGACGACCTGCCAGAGGTATCTCTCCATGCTTTAGCTGGAATCACCACCCTCCAAAAAATGTAGGTCCGGGGTTACTTCAAGAAGCTTCCTCTTACAATACTCATTGATTCCGGCAGCATTCATAATTTCATTGACCCTCGGATCACCAAACATGCTGATTGTTTTATCCATCCTTGCTGCAACTTTGAAGTCATGGTTGCCAATGGGGGCACCTTACCTTGCAAAGGGAAGTGCATAATGTGCGTATATATATGGGAGATTATAACCTCTGCTCTGACATGTTTTCCTTGACCTTAGGCGGATGTGATGTGGTTTTGGGTGCTCAATGTCTATGCACACTTGGCCCCATTGTATGGGATTTTACTGAACTTTGGATGCAGTTCTCCCCCGATGGACAAAAACACACATTGAAAGGATTACAAATAGGGTCCCTCAGCATCATTAGTTCACATCACATGGAAAAAATCCTTAAGAAGAGTTCACATGGTGTCATCGCTCAGATCCATTCCATTCAAATGCAACCATCAATGGTCCCCGCTACTCCTGTGGATCTACAACAAATTTTGGATCTATATACAGGTGTTTTTGCTGAACCAGTGGGACTGCCACCTTCAAGACCAGAGGAGCATCGTATTCATCTCCTTCCTGGAAACATTCCTCCCAACATCAGGCCCTATCGCTACCCATTTCACCAAAAAACAGAGATTGAAAGCTCGTTAGGGACTTACTAAAGCAAGGTATTATTCACCAAAGCACAAGTTCCTTTTTTTCACCAGTTCTTCTTGTCCGCAAAAAAGATGGGTCATGGCGCCTCTGCATTGACTTCCGAGCACTTAATCACCTCACCATCAAGGATACGTTTCCAATTCATGTTGTTGATGAGCTTCTTGATGAGCTTCATGGTGCTCAATTTTTCTCCA
Source organism: Larix kaempferi (assembly GCA_027924585.1). Taxonomy (NCBI): domain Eukaryota; kingdom Viridiplantae; phylum Streptophyta; class Pinopsida; order Pinales; family Pinaceae; genus Larix; species Larix kaempferi. The sequence continues at coordinate 1,296,195 of BSBM01001175.1, read as the reverse complement.
AGTTGGATCTTCGTTCTGGGTATCATCAAATTCGGGTTCATGAGGACAATATCCCTAAAACAGCTTTCCACACACATGATGGCCACTATGAGTTTTTGGTCATGCCCTTTGGTCTCACTAATTATCCTTCCACATTCCAGGCCTTGATGAATAAAATATTCTGGCCCTACTTGCGGAAATTCATTATGGTATTCTTTGATGATATCCTCATCTACAGTAAAACATGGGCTAAACATCTCCAGCATCTGGATGTTGTAATGCAACTTTTCTCTAACCATCATCTCCATGCCAAATAGTCTAAATGTGTTTTTGGCCAACAGGAAGTTGAGTATCTCGGGCACATTATCTCAGCATAAGGGATTTGTGTGGATCCTACCAAAATAACTGCCATGAACAATTGGCCGTCTCCTAAGACACTCAAGAGCCTTCGTGGTTTTCTGGGGTTGACTGGCTACTACCGCAAGTTTGTCAAGGATTATGGGAAGATTGCAGCTCGATTAAATGCTCTATTGAAAAGGGATGCTTTTACATGGACTCATGCTGCTGAGTGTGCATTTGACAAACTAAAACAAGCTATGTGTACCACACCTGTTCTAGTTATGCCCAATTTTTCCAAGCCCTTCACTATTGAGAGTGATGCTTGTGGCAATGGACTTGGTGTTGTTCTCCTTCAAGATGAACACCCCATTACGTTCACCAGCAAAGCCCTTTCAGGTAAGAATTTAGCTGCCTCTACATATGAGAAGGAAATAATGGCTATTTTTCATGCAGTATAGAAGTGGCAACCCTACCTCTTAGGGAATCATTTCTACATCAAGACTGACCATCGGAGTCTAAAATAATTCTTGGAATAGTGTGTATCCTCCCCAGCCCAACAGAAATGGGTTAGCAAACTCATGGGTTATGACTATGAGATCACTTATAAGAAAGGTAAGGACAATATTGTGGCAGATGCTCTTACTTGCACATTTGATGACCAAGGTTCTCTTTCAGCTATTTCTATGCCTGTTCCAAATTGGTTGCAATCTATTCAACAAGGCTATGTCAATGACTCTTCATTATCTCAACTCATCCAACGCTTGGCCAACAACCCTTCTGTTGTACCACATTACTCTTGGGATGGTGCTTCCCTGAGATACAAGGGTCATCTGGTGCTTCCCCAAAGCACAGATCTTCAATAGGATGTCTTCTATGAACTCCATGCTTCTCTGTCGGTAGGGCACTCTGGGTTCCTCAAAACGTATGAACGGGAACGACGTAACTTCTTTTCACAGGGCATGAAAAGGACAATTCAACAGATGGTGGCTGAATGTGATACCTGCCAACGCAATAAGGGTGAAACGACACTCCTTCTAGGATTGCTCGACCCCTTACCCATACCTACCCGGATTTGGATAGATATTTCTATGGATTTCATTGAAGGGCTCCCTAAATCTGGAGGGAAGACAGTGATTTTGGTTGTGGTTGATCGCCTCTCCAAATATAGTCATTTTTGTGCTCTCAACCATCCCTATACAGCCTCCTCCATTGCTCAAATTTTCTTGGACCAGATCTTTCGTCTTCATGGAATGCCTTCTTCCATTGTCTCGGATCGTGATGCAACTTTCACCAGTCATTTTTGGACACAACTATTTCGCCACACTAGCACCAAACTGAAGATGAGTTCAGGGTATCACCCACAAACATATTGTCAGACTTAAATTATCAATAAATGCTTGGAAACGTATCTTCGTTGCTTCACCTCTAAACAACAACATCAGTGGGAAAAGTGGCTCCCTCTCGCTGAATGGTGGTACAATACCTCTTACCACACTGCCTCTAAAATGACTCCATATGAAGCAGTTTATGGTCAAGCACCCCCAGTTCTTCTTCCATATACCCCCAGTAGTTCTCTAGTTCAGGCAGTTGACATGGTCCTTCGAAACTACGATGAGGTTCTTCGCATTTTGCACGAAAATTTTCACATGGCAAGAAATTGCATGAAGCAACAAGCTGATCAGCACCGTTCTATGCACACTTTTGAAGTAGGTGATATGGTTTTTCTTTGTCTCCAGCCTTACAAGCAATCCTCACTGAAACTCAAAGGGCATCATAAGCTCGCTTCAAAGTTCTATGGGCCATACAGGATTCTTCAGAAGATTGGGTTGTTGCTTATAAATTAGAACTTCCTCCTTCTTCCAGCATTCATCCAGTATTTCATGTCTCTTGTCTGAAGAAATTTCTTGGCACCAACATCAAAGGACAAACTATTTGACCAGAACTGGATAATGAAGGATCCATCCTTTTGGAGCCAGAGGCCATCCTCAATAAGCACACTCATTAGCTTCGCTCTCGCTCTATCACAGAGTTCTTAATTCGGTGACACAGAATGCAGCCTGAGGATGCTACATGGGAACCACTCCTTCAGATTCAACGATAATTTCCACATCTAAAGCTTTGAGGACAAAGATTTTTCTAAGGGGGAGGGGATGTTAGGAACCCATGTCAATCCTTCTCTTGGACATGGATGCATATGCTTTGTAAGTCATCCCGTAGTAATTGTTGATCCATAGTTTGTGTTATTGTTGTTGGGCACATATGCTTTGTAAGCCGCTTGTAGTATTTGTTGATCCATAGTTTGTATTGGCCCATGGTTTTGAACCATAGTATTGGCGCCTATATTTAGTATATAAGTGTGTGTTGAGGCCAAGGAAGGCACCGTGAGTTTATTTTGTATTGAGCTTGCTCAAAGAAGGTTGCCCCCTCGAAGTGGCCTGCGATCAATAAAAGTATTATGCGATCTCAAATGTTGCATGTTTTATTAATTAACTATTGCAGGTTCATCACAGTGATCACCTGATGCACATGAGGAAATATTCATGCAAAAATACTTTTGTGTAAGGAGCTTCCTGCTTAATTCAAATTTTCCTTATGTAGGCTACCTAGGCCTTTTCATTTGTTACTGGGTCATTAAATGAGCTGCCTGCTCACTCCCACCACCTGGGGGATAATGCCACTTTCTTAAGGGTATTTGTCCAATAACCAATAGCTAGCGGTGAAGTGAAATTGCTGCCATCTGTCCCATACCTTCCAATAGCTTCCATTCCTCTCTAGTGGGTCAGTGAACACTCATTTAACAGTTTCCTTGGGTGTTTGTCTCCTAATTAATTTATTGAAATAATAATATTCAGTAATTACATTCAATCCTTGACCAACTTGGTCATAATTTCAAAACTTTGAAATTAAATTTAACATAAAGTATTTTGCAGAATAAAATATTATTTTCAGAAATTGGGTAGGTGACAATTACATACATTCATGTTCCTAGAAGTTTTAATCATGTATTTGATGCATATGCTAATTATGTCCTAGATTGGAATTTGTCACATTCATAACATCCATAGTGAAGCACACAAATAGAAGATACATTCATACATTTGTACATACACAAATAGTAGAACCAGAAAACCATGGGTTGTATATAAATATCGTGTCCAAAAAGTGGTAGTGTCATGATACAAAACTGGAGCCAGTAGCCCTCAAAAATATACATATCAATACAAAAATAGGACTCTGAGATATCGAATCCATATGAGGAGGCCTAGTTTCCACCTCGGTAGGATGTGTCGCATAGTAATAGCGTACTGCAGTCACTAAACGCTGTAATAACCGCACCTAGGGACCTAGCACTCCCACTAACTGGTGCTGCATCTCCTCCGGGAGTTGTGCTATCTCTGCCTAAGGTACCCTATTGACCATGTGGGACATGTTGCTCCGCAGGGTCTATAATGTGCACTCGGCTGCGGCACCTGTCACCTCATCAACTCTGCCCCGTCGATGATGTCTTGGGAAGCCCTAGTGTCTCACTAGACCCTTCTCTATGAGAAAACAGTAGAATATTAATACATGATACCACCACCAAAATTTTTTTTTGCATTCTCATTTATAATTAAAAAATCCATAAAAATTTGATATACCAAAAAACACAAAAAGAGTAACTCACCAATGTCTCCAAATGCTGCTCCTAATGGTAGCGGCATGTCACGGTCCTGTCGGATGTCTATCCCTGCAGAGGGATAGTCCTCTATAGCGATGACCTGTTGGTCCCACCAGTGAAAGAACTCATCAGTGAATGGTGATGCCTATCGGCCACCACCATGTTGCATCAAGACCTCCACCCATTGGGTCAGGGCTATGTTGCGGAGACTATGAGGAGGGACCTCAACCCTCGGACTGAGTCCTAGAACTTGCTCAAAGAAGAAACTGCACAAAATACAGCCGTAACCAAATTTTTTTGCCTTGCCATGCTTGCACTCTGTTAACTGGGTCTTCATGGACCCCAGTAGCATGGTGCACCAATCATATATCATGGGCCTCATACACTGTGATGCATAAAACAAAACTAGTCTTGAAGCCTGGTGAAGGGGTGCTGAACTTGTAATCCGTACTAAGGTAGCCACTACAACTTGCATGCCAAGCTGCACTATGTGTTTGATGTGTATTTGACTCCCCATCGTACGGATATTGGGAGCGCAATACCGTTCTATGTAGTCAGCCACTATAATCCCTGATCCCACTGAACGAGACCGAAGGCTTGCCACCTCACCTCAGCAGGACAAACCAGTAATGAAGTAGATATCATCCACTTCCAGTGATAGTACCTGCCCATCGAGGTCGAAGTTCTGTGGGTCTATATCCCGGTATTGCATCAAGCACTGGAGTAGTTGGTTTTGGGCCCTTGAACCCCCAACACTCCAAAACTTGTAGAGCCCACATGCTTGTAATGATTGTTGTGTTGGAAAATCATTGCGAATGGCCTCATCCACGAGGTCATGCTCCCTCTCTCTCCATTCTAGGACCATCCTGGAGGAGAAAAAACAAGTTTTTTTAGTCAATCTTATTTAAAAAACCAAACTCACGGACTTACCTGTGGGTTAATTTGTATACAGGTGTGGGTACCCGTGGGAAATGCATGCGTTGACAGCATCTACACAGCCCTACCGGCAACCCACATAATTATAGCCTGCGGGTATGCCCGTGACCATTTAGCGTTTGGCCACATGAAAATTCCAACCTTCAAAAATTATACTAAAAGCATGGAAATGGAAGAGATGGATGAGACTACCAACCTGCTCCTGACGGCTCGATGAATGGACGCTTGTAGCTCCTGGAATCAGCAGTCAAACTTTGAGGTGAAAACTAACCACTTGGCTCCAAATTGGTGAATAGTGAAAATGAATTGTAAATTGTAAATTTTTGTTACTATTTATAATTTATGATACCCACTTCTCTATAGTTTTCACTATTTTATGCTGATCTGGACTAATATAATGTCATGGAATAGTACTTTTGACCAAATTTCTTCGGTGAGAGTTGTTTCCAACCGTTTTGCACGTACCCCAGGTATATTTCACACTCAGCATATAGGTTAGATGCCACTTTCACATGCATCATGCATTTGACCTTTTGACCATTTTCATTTACCCTAGGTGCGACCCCACTTCTTAACCAACACAGAGCCTTCACACTGTTATAGAAGTGTTGTTATTTAGCGGTAGGGCCTTTCCGAACATGGGTGCCCTAGTTAGAGCCCCTTTTTGCCTTTCAGTGCCCATGCCGTTGTTTCTCTCTAGGATTGGGAGTCCTTTGTAGTTATGCCATGATGTTGTGATAAAGACTCATACTCTACTTTTTCTTATGTTGGCCATCTCCCATAAGGAATCCTCCCCTAAAGTATTCCAAGTTGTGATTTCATTGCATCATCCTGCTTGCCGCTTGAGCCTTGTGCTAGCTCCTGCTTACTCAGTTATTGGCCTGGTTCCTGAGCAATTTCCCTATCGAACCCTGTAGAGCTTACATTTGTCCTTCACAATTTGATGACCCTTTTGACCCCGAGGGAACACCCCCCCAAGTGTCCACATCCTGCACGCACTTCCTTGTGTTGATCATAGGTATGTTCCACTGCTTGGGACTAGTCTACTCTCTTTGATACTCGTTCCCTCGATTGTTGTACTATAAGCAATTTGATTCCTTTTCAAGCTTTCCAAATATGAAAAAGACAAAAAAAATCAAATATTCCGAAAAGCCGGACGGGATTATGGTTACTACTTCTTGTTGGCAGCTGTTGTGTTTCCTTTGAACAGAGCACTCATTCCACTCCATACATTATGATTTGGGACTATTGTAGATGTATATGTAACTTCATAATGTATTTCATTTATATATTTATTGTACTCCTATAGAGATGTATTATTCCTCTATATGGAAGTGTCGTCATTTGTATTGACAAGTGTCGCAAGTGTGTTAACTTGCCGATGGGTTATTAGACCACCTAGTGAGGGGTTGGTCCGGATTAATGTAACCTGAGGTTATTAGACTGATTTAGACAAGTCGCCTCATTAGTTTATTAGGCAGGTCAGGACAAGTATAAATAGAGATCGGGAGATCTCTATTTAGATCATCTCATTATCTCACTCTACATCACTCGAAAAGTGGCGCACATGTGAGAAGGAGGATCAGCTGCTAGGAGAAGTCTATCTCTTGTACTTGGGTTGTACTTTAGTTGTACTATTGCTCTATCTATATTTGAGGAAGTTGTGGGGTTTTTCACCTTCGGGTTTTCCCCATAGAAACTCTGTGTATTCATTGTCTCCTATGGTTGCTTCTTGTGATGATTGATATGCTTGCTATGATTGATATGCATTGATATACTGTACATGTTATTATCTCAGTAAAGATCCTAGAGTATATTGAATTAATGCTCAAAAATTAACATGGTATCAGAGCTAACCTGAGAAGAAGACATTGTGCAGTGGTGGAAACCAGGGTTTCTTGTTTATTGGGTTTCTCTCCACATATTTTGGAAAATTAATATGATAGATTGACTCTCCTCAGCAAGGTGAATCTATCTGTCCAATCAAAATTCAATTTTGAGCACTTTCTATTTTGGCCCTGAAAATTAGGGTTTCCTCAAAAATAGGAATTTCTGAAATATGAAGGCACAGCTGGAAGCTCCTTGGAAAAATCAAAGTTTAGAGCTTTGGATCGAGATTTTTGGCTGGATAGAACTCCAAGAAACTCAAACCCCAATTCACGGTCCTCCTTAGTGAATCCGGAAAGACTCAAAGGCATTTCTGAAGGGTGAAACTTTGCAGAACTCAAATTCTGAGTATATTAGGCTAATCAATTCATCAAGGCGCATCTTTCTATCCTTTCAGAAAGTTGAGATTCACATCTTGAATTTTTAGGGTTTCTCTAACAAACCTAATCCAGGACCAGATCTAGTTTTTATCAAATCAAGTGGTAAGACCTAAATCTTTTCTATTTCCATTTGAAGTACTCCTTAAGATGTCTCACCACACCAAGCTTGAGGATAAGCTTGAATGGGATGATAAATTCCGAGCATGGAAGTATAGGATTGGGTTAATCCTAGAAGAAAATGAATTGGACACTTACATAAGTGAAGAGGTCCCTGTCCTAGAGGGAGAAGAGGCTAAGGCCCTACATAAGATGAACTTGGTCAAGGCTAAGAGAATCATTGTTGATTCTATCAAAGACCATCTCATACCACATGTGTCATCTCTGAAGACACCCAAGGAGATGTTTGACTCCCTAACCAAGCTATTTGAAGGGAAGAACATAAATCAGAAGATGACTCTGCAGAATCAATTGAAAGGGGTCAAGCTGTTGAATGGAGAGACCATTCAATCTTATTTCTCCAAGGTCTATCAGATCAAGGAACAACTTGTAGCTATGGATGAAGTAGTGGATAATGGTGAAGTGGTTATGACTACTCTGAATGGCCTACATAGGTCATGGGATTCCTTTATTCAAGGAATCTGTGCAAGAAAGAAATTGATCTCTTTCAGTAGAATATGGGAGGAATGCTCTCAAGAAGAAGCTAGGCTTATGGCCCGAGAAGAAAAGATGGGGAATGAAGATCAAGCTCTCACAACTCACACCAAGGGAAACAAGTTTAAGAGGGAGAGGCCTCATAACAAGAAACGTTCTCACCCCCATTATAAGAAGAAAGACCTCTCTCATGTTTGATGTTTTGATTGCAATGAATTAGGACACTTTGCTTCAAATTGTCCCAAGAAGAAGAAAGACAATAACAACAACTTCAACAATAAGAAGAAGCATAACAAGAAAAGATATCATGCTCATGCTGTTGAGGATGATGAGCCTCCCAGGAAGAAGGCTAGAACAGAAAGTGATGACCAATCAAGTAAAGATGAATATGTCTTAATCTCTGCTCTCACAGGTACGATCTCTCATGGTTGTAATGATTGGCTTATTGCTAGTGGGGATTCCATACACATGAGTGGGTTTAGAGAATCTTTTGCAAATCTATCTGAACATGAATCACCCCATAAAGTGAAACTTGGGGATGACTATCAATACCCTATCAAAGGTAGTGGTGAAGCTTCTTACAACCTAGACTCTGGGAAGTCTTTGAAGATGAAAGAAGTTCTTTATGTACCTGGACTTAAGAAGAATCTACTCTCCATATCTCCATTAGATGCAAAGGGCATGAGGGTTGCATTTGTAGATGGACAAGTACTCATGTGGCCAAAGGGTAAAACCATAGATGATGCAGTAGTGATTGAAGAGAAAGAGGGAGGATTGTATAAATTTAAGGGACAACCTGAACATGCCATGGTACATGAATCCATGGAGCCAAGTGAACTTTGGCATAGAAGGCTTGCTCATATGAACTATAGGGAACTTCCAATTGCAAGCAAGGCTGTAGAGGGTCTTCCTGAAATCAAGACAAAGCATGAAGGTATTTGCAAAGGATGTACAAAAGAAAAGAACATAAAGAAAGCATTTCCAAGCAGTGAAAGCAATGCTAAAGGAATCTTGGAAATCATCCACACTGATGTATGTTGTCCAATGTCATCCAGTTCTCTGAGTGGGTATGTTTACTATGTCTCTTTCATTGATGACTTCTCCAGGAAGACTTGGGTTTACTTCTTGAAGAACAAAGATGAAGTATTTGATAAGTTCAAGGAATTCAAAACCTTGATGGAGAACCAAACTGATAATAGATCAAGACTTTCAAATTCGACAATGGCAAAGAATTCACTTCAGGTGACTTCAAGAAGCTATGCAGTGATTCAGGGATTAAGAGGGAGTTGACTGCTCCTTACAATCCACACCAGAATGGAGTTGCAGAAAGAAAGAATAGAACAATCATGGAAGTAGCAAGGGAATTGTTGCATGACCAGGATCTACCTATGCATCTATGGGCAGAAGCAGCTAGAACATCTTTATATGTGCAGAACAGAACACCCCACAAGATATTGGACAACAAGACACCAAAAGAGGTCTTTTCTTGTAAGAAATATGAATTTAGCCATATCATAATATTTGGTTGTCCAGTATACACTCATGTCCCAAAAGAAAAGAGGACGAAGCTAGATCCTTCAGGAAAGAAGGGTATCTTTGTGGGTTATAGTGAAAGCTCGAAGGCTTACAGAATATACTTTCCAGGGTTCAAGAAGATTGATGTCAGCCGGGATGTGACATTTGATGAAAACTCAACATTCATCAAATCAAGGAAGACAACTGTTGAAGATCATGAAGAACCTAAGGACACTAGATTTGAAGACACTACCATGTTTGAAGTAATTCCAAATGTTGATCATGAAATTGAAGATCCACAAGAACTTGTAGATCCACCTCATGAGAATAACTCTCACAAGAGAAAACCTACATGGGCTAGAGAGCTCATTCAAGATGCAGAAAGATATGGCATTCCAAAAGAAAAACACAGAGCAAAGAAGAGAACTAGATCACATACTAGCTATGTTGCTTTACTCTGTGATATCATGAGCAAGGAACCTTCCAGTTATGAAGAAGCAGCCGAAAAGAAAGAATGGAAGGATGCCATGGTCGAAGAATACCAATCAATAATGAAGAAAGATGTTTGGGATGTTGTCCCAAGACCTGAAGGGAAGTCTGTGGTGACTTCCAAATAGATCTACAAGATCAAGCATGCTGCAGATGGCAGCATAGCGAAATACAAGGCAAAATTCATAGCTTGTGGCTTCTCTCAGAAAGAGGGAATAGATTATGAAGAAACTTTTGCCCCTGTAGCCAAGTACACTTCCATCAGATCAGTACTTGCTCTGGCTATAGTGATGAAATGGAAGCACCAGATGGATGTCAAGACTGCCTTCTTGAATGGTGTAGTTGAAGAATAAGTGTATGTGGAACAGCGACTCGATTTTGAAACACATGATAGAGAGTCATATGTGTGCAGATTGAAGAAAGCCTTGTATGGCTTAAAGCAAGATCCTAGAACTTGGTATGGTAGGATGGACAATTTCCTATCCAGTTTCGGCTTTACCAAGAGTAAAGTAGATTCCAACCTTTATTACAAGGTTGAGGAAGGCAATTCAGTGATACTATTATTGTATGTGGATGACCTATTTGTAATAGGAGATGATAGATTAATTGCCGATACAAAGAGGAAGCTTGCTGCCGAGTTCGAGATGAAGGACTTGGGGATGATGCACTACTTTCTAGGCATGGAGGTGTGGTAGAATGCAGATGGGATCTTACTTGGACAAGGGAAGTATGCAGTAGAGATGCTGAAGAGGTCCGGGATGATGGACTACAAGGTCGTGGCCACACTTATGGAATCAAACCTGAAGCTTCTGTGTGATGCTTCATCTAATTTGGTTGATGTCACTATGTATCGTCAGATGACTGGGTCCTTGATGTACCCGACAAACACGAGACCAGATATTTGTTTTGCGGTGAACACATTGAGCTAGTTCCTGATGGATCTGAGGAGTGTTCATCTGGTTGCTGTAGAGCATATTCTGAGGTACCTGAAGGGTACAGTTGATTATGGGCTCAAGTATGATGCGAATCAAAAGTTTAACCTACAAGGATATGTTGATTCAGATTGGGCAGGAAGTGCTGCAGATAGGAAGAGCACATCTGGGTGCTGCTTCAGTATGGGATCAGGTGTGATCTCTTGGTTTAGCAGGAAGCAGTCCTGCATAGCACTAAGTATAGCCGAAGAAAAATATGTTGCAGCTTGTTCAACTAGTTGTGAGGCAGTATGGCTCCAGAAGCTACTGTCTGAGTTATTTGATCTACCACTAGAGGCTACTGGTATCTTTTGTGAAAACCAGAGTTGTGTGAAGTTGTTTGAGAATCCGGTGTTCCACGATAGCTTGAAACACATAGAGATCAAATATCACTATATCATGGATATGGTGCAAAGGGGAGCAGTGAAGCTTCTGTATGTTGCGACGGATGAGCAGATTGCAGATGTGCTGACGAAGCCACTAGCCAGAGTAAAGTTCGAGTACTTCTGAGAGAGGCTTGGTGTTCTTCAGATCAACGACACTTTGAGGAAGAAGTGATGGACACATTTACTAAATCCATTCCAAGCATGGTGGAAGGAGGATCCTTCACATGGCTATGGATGTAAGCACTGCATGATGAGCATCATGATGATGTTCTAGTTTTTGCTCTGTATGATCAGTTGGATCATTTATGTATGTATGCATCATGTTGGATGCTGGATATGATTAGTTGGATCATTTATGTATTTATGCATCATGTTGGATGCTGGATATGATCATTTGGATCATTTATATTTATGAATGTATCAGGTTGATACAATATGATCAGGTGGATCATGTATTTGTGTATGTATCAGGTGGATACATTATATGATCAGGTGGATCATGTTTGATGATATGTATCAAGTAGATACATTGGATGATCATGTATGATGACTTGTATCAGGTAGATACTTGGTATGCATCAGGTGGATGCATTAATTGATCAGGATGATCATAGATGATGAGCTTCGGGATGTTGCTCCAGATGATATGCATCGGATCGATGCTATGATGATGATCAGGTTGATCATATGATGATGTACATCAAGATGATGGATAGTGAGTATTAGGTTGATACTCTGTGTCCGTGGACAGGTTGTGCATGTAGCATAGAAAAGATCCTGGGAGATCCAGACAGGTAGAGAGGTGTGCTCGTAACATCCTGGGATGCTCTGAGTAGGTTTTTCTACGGTTTCACATAGAAAAGATTATTTAAAATATGGATAGGTATAGCGGTGTGCTCGTAATAGCCTGGGATGCTCTATCGACATCTAGACAGGTAGAGCAGTGTGCTCGTAACATCCTGGGACGCTCTGAGTAGGTTTTGCGAAAGTTCACATAGAAAAGATCCTTTAAAATCTAGATAGGTATAGTAGTGTGCTCGTAATAGCCTGGGATGCTCTATCGAGATCCAGATAGGTAGAGCAATGTGCTCGTAACATCCTGGGATTCTATGCGTAGGTTTTGTGAAGGTCAACATGTAAAATAACCTATAGTCTGTGCTAGGTTTTGTTGATGCACGTAATCAATCCTGGGATACACAGTATGGCCATTGATGATGAATACTTGCAGGTGGTGGGCCTACATCCAGTATGAAAAAGCACTGGTTCTATAGAACTTCCTATGACGAGTAGATTCAGAGATTGATTGAGATAGCAGCAGCAGTGATGATGACGATGATTCAAGGATGATGCATCGATGACGATGATCCAGAGAAGAAGACTTGTGCTAGATGATTTGTGTCGATAAATACCTTCCTAGTTAAGAGGGAGTGTTGATGTATATGTAACTTCGAAATTTATTTCATGTATATATTTATTGTACTCCTATAGAGATGTATTATTCCTCTATACGGAAGTGTCGTCATTTGTATTGACAAGTGTTGGAAGTGTGTTAGCTTCCCGATTGGTCATTAGACCACCTAGTGAGGGGTCGGCCCGTATTAATGTAACCTAAGGTTATTAGACTGAGTTAGACAAGTCAGCCTCATTAGTTTATTAGGTAGGTCAGCACAAGTATAAATAGAGATCGGGAGATCTCTATTTAGATCATCTCATTATCTCACTCTACATCACTCGGAAAGTGGTGCACATGTGAGGAGGAGGATCAGCTGATAGGAGGAGTCTATCTCTTGTACTTGCATTGTAGTTTGGTTGTACTATTTCTCTATCTATCTCTGAGAAGGTTGTGGGGTTTTTCACCTTAGGGTTTTCCCCACGGAAACTCTGTGTGTTCATTGTCTCTTATGGTTGCTTCTTGTGATCATTGATATGCTTGCTATGATTGATATGCATTGATATATTGTACATGTTATTCTCTCAGTAAAGATCCTAGAGTATATTGAATTAATGCTAAAAAATTAACAATTATAGTTGGACCTTAGGAGCTGTACTGATTTTTTAGTTCTACTGCATCAATTGATTAAGCTTCCAGTCACTATGGAGCTCTCTGTCGATGCCTCCTGTGTCACATAGTATTATATCGAGTCTATGATGCCTCAGTCTATCCATCTGCTCATGCTCTTGTTCAAAGGAAGTCCAGAAACCAGTGTCGGCCACTCCTCAGATCTCTTGACTATTGCATGTCAGCCATCCTTATTGAGTCAGTCTGTTCTACCTGAGTTCTTCCAAATCTTTCAACATAGCTAGTACCTTGTGCTAGTCATTGGGGGATGCCTTAATTCCCTCCCTCCATCGAGTCTCATTCTATCGACTTCAACCAATTTATTCTGTAACTTGAGGCTTAGATCTCGGTTGAGTACCTTGAGGCTTGCAATCATTAGTGGCAGGTTCTCTCGCTATCGACAGTTTTGGGAATACATCAATGTCCCCTAATTGATGGATTCCTCTTAGTGTTCGACTTCACCACATCTATTCACACTCCGATGATTGTACTCTGTGCTTTAATGCCCATTTTCATTATTGGTGGGTTATCTCGTGTCAGTTAACAGTTTACACTATTGATCGGTAATCAGACGATGTCACATCAGGTTTGACCTCAACACCCTTTATTCACTTGATGGGGCTTGCACTATAGACAATTTGTGTAGAAGACCCCAGGAGATAGTGGCATTCAGTATGCTACTTATGATCGTGACTTTACATCTGAGATATCACCTCTCAGACTTCAGCAGTTTGTACCTCCAGTTTGCACCAGTTATTCCTTTTTAGCAGGGACCATATCTTACTAAAGAGGGATCATGGCTATGATCACTTATGACATGTATTCATAGCCATTGTATCAGATTGTTGTATCACACCGATATGTATCTAGAGATATTATTGTATTATGACAAGTGAGCTGATCATTCCACTTGTGTCCCCATCACTCCACTTCTGATATTTATAACGTATTTCATCCATCGTAGCACCATTCTCTGACCTCACACATTAGGGGGCATTTTTTATAATGTAATCTTCCACCTTGTGAGCATTGACACTATTTGGCCCTTGGGATCCATTTCACTAACTCATAAACACTTTATGTCCTTCAAAACACCTTTTTCCTTATTTTTATTCCTGTACGCTTGCTGCATCATTATAGCACGCGTACCGGAGAGCTGCACCACTATAGCCCGTGGGTATCAAGTAAAATGGTAAAAATCACTAATAAATTACCTTTTACTCCCAAAAAGCAGTCTTAGGGTGACGTTTGGCCCTCCATTTTCTCAGTAATGCCTCGATGTGTCCTTTCACTTACCTTTGGAAGGCTATATATTGAGCATTTATGGCATATGGAAGAGAGGAGAAAGAAAAAGAAAGATAAATCTAGTGGATTTTTTTCCTCATCTTGAGTCTACACTCATTGATCCTAGTTGTTGTGAACCTCTTATGTTCACCTTCCAAACTCCTATCACAGTTTGAGTTTTCCTTTCATGGAGGATTCAAGTGGTGGAGGCAGAAGTGGATTGACCTAGTTCTTGGTTCGGATGGTTGCCGGCAAGAGGTTGTATCACATTGTACTTCTTCTTGTTTATTAATAGAAATACTCATATTCTCATCCATTAATGTTGTTAATGTTGTTTATATCACATTGGGTTGCATTTGCTTATGATATTATGGACCATTGTTATTGATGATGTCAATGTCTTTCATAGATTATATGTACTTGTTGTATATTGGCTGTCAAGACTAATTTGCAGGTTCAAGTGCATCGATTGAAAGTGTGCGTGGATTGAAAGCTTCAATGGGATCTACATCAAACGTTGGATCGAGGTTGGTTATGTTCTACATTATCTTAGCATTGTCAATTATATAAAACTATATTGAGAATTGAGTTTGTTTCTGGTAGTCATATGTCTGTTGTGGTCTACCCCAAGTTATAGGAACTTTTCTCTGATAACAAAAACCCTTAAAACACTTCTGCACATTAATTTACAATCTGGACAATGTAGGGAAGATAACTAGTAATTTCGAGCTTCAAACCCCCAATGGTAGATGGCTCTAAATAGATCCAAATGCTCTCAAATGTACCAGTAGGTGTATGAATTATGCTAATACATAAAAATGGTGTTTATAGGTGTCTTTTAACCATCAAATGACTTCTATAACTCACTTTGGAAATCTGATCAATGTATGGAGTTTTACTAGTAAAATTGTGGTTCAAATCCCCTAGAGTAGATGATGAAAATGACTTTCCAAATGCACTCAATCCAACTAGAAATTATTAATGGAAGTAGGGGACATATAAATTACATCAACAGGAACTCATATGCATCACCATTCAACTTTTAATGTCTCCTATAATGACCTTAAATCAGATGCAAGAAGACTAGTTTCGACCTTGGGGGAAATAACATTAAATCTTCTTCAAATGAAATAAAACTGAGCAAGATGGATCCAAATGCTTAAGTGCTGAACATGAAACTTGTAATAATCATAAATTGAAGTCCATACATCATAAATTTATCATAGAAACATTCTTCCATTCGAAATCATCATCAATACATTAGTATACATCAATCTAGTGGGGGAATGGTCATTGTTTGCTCAATAATCATCAATTTTACATACAACCACTTGATATTTCGAACTGAAACTTTATGGAGATGAATAATAGAGTATACTAATCATATTAAAACATAAATGGATCATGAGAAGCTCTCCCAAAGTGTACAAGAGATCACCAAAAACGCCTTCCCTCAAGGATTAAGAATATGCCATGAAAATTGGAAATTGTTGAAGGAGTGAGCTACACTAGAAAAAACCATGAGCTTCCCTGTATCTTATAGATGCAAATAAATACTCCATTAAATCTCCAAATTAAAGTTCTGAATGGCCTTTCCACCCTCGAAATTGGCTAAGGCAAGAAACTAGTCATCCACTAGCTCTCCCTCTTCACAAATGCAGTTGCAAAGTTTTCAAGTGATAAAAAGCTACCATTATTATTTGTTCATGAGTTTTATAAACTTTTAATGTCCTCCATGGGTTGAATTCCTTCCAATAGATTTATTCCAACTCAATTTGGGAAGAGATTCCCAAGTATGCCACTTGTCCGTCCAATTCTAGCCCTCTCCTTCTCCCCATCTGAATTGGTGTCTCTTTGGCTGCCCTAACTCACTTATGAGCCCTCTAGCAGGCTATTTTCAGCCCTAACATGTCATAAATTTTATATGTCATCAATTAGGTCTTATTTGTGTCGTAGGTTTCATAGCATCTTCATCATTGTTGTCATAGAGCCAGGGAATCTAGCCCAAGTGTCTCACTAGCTCCAAATTGTCTCTTCCTCTTCCATGGGAGTTATTCTTCCACTCCAATTCGGCCTTACATGACTCATGCCAAGTATATTGACCTTCTAACTCACCCCAAGAACATTTGGCTTCTTATGGATTCGAAATGGCAAGAGCAGGATGCCATGTGGCATGGAATATCTAGCTTTTGTGGGTCCCACATCCTCCATGTGTCTTCATGATCAATTGCCACTTTGATTTTCTCTTGTATTTATTTATTTAGCTCCTTTATTAAATATTTATGCCATTCTAATGTGCAAACATCATTTATTATCCTCTTTAGGTCAAATCCCAAAGCTTCCACCCTCAACCTAGGAAACTAGTAATTTTCCTCCTAGGCAATATTTTGACCCTTAACATCAATTTGACAACTCTCATGAATATGGTCATTTGGCTTAGGCCCTTGTGACCCAATGCCAAATTTGGGACATGACAGTCTCAAATTTGCTTTTTCTTTGCATTTTCAAGGTGTTTGAACCATAGACAGAGTTACTTACATCCATGACTAAGCTATTCCAGCTTTCTGGCAATGAACAAAGTATTAGAAGGGCCCTAACCTCATCATCAAATTTCACACTTACAGAACTTAGTTGATTTGTAACCATATTAAATTCATTTAAATAATCAACAACAAATCGACCTCCTGACATCTTCATATTAAATAAACGCTTTATTAGAAATACCTTGTTGGAGGCCAAGAGTTTTTCATACAGCTTGCCCAATGCGCTCATCAAACCCTCCGTTGTCTTTCTTTTGAGATATTGAAAGCCACCAACAAAGCAAAGGACAACCGTATTGTTCCCAGTGCCTTTCTATCAAGAACCTCCCATTCTTCTTCCTTCATAGTCGTCAGCTGTTTTGCTTTTCGTCCCAATGACAGGAATAGATCCTTTTGGTACAGATAGTCCTCTATTTGCATCTTCCATAACTGGTAGTTTTGGCCATTAAAATTATCGACCTTAAACTTTACTTCTTTCGCCATTTCTCCCAGTCAAACTAGAAACCCTAGTTTCCTGCAGGTTTATCTGCCAAATAGACCTTCGGCTCTGATACCAATTGTTAGAAAAACAAGATCACAGAGAAATACCAATAAACAAGATGCAAACACAATCACACAAACACATTACAAGAGAGACACCAATATATCATGGTTCACCCAAGATGGGCTACATCGACACTGAAATTGCTAGTCCTTATTATTATACCATCCAGCAAATGAAGGGATACAACCTGTAGCACATCCACTGCACTTCCTCCTCACTGTTTCACAATCTCGCGTTTTGATCTTAGAGATATTTACGATGCATAATACCTAATACATCAACCGTAGTCGTATTACAATGTCTTTCTTATAAAGGAGAATACCATGGAAAAATACTACGGGTTACCCAAAACTATGGTCCCGTAAAACAACCCCAAAAATTTCCTTCGGGGGCTTCGCCCCCCCCACTGGGGTGAGTGTATAGTCCTTTTGCATATCATATAAATCTAGGGTACAAACACGGCTGAATAATAATATCTCTGAATCTGAGAGATCAGGCTCCACAACCAACACTAGTGGTTTAGAGAAACATGCTATAGTTTAGGGTTTTAAAGATAAAGAGAGATTGGTTTATAAGTGTCTAGAGAGAGAGAAAGTGATAGAGATTGGGGGTTAGGGGTTTAGAGAGAGAGATAGAGAGATTAGGGGTTAGGATCATAAAGAGAGATATTGGAAGCTAAAGGGATTACAAAGAGATAAAAGAGAAGGATTGGGGGTTATGGGTTAAGAGTCGAGAGAGAGAGAGAGAGAGAGAGAGAGAGAGAGAGAGAGAGATTGGGAGTTATGGGTTAAGAGTCGAGAGAGAGAGAGAGAGATTTTGAGTTAGGATTTTAGAGAGAGAGAGAGAGAGAGAGATTGGGTGTTAGGCAATTAGAGAGTGAGATATGGAGAGAGATTAGGGGCTAGGGCTTCATCGAGAGAGAGAGAGAGAGATTGGAGCTTAGGGGTTTGGAGAGAGAAAGATAGAGTGAGATAAATAGATTGATGGTTAGGGGATTAGAGAGAGAGAGATTGGAGCTCTGTGGTTGAGACAAATAGAGAAAGAGATTGGTGGTTAGCAGTTTAGAGAGAGAGAGAGAGATTGGTGGTTAGTGGTTTAGAGAAAGAGAGAGATTGAAGGTTATGGGTTTAGTGAGATAGATATTTGGGATTATGGGTTTAGAGAGAGATAGAGAATGGGGTTTAGGTGCTTAGAGAGAGAGACATAAAGAAATTGGTGGTTATGGGTTTAGGGAGAAATAGAAAGAGATTGTTGGTTAAGCATATAGAGAGAGAAAGTGTGGGTTAGGCATTGAGAGAGAGAGAGAGAGATTCAATGTTAGAGGTTTACAGAGAGAGATAGAGAATTGGAGGAATTTGGGGTTATCGATTTAGACATATAGAGAGAGTGGAGGTAGAGGGAGAGAAATAGAGAGATTGGTGGTCCAGGTTTTAATGATAGAGAGAGGGATATTAGAGCTTAGTGGCTTAGAGAGGTAGATATAAATTGGTGGCTAGGTGTTTAGAGAGGGAGAGAGAGACTAGAGGTTAGGGTTCTAGAGAGAGAGAAAGTGAGATATTGGTTGTTAGCGGTCTAGAGAGAGAGATATATATATTGGGGGGTATAGGTTTAGAGAGAGGGAGAGAGAGAGATTGGGGGTTAGGTGTATATATATATATAGAGAGAGAGAGAGAGAGAGTGAGAGATAGATTGAAATGTAGGGGTTTAGAGAGAGAAATAGAAAGAGAAAGATCAATTGTTAGGGGTTTAGAGAGAGAGAGAGAGAGATTGGAGGTTAGGGGATTATGGAGGGAGACAGTGTAGGGCCCTCCCTAGGACACTATCCAGAACTTGAAACAATATATAGTTCACCATAACTAAAACGTAAATTATTTGATCAAATAAATCACTAAAATAAAATATTTCTCAAACTTCATATACAACTTATAACAAAATTTGAAAGGAACTTGTTTCGTGATGGTTGATCCAGTAATTGATGAAGAATTTGAGATTGTTGCCATTGCAATCTGCTCATATCTTGACACAATCACTGAAAGACTCCTCAGTTGAGCTCCTTACCATACTATGAATAATATTTGTCCTCCCAGTCCCTCGAGCAAATAAGAGTCGCAAGAACATACAAGCCTGAACCCTCAGATGAGATCTCCCAATCCCCATATCAGCTATCAACCAAACTCACATGGACCACACTCAATATCCCTATTCTAAAATCCCAATCCCTAGACCAGTGGGTGCATGTGGAGTTAAACTCTAGATATTTTCAAATCTAGATTTGCTCCAAAATCAATTATCTCTAATTTATTTATTTTTTATTTTAATCTAACGCATGTCTTCCTAGATAAATTGATGTACATAATTTCTACCTCAAATATTACCTTTCAATAATTTCTTAATTTAAAATGCTCTTTCATTCAATTATCCTCAATTTAACATTTACATATGAAAAATTTAATATATGCCTAAATTTTCTAGTGCAAGAGTGCAAATAGTTCCATTTCCTGCCGTTGTCTAGGTACCACTTCTATGGGTCCTTCTGACAATTTCCTTGTCCTTGTGTGGGGCTTACTATGTAGCAATCAGGAATCATTATCATGATATTCTAACTAAATTTCCATGGATACTAATGGATATTGAGGAATAAGATATTCCTTATTCCATGCCCCTCAACACATCATACACGGCCAAATCATTGTGGCCTCTCCCGTACGACACACACTTCCCCGGGTGAGATGATACGGCTTCTAACCCATGCGTGGAATGTTATTTCAGGGTCGACAGTCTGTCATGATATGCCTATGTATATTTCTTGTTCTTACGACCCCTTTTATTCCATTGAAAGTCAGTCGGTAATTCATTTTACCTGCTACTACACACACTCAAAGTGCACATTAGTAGCATTGCACCATATAAAGTATATCATCATGAATTTTCATATTTATTCAATTATATTTAAACAAATGGCATGTATTCACATCTATGGAGTCAAAAGCATCATTTCTTTCGTTCATTCATAACACAATCATATTTCTCAATCAATCGAGCATAATCATCATTTGCTTGTCAATCAATAGTTTTCATTCAATAATAATAAAGCATGACACATTGTTCAAGTTTATTAACTGGGTCACTTCAATATTAGTGCCCTCAATAGTATAATCAATCAACTGTATCAAGGCAGGCGTTACAAAGAGAGAGAGAGAGATTGGTGGTTAGGGGTTTAGAGATAAAAAGTTATTGGAGATTAGTGGTTCAAATAGAGAGAGAGCAAGAGAGAGAGAGAGAGAGAGAGAGAGAGAGATTGGGGGTTACAATTTTATAGAGAGAGAGATTGGAGGTTATGGGTTTATATAGAGAGAGAGATTGGGGGCTAGGTGTTTAGAGAGAGAGATACTATGGCTTAGGATATTAGAGAGAGAGAGAGAGACAAATTGGGGTTTAGGGTTTATAGAGAGAGAGAGAGAGAGATTGTGGTTTAATGGTTTAGAGAGAGAGATAAAGGGAGAGAAAATGGTGGTTAGGGTCTTACATAGGAAGAGATAGGTATTGGGTGATAATGGGTTAGAGAGAGAGAGGGTTATGAGTTTAGAGCTCAAGAAAGTGAGAGATTGGTGATTCCATTTTAGGAGAGAGAGAGAGAGAGAGAGAGGTTCGGAGATAGAGGTTTAAAGAGAGAGAGATTGGTTATTAGGGTAGAGAGAGAGAGAGTGGTGGATTGGAATTTAGGGGTTTAAAGGGACATATAGAAAGAGATAGATTAGGCGTTAAAGGTTTAGAGAGAGAGAGAGAGAGAGAGATTGAAGGTTAGGGGATGAGAGAGAGAGAGAGAGAGAGAGAGAGACTGATCGTAAGGGGTTCAGAGAGAGAGAGAGATTGGTTTTAAGGGGTTCAGAGAGAGAGATTGGGGCTCGGGGGTTTAGATAGAGAGAGATATTGGGGTTTATGGGTTTAGAGGGAAAGAAATAGATCAAGGAGGTTTGAAAAGAGAGAGAGTATAGGGTTAGGTGCTCATAGAGAGATGGAGAAAAATTTGATGTTAGGATTTTAAAGGGAGAGAGAGAGAGAGAGATTGGGGGTTAGAGGGTTTAGAGAGAGAACTCAATACCCATGTAACCCTTAAAGAATATCAATTTTGAACAGTAAAATATATAACCTTTAACCCCATAAACTTAACAAATATTAACCTATAATCCTTATTGTTATAGGTTAAATATGCACTTCTCCATCCATGATCACCTTTAGCTGTCGATCACACAAAAGGACAACTAGGATTGAAGAGCATGATGGCCTTAGATGATGCCTTGACTTGACTTACCCCTCTGCAAGCTAGCAAAACCTTATTTTACCTCACATTTTGACATGTGCACTACCCTACAAGCATAATAGTAGTGCACATGCCCTACTCCACGGGCATAAGAGTAGTACACACAACCTAGTATGCCCTACTCCACTTCAGCAAAATAGCACACACCTTCAAAAAGCCTGCAAACGCTGGTTGTAAAGCACTGAAGTTGCATATTGTGCACTACTCCACTGTGAAAGACTCGCACACATCTTAAAATGTAATAAAAAATATATTAATTTGATGAATCAGGATTAGTTGAGTTGGTTTTACAACTTTCCCAAATTCCCAGTTCAACCACCTCTCGATCTAAACTGCCTACCTTGTCCCATAAATACAAGAAGGATTCATGAGAGGGATTACTCAGAGACTCATATTTAGAGACTCACTCAAAAGAAGAGAAATTTGCATTAAGGGTTGTTATGCTGGAGGAATTCCAAGTTAGTGTGAAGAGTAGGAGCCTAGAATCTGGTTGCACAAGCACTCTGGACGATCAGGTATAATTGTACTAATTATTTGCTTTTGACAATAAAGGTTGAAACATCCTTCCTGTCCCAATCAAATGTCTAATGGATTGCATATTTGTTTGGTTAAATGCTTGATTTTTTTATGCTTAAATTGTATTTAAATTTCATCATTGTTATATCAGTCAAGATACGCCGAGGAAGGTATCTTTGTATTACAGGTTCTTCAAGCGGAAGATCAAGTGGAAGATTAAGCGCAAGATCAAGCAAAAGCTAGGATCGAACATCATTAATAAGGTATGTCTTCAAGAATATTGATCTCTTTCCTTTCATGAAAGCCTATGTGACATGATGAATATGTTTACCTGTCACCCCAGAAGTTGGTAGTGTCTCGTTTCCTCGCTATAGGGTGAATTTCCCGAACAACAGACTGGTGACTCCACTGGGGAGATGGTTGTTTTTCTGCTCTAGGAAGCCCTTGTTTGATTTCCTTCTAGTATTTTTTGGTCTTTTCGCTCCTCTAAGAGGCTTTGTAGGTCATTAGTACCTGCCTCCCTTTGCTTGACTCATCCCAGTTCACTTCTGCAAAGCTTGATTTTGACCTCCCCTAACATGTGCACTAATCCTCTGTAAATACAGTAGCGCATATCTGAGTTTGTGCGCTACTTTCCCTACTATATTGTAGGAAACACCTTCCAGAATGCGCTAGTCTATCTACTGCACAGTAGAGCACACTCTTGTAACTCTTTGTTTCATGTGGGGATTGAATTTCCACCTATTTGGTTTGGTTTCTAGCTTTGTACTTGGCTTTCTTAACTGATCCTTGAGGTGTGTAAGCCTTTATTGAGTCTTGTTAGCCTCTCCTAAGTCCCTTAGGTCATCGTTTCCTTGCTTGAGTCCTCTTGAGGTGTCTTGTTTGTTTGTGACTCTTTTTTGAAGACTGTGCTTTGTTACTTGGTGAACATAGCTACTCGTCCATACCCTAGTAGTGTGTTGTAGGTATACAAACCTTTGTGCATAACATTTGTTGTTTGTTGCGACACTAGTATGCTCTGTTGGTGTCTTATCCTTTGATTTAGGGTTTGGACCATCTTTGGAGTCCTTAGGGTGTTTTCAAAATATTTTTGAGTCCCGACACTTCCTGATCTCATTGTCATTTTCAGTTCCAAGTAAGTCAAAGTATTTTAGTTCGCTTCCTTTTTGAGTCTTTGTGATTGTAAAGTCATCTTTGGTTCACTTTCCTACCTTCTTTTTGTCTTAGTGTTTCATTAGGGTCTTCGGTGCTTGGGAGCAACCTTGGAGATTTGCTTTCCAGTTATAAGCGTCTCTTATCCCTATTTTATTTTCACTTTGTTTCCAAGTTCAAAGCTTTTTCTTTTAAAAAAAAAACTTTGTAGGACAAGTTTTTGTCAAGTCCTAGATTTTATTGTTGTGAGCCTTAGAGTTGCTTTCCTCCTTAACATATTTTCGTAGGTCTTACTTGCTTCCATTTGCTAGTTCTTTTTTTTTTACATACATCAAAAGAAAGCAAAAAATGAGCTTGGTAGTTTAAAGTAGTAAGGCTTATGATCATTTTAGAGTAGCATAGTTTACTTTGTTTTGAACTTTAAAAATAAAATAAAAAGAGAATTTTTGTTTTTGGTTTGCTTAGTTTTTATCTTGGAAAGAGCATTAAATGAAAAGAAAAAGAGTCCTTTGTTGCTTTCAAAGTTATTGTCTGTTGCACTTTACTTTTCTCAAACCGTTCCACACAATGCACTACCCCATTGAGTAAAAAGTGGCCTTAAAAAGAATTATTAATAAAATTAATTAGAAACATTTTCTTTTTAGGGATACACAACACCAACTAGTCTAGGCTAGAGTTTCGAGCTTAAAACACCTTGAACAGCTTGAAGCTTGTTTCATTACTCAAAAATTGTAGTACAACTTTCATATAGGTAAACCCATCTATATCAAATATTCCTGAGTAACTCTATTGAAACCAGAGATAAGCATGAGGCTGTGGAAGATTGGAATTGTTGAGCATATCCCCTCAATTTCCCTTCAACCATAAACTAGGGTTGATTCCTGTACGGGGGTCCTTTCGGACTTCGATCTTTGCTACCCTGCCCATGTGTTTTGACCAGGCTGACGATTGTCCCCCCAGGATATTTTGTATTGATGGTAGCCTTAGTATCAGACCTCTAGGATTCTACACAGGCATTGTGGGCGGTTATTCCCACTTCACCTTGGACAGTCATGGAAGGTAACCATCTGGCAGTAATCCCGGGAAAGCGGTTTGGTGATTCAAGCACTTGCACCCAGTGGACCTCCGGAGGACGCCACGAAACTGACCTTCGATACTCTATTAGTCTGTTCTGGGCCCTAAGCATCCCAGAATTACTTCCGAGAGTATTTACCTTTGTTTTCCTGGTCTGATTACTTAGGATTTTTTAGTCGTATGTTGTTTTCCCCTTAGTTGTAGTGGCCACTAGGTTTTTTTAGTTTATTTTGATATAGTTGTGGAAGACCAATATCTTCGTAGGTCTTGAAGGTTGCAAAAGCTTCCTCCAGTCATCGTGGAGCCACCACTGCCACCACAAACATGGAGGACAGACTCCAGTGGTTCTTTTGAACTTACTGGTGAAATAGAGGTTCCTAGTGAACCAGAACCCAGAATCCCGGACCAACCAGGTCTTGATATTGTTGAGGTTGAGGATATCACTTCCAGTGAGTTCAACACTCCTTTTAACCATCCCCTTACTAGATCTAATAGTTCACTTTTGGAACTTGTAGGTTTCCAGCAACCTGAGTATAGTGCATATCTTTTCACACCTGGTCATATTATGACTAACCCAGGAGACGAGCAGGGAGTCCCACAAACTCCCACAACAACCATGAACACTACAGTTGTTAACCCTTTGTTCACAAATACTACTACACCGAGTTCATCGTAGACTGCTTCTGCTTCAACTTAGTCTTTCAGTTTTAACATGGGTACTTTGGGCATGCCAAGCTCAATAGCTTCGGCATCTGCCTCTACCCTGACTTTTTGACCCAGCAGTACAACAAACTTTACCCAATATCCTGTGAACCAACAATCCTATAATATACCTAGTACTTGGATATGCACACCAACTATGCCAGTTATGAGTACCATGACTACGCCGTCCACTTTGACTACCCCTGGTTTGAACACCTGTACAGGATCCAATGTGAATCCGATTAATGTGCCTGCAGGTAATATTCCCTTTTCTTTGTTTTCTGGAGGGGGGATAACATGTTCAACCAACAATATGGTGGGGCTAACACCCAACCACAGTGGACAAACACAAAGAGTGCTAACCCACTTTCGTCTGGTGGGGGAATTTCAACAATGCTTTCACACAACAACAGACGGTTGGGGGCAACCCCTACTAGAAAATGGTTGTGGGCAACCCCTACCAGCAAATGGCTGGTGGAAACCCCTATCAGCAAGTGGCTGGGGCCAATCCCAACCAACAGTTTATGAGCCAAGCTATGGGAGGTTCCCCCTTCATGGCTCATGGTTATCAAATTCCGTCTGCTCGACCACGTTTACCATTTATAGCAACCTTTAATTTGCCATATCTTTCCAAGCTGACCAACGATCCAGTGTGCCATAATATCACATGGCCACCTGTCCCTACTAAGATACCCTCAGACATTTTGAAATTCGAGGGTAAAAACGGTGAAGATCCGGGTGACCATGTCACTACTTTCCATCTTTGCTGTTCTTCGAACTCATTGAACGAAGATTCCGTTAGGTTGAGACTTTTTCAAAGAACCTTAACTGTTGTTGCAGCCAAATGGTACATTGAGTTACCTGCAGCCACCTTTTTTAATTTTCGGTATCTCGTGAAGGTTTTTTTGAACCACTTCCGGCTTCTTTTTCGGTACGATGCCTGGTCAGATCTTTTGTCTACTTTTAGACAAAATAAGGCCACTCACCTATCTGATCATATTCACGAGTTGCGAAGATGGAAGAGTCTCATTAAAGCCAATATACCTCCAAAGTTCCTTTTAGAGTGGTACCTAAAATCACTCTTGCCTTATATCTCTAAGGAGGTAGCTACTTTTGGAGTGTCTACAGAGGAAGAAGCCATGTTACGGACCCAATAGCTATACCTAGTTTATGCATAGTCTGGGCTACTTTACGAGATTATACTAGATGCACTACGATCAAACACCGATCTTAGCAGGCCTAAACCTAGACCACATGCTAATGACATAGTGGGTTCAGTTGATTCTGCAGCTTTTGAAGCATTGACCAAGCAGGTTCATGCCTTATCCATCAAACAATCAACTGTAGAAGTGACTTCCATCACAACCTCTCCTTCTACTGTTGAATCTGTAAACCAGGTTCAGACTAATCAAAAGGGCTCTCAACATCCCAACAACAAAAAGAAGGGCAAGAAAGGAGAGGGGAACCAACAAAATCCCAAGAATAAAGAAAATGCCGAGGAGGGTAACAAAGAAAAGAAAAAGGTTAAGTTCCCTTGTAAACTTTGCAAGCAGGATCACCTTACTCATCAATGCCCTCTAATAGATAAATCCCAGAAGCTGCTTCAAGAAAAGAAACCTGCCGTACTTAAACATCCATTTCCTAAAGGGAAGGGTTCGACTTCTGGCACCTCCAATGCTGGGGGCACTACACAAGCTATAGTTGATCAAACTTTCATTAACATGGTTAGCTTGGATTCACTTTTGCAAATGAGAGCAAGAAATTATACCCTAGATTCTCAAACCAAGGAGAGAGATATTCCTGAATCTTCCACTTCTCTCCACATACCTGCAGATTCGCTACCCAAGATCCCGAAAGGTGTCTTCAAACGGGCTTCGCACAATCCCAATGCATGGGTTGCTGCCAACTACAATGTGGCTGAAGATCTAGCCCAGACCCCTTGTTCTATGTCCACGTTAGAGGTTTTGCAAAGTTGTCCATTATAACGAAACGCACTTCTAGCAGCGATTGGAAGTGTGGAATCATCCAACATGTCTGCATGTTTTGATATGTCTGATATCAAATACTGGTTTTCATACCGCGTTGCTCTTCATAAAGAGGTAGTTCATGGTCCTATGACCATTGGACGAGCTGTCGTAGGTGAGGGCGCATCGACGTGCGTAATGTCTATTTCTTGTTGGAAAACCTTAGGCTCTCCCGAGTTAGTCCCCTCTAACACACTGCTTACTGCCTTTGATGGTAGGACTTTTTGACCACATGGAGTGTTGCCATCATTCGAATTTTCACTTTCTGGTAAGACAGTTGCTGTAGAGGTTGAAGTTCTAGACGCTCTACTTGATTACAATATGTTATTGGGCAGGAGTTGGACATATGCCATGCGAGCTATTGCATCGGCAATTTTCTGAGTTGTAATGTTCCCCCACGAAGGAAAGATCGTTACGGTCGATCAAATTTCATTCTCTCGGGAAAAAAACTAGACTTCATCAGAATCCGCAGTTCCTTTAGTTGATCAATCTGCCCCAGCAAGCGAGAGTTTAGGAGTAGGAATCTATGGGTCATTAGTGGCCACTTTTGACCTTCCCACTTTTGTTCGTTTCATGCATTCTGATGAAGGTTCATCTACTGAAACTTTCATGGTTGGTTTAAGGTCTGATCCGTGGATCCTTCCTACTGTATCAGAACCATCAGTGCCCTTATCCATTGCAGAAGTAGCATACATGGAAGCACAAGGTGCTGCAACAAAACATATCGTGACTCCGCCAGCCTCTACTGAGTCATATATGGACTATGCTCCTGAATGGTCAGTAGACTCTACCCACTCCTTTGATTGTTTAGACACAGTTTTTCCTTCTAATGAATCCATTTGGAAGCCATGATGGGCCTGGACCATCCATGGGAACATATGCAGCACAGGTCTTAGTTGCTTCCAAATCTAGACATGAGAAGGATAAGAGAGTTCTCTATGAGACCTGGTGGAATTGTTGATTTGTCCTCTATCCCTTCTACTTTGAATGTTGTTTATGCTGAATGGAATATGGCTAATATATCGAGAACCATCTCGATTAACATTTCCACCAAACCCGAGGTCATGGAAAACATCTTTATTGGAGCAGACTGTACTCTATAGGAGATTGCTATGTATACCAAACGTTTTAAAGAATTTCGTGATATTTTTTCCTGGTCTTCTGAGGAGATGCCAGGCATCGATCCAGCCATTGTCGAGCATGTCATCACAACGTATCCTAATGAAAAACCTATGAGATAGAAGCTCTGTCCTGTGAATCCTTGAAAAGCAGCTGCCATTAAGGTAGAGGTTGAAAAATTTCTTAAAGCCGGATTTACTTATCTGATCGACATGAAAGAATGGGTTTCGAATCCTGTTCCGGATGATAAAAAGCAAGGCACCATTTGTGTATGTACTAACATCCGGGACTTGAATGATGAAGACAATACAACATTCAATTAAATCCTAATAAGTGCGTATTCTACGTTGAATTAGGACATTTAGTTGGATTTATTGTGTCTAGTCGTGGCATAATGGTCGACTCGTTAAAAGTTGAGGCGATTGTAAATCTGCCTCCTCCTCGCACCCTGCGACAACTTCAAAATCTGCAAGGCATGTCTCACTTCTTGCAACGTTTCATCATAAAATATGCTAATATCACAAAAGGGTTTATGAGACTGCTTAAACAAGATACCTACTTCTTGTGGGATGAGGCTGCTCAAGCATCATTTGAGGCCTTGAAAAAGGCACTACTTTCAGCCCCCTTGTTAATCCCACCTGATTATACAAAATATTTCATCTTATATCTGGTGACATCCGCATCTAAAATTGGCATAGTCATAGTTCAGGAGGACGACACACTCCAATAGCATGTTGTTTATTGTCTCTCACGCGTGCATTGATAACTTCTGAGATTAAGTACTCGCACGTTGAGAAGTTAGCACTAGCTGCGGTCTATGCAGTGCAGAGACTTCGTCACTACATCCTTTTACGAACCACTACTATGATTGCAAAGGTCAATCGTTTCCAATTTGTTCTCACTCGACGTATCATTGGCGGGAATTATAATAAATGGATTGTAATCTTACAAGAATTCGATTTGGTTTTTCAATTGCCCAAGTCGAAGAAATCACTAGTGTTCGTTGAATTAATTTCAGTATTTTCCGAGTGACTTAGTGCATACGGAAGAAGAGTCATCATTCCTGGATGAACATATCTTCCTTAATGCCTCCTCTAACCCATGGTATAGGGATATTTTAGTATATCTCCAGACTTTGAGGTGTCCTACCACTTTTTCTAGAGACGAACGATGCAAACTGAAAAGTCACGCGAAGAACTATCTCATCATTTATGATACTTTGTACAGACATGGGATAGACTCCATCTTACGACGTTGTTTGACTTTAGAAGAAGCAGAATCTATATTGAATGATGCTCAGAGTGGAGCTTGTGGGGGTCATCTTTCTGGTTTGGAAACAACTCAGAAAATACTGTGTGTCGGGTATTTTTGGCCTACAAGCTTTAAAGATTGTGTGGAAGCTGTGAAATGCTGTCATCCGTGTCAGTTTTTCACCAGATAAATGAGAGCACATCCAGCTGCTCTTCATCCTATAATCATAGCAGGTCCCTTCACAAAATGGGGGGTTGATTATATGACTTGCAATCCAGCTTCGGCTGGAGGACATCATTATATCATCGTTGTCATCGACTACTTCACAAAGTGGGTCGAGGCAATGCCTACTGTCAAGGCAGATGGAGAAAATGCCGCTTATTTTGTATTCAATGAGATTATTGCAAGGTTTGGCATACCCAAACATATCATGACTGATCACGGTCACCATTTTCATAATAGCATGATGACCGAGTTATACACTATGCTAGGTTTTCGGCAAGAACATTTGTCTTCATATTATCCATAGGCGAATGGACAAGTTGAAGTGGTTAACAAGACTTTAAAGACAATTCTACAAAGAACCGTTAATGCCAGTCAAAATAACTGGAACATCATGCTATACCCTGCACTTTGGGCTTACCGAGCAAATGTAAATACTACCATCAGGTTCTCTCCCTTCCAACTAGTGCATGGGATAGAAGCAATTGTTCCGATTGAATGCGAGATTCCTTCATTGAAGTTGGCTATCCAACTACTACCAGATACTTCAGTACTGGAAGAATGTTTGTTTCATTTAGAGCACCTAGATGAGCAGCGCCGTGACGTGCTCACAGCAGATTAAGTTCGTAAGAATTGAGTCAAAGGATAGCACGACAAGTCTGTCAGACCTAGGGTTTTTCTCGAAGGAGACCTTGTCCTACTTTGGGATCAGGACAAGGAACCTATAGGCCCTCGCAATTATAAGTCCATGCAGCTCGGTCCCTATATAATTTCTAAGGTACTGAGGAAAGGTGCTTATGAGCTAACAGACTACGAGGGTAATAAGATTCCTGAGCCTAGAAATGGGCTCTACCTAAAGAAGTACTACGCTTAGGCATTTGTGCTTTTTCTTGTAACATAGTTGTATCTTTTTGTAGAGCTAGTTTTACTTGTGATTGTTAGTAGACCTTATGTGTGTCTTCGCTTTGTGTTTCAGATGTCTACTGAACACTTCTTAGGATTTGCTAATGGCACCAGTCACCACACCCGACAGTTGGCTTCAGCAGCTTGGGTCATTTACTCACCAGCTGGCCAACTGGTCTCTTTGGGGGGGGGTTTGTTTGGGACCTACAATGAACAACATAGCTAAATACAGTCCAGTTATCGAAATTCTCCGAGATGCTCTTGTCCAAGGGATTTCACATTTGGAGGTAAGGCTTGATTTGCAACTGGTTTGTTTTTTCAATTAATGGGTGTCTACCAGATCAGAGATCCTGTTTTGCTACGACAGTTTTTGTGCGTTAAATTATTGGAAAAACAGTTTGATTCCATCATATATCAACACATACCAAGACATTTGAATTCATTAGCTGATTCATTTGCAAATTATGTTCTAGATTGGCATTTGTATCATAAACTTCCATAAATAGCATTTCACACATAAAGTTAAACACACACACATGTAAATAACCGATATTGTATATATATATGATACTGTATCAAAAAATAAAATATGAATTTTGGATCATAAGTCTATTACAAGTCATTGAATAAGATACAAAAGTGGGCTCGATGGCAGGAATGTCAGTCAACTCATCTTTCGTTCTATAGTCCCTAGCATAGCATCAGCTGCACCCACATCAGCTGGCCTCATGAAAATAGTAGGATGTCCCTTAGGACGAATAGGTCCAATATCTGCATATGACACTTTGTTAGTACTTCTGACTCATCATAAAAATCATATACTTGAAAATTTTGAAAAAATTAAATAATTTTTAAAACATAAACATACCTATATCTCCCCAGGCACCACCTAGAGGAAGTACCAGCGCTGGATCATGACGGAAGTCTAAACCAACTTACAGAAACTGCTCAAATGTTGGCACCTGTCTCTCCCACCATCCCCATAAATCATCAGTATGATAGCAAAAGTGCCTTTCACCACCACCCTGGCAGAGAAAAATATCACCCCAAAGGCCCAATCTCGGCTCACGAGGATTGATCAAAGGAAGAGGCATGCCCAAACTAAGAGCAGGTACCCTCTCGAAGAAGAAGGTACAAAGGATCCTGCCATACCCAAAGTTCTTCATACTCCCGGCTTTACACCCCGAGAGTTGAAGCTTCATGTTTGCTAAGAGACTAGTGCACCAATTGTATACATGACCTTGCAAGCATTTGATACCAATATGCATGTAATGCCTTGAGGCTAAGTGTTGTGTGGCACTCCCTCCCATTTGGTTCAACCTACTCACTATAACCCTCAAAGGGAGGCTGTCAATAGTAGAAATAAGGGTTTGACTTCCTAATTTCTCATTTCCTGCCACACAGTATGCATTCACATATTCTTGCACTGACATTGCACCCACATTGCATGAAGATCCTTCCAAGTTTACGGGATCTCCCCTCTGGAGAGTCCCGTAATGAAGTATATGTCTTCGATAGTGAGGTTTAGGGTCTGTCCCCGGATATCAAACACATTGGCATCTACATCCCAATATTGAACGAATCTTTGTAGCAATCGGTTAAGTGCCCTCATGTTCACGGTTAGGTAAAATTTCAACAAACCACACCTTCGAATTGCATGGAGAGTTGTCGGGTCTTGCATAGCCACCCTATCCATCTCCTCATGTTCTCTTTCCCTCTAAAAAAGTACCATCCTGCCACAAGAAGATCAAAATTTTGAGTCTCGACACTTTTTTGGCCATCTTCATGGGTGTGTGCTACTCCTTAGCCACACAGTCACGCATGGGCGTTACTGTTCTTGAGAAATACTAGCGCATACCTCTAGTATGCCCTACTTCGCCTCTTGTATAGTAGCGCACACGCACAAAATGAGTTGAACATGGCCCCAAAATCAATTTTGAGCATAAAAATTGACAAATGAAGTATTGAAATACAAGTAGGGATGAATTTAACTTACTTGCTGGAGGAAAGAGGTTGAATGGTCACCCAATTTGATCACTATGAAGGATTGAAGATCAAGGGTTTGCTCCAAAAACTTGCCCTACAATTCCAAATGTGATATTCGAGCTTTTAATTTGAAATTACATATATGAATTTGAATTTGATTTTTACACACTTTTGTAAAAACTCTATAGTTTCAAAATTTCATTAAAAATGTTCTATTTTATCATTGAACACCTACAAATGTTAGTGAGGTAATTTCAACCAATGTTTCTCAAATTTTCACTAGATTTTCATAGCATTAACCTATTAAGACTTAATTTCTTTATGATGGACCATTTCAAATACTTTATGGTTGAAACTATATATCATTAAAGACTTTTTGTTGTTACTACTAACATGGTTGTTGAGATCCTAGTCTTTAGCAGGTCATGAGTCATGATCCTAGAAGCTGTCATTTAAGTCATTTTATGCTCTTGTTTGGACTATTGAAACCTAAATAAGATTGTCGAGCAGACTTGTCGTCTTCAAGATCGTTAAAATATTAGAAGGCTCATCTGCTTAAGTATAAGTTTAACCCTTTTCCGGACTTTTACAGATTACTTACGAAAAAGGAATACTCTAGTCATACGTGGCTAGAAGAGTTCTTATTCCTTTGTTTTATACTTTTTGGGGGGAGGAGACTAAATTTATGAAAAGGGACCTTTTGGAGCCTTTTTTAGGGTTTTAAGGCTCTTTAAACATGAAAACACCAAACGAGGACTCACCTACTCGGGCTCGATGTGAAATCCACGAGAAGGTATATAAAGGATTGTTTAAGTTTTTCAGACTCTGTAAACAAGAAAACACCGGCGAGCATTAATCTACTTGGGATCGATATTAAAATCCACGAGTAGATGTACGGAGTTATTGTTTAAGTTTTTCAGACTCCTCAAAATTGAAAACACCGGCAAGCAAGAACAGATCTAGGCTCGATATTAAAATACAGAGATCAATACTATAGAGTAATCTTCTATCTCTTCTTCGAACTCTTTTCAAAAAATGAAGAAGGTCCTGAGTCTTCCTCCCATGGGCTCATTAAACTTTTCACATGGTTGGACTTACTAAGTTTTCATTCCTTCTTGGACTCATTAAAACAACAAGAAGGGTCTTATTTTATCTAAAAAGAATAAGGGATAAGAAGGATATTTCACATCTTTTAGTTTCAAAGGCAATTCAGTCAGTCCTATCCTTGAACACAACACCTATTTGCGTCTATCATTTCAGTTGGTTTTAGTTTTTTACCTTAGGGTGATCCTGGTCTCTGAGTTATTTACTCCCCCAGTTGGTTATTCTTCCTACCATATGGAGGGTCTGCTAATATCTCTTACATTACAGGCTTATATCATTTCCCCATTATGTTGAAAACTACCTAAGTCAGTTTGTGTCGTGCTGATTGTTCAAGGATATAGCCTGTGTCGGCCTTTCTGCAGTTTACCTTGACCTCATGTGTCATACATCCTAGTGTTAGTCTTGTTACATGTCTTACTTCACATCAGCCCATACCAGTTGAGTGTTCCTCGTGTTGGATGATGGAGGATGCCTTAAGGCCTCTCTTCCAACGAACTTCTTCCCATCGACACCAACTCATTTTGCTTTGGGAGCAAAGTTTAGAGTTTCGATTAGTACCTTGGGGATTGCAGTCACCAGTGGCAATTTCCCTCGCTGTTGAATCATGAGAATACATCAATGTCTCTTGCTCGACAGGTTCCCGAAGTGTTTGACTTCAAGTCCACTTATTCACACTTGTTGGATCGTACTAGGTACCTTCGGCCCCATCATCATTATCGGTGGAAGCCCTTGCGTTTGTTAATGGTATACATCAATGACTAGTAATCAAACAATACCCCCCATGTTTGACGCCAGCTCATCTATTCACATGGTTAGGGTTTGTACCTTGGGTTGTTTTGGATGAAGACCTTAGGATGCTGATAGCATGAACTCATTATGTTATCACCGAACCTGCATAAGACTGAGCCTCACTCATTTTTGGCTCTCCATGAGACATAGATCCAGTTTGTTGTTATGGCTATGATCTCTCATTTTGACATGGATCCATGCTTGTATCTTAGTGGCCATGCTATATATACATATCCTAGTTATGTATCAGATATCATGATGTATCACACTACACATCTATATGATTTCAAGATTGTAATTGCTTGCTAACCTTGATCTTTGTTTCAGGTGTTTCTGTGACTTGGTTCTGCGGTCTCTTGCTCCTCCTCTAACTTAGAATTTTAATGTATTTTGGCCATCGGTGCCCTCTGAACTCACACATTAGGGGGAATTTGTTCTAGGTTAAATTTGAACTTCTCTATCTGTCATCACCTTTAGCTGTCGATCACACAAAAGGACAACTAGGATTGAAGAGAATGATGGCCTTAGATGATGCCTTGACCTGACTTACCCCTCTGCAAGCTAGAAAAACCCTGTTTCACCTCACATGTTGACATGTGCGCTACCCTACAGGAATAATAGTAGCACACATTCCCTACTCCACGGGCATAAGAGTAGTGCAAACATCCTAGTATCCCTACTCCACTTCAGCAAACTAGCGCACACCTTCAAAAAGCCTGCAAACGTTGGTTGTAAAGCACTGAAGTTGCATATTGTGTGCTACTCCACTGGGAAAGACTCACGCAAATCTTAAAATGTAATAAAAAATATATTAATTTGACGAATTGGGATTACTTCAGTTGGTATTACAACTTCCCCAACTTCCCAATTCAACCACCTCTTGATCTAAACTGCCTACCTTGTCCAATAAATACAAGGAGGATTCATGAGAGGGGTTACTCAGAGACTCATATTTAGAGACTCACTCAAAACAAATGAAATTTTCATTAAGGGTTGTTATGCTAGAGGAATTCCAAGTTAGTGTGAAGAGCAAGAGCCCAGAATACAGTTGCACAAGCACTCTGGACGATCAGGTATAATTGTACTGATTATTTGCTTTTGACAATAAAGGTTGAAACATCCTTCCTATCCTAATCAAATGTCTAATGGATTGCATATTTGTTTGGTTAAATGCTTGATTGTTTGATGTTTAAATTGTAGTTCAATTTCATCATTTTTATATCAGTCAAGATATGCCGAGGAAGGTATCTTTGTATTGCAGGTCCATCAAGCAGAAGATTAAGCGCAAGATAGAGCAAAAGCTAGTAACCGTTAATAAGGTATGTATTCAAGAATCTTGATCTCTTTCTTTTCCTGAAAGCCTATGTGACATGATGAAAATTTTTACTTGTCACCCCGAAAGTTGGTAGTGTCGTTTCCTCGCTATAGGGTGAATTTCCCGAACAACACTTATAATCCTAACCCCTACCACCTTTGACCCTTATACACTCTAACCCTTTTAAACCCTATATATTTCTAACTAATAAGCCCTATAATCCATAACATATTAACACCAATGAACACAACCCCAAAAAGGTAACCTAAATAATTGTTAAGATTTAATATGCTAAGACAGAAAATAGCAGCATTACATTCTATTTTACAATAATAGCATATACAGGATCACTGAAGAAACAACAAGCATAGCATAAACACAAGAGACAGAGATTTATCCTGGGAAACCCTCATGGGGTAGAAAACCCAGCAAAGCTTCCTCAATATAGATGACCAGCAATATACAAAGATGAAACCCTGAGACATGATCTCCTCCTCCACAATAGCAGACCTCTCCTCCACAAGTGCGCTATCCTCAAGTGAGTGTGTGTCAAATGAGGAACATACCTCCTCTATTTATACACTACACTGACATGTATTTTACACAAGTACATGTAGGCTCGTATTTAACCAATGGGTTAAATACCCCACTACAACTGACTGGGTCGACCCCTCTAGGGTGGTCTAATAACCCTTTGACCCACATGACACATACAGGGACGACCCCCACTAGGGAAGTCTAATAACCCGAGTTACCACATTCCGACGGAGGAATAAACATCTCCAGATATACAATAAGATCTTCACGGAGGAATGAAACATCTCTGAAATAATAAAGTACAAATATAATATTCTTTGAAGTTACAATATCTCAACAATAATCTCTAACCCATATGAACCATGTAACCCTATCACCCATAGACCCTTGAATCTAACACAAATAACAACTAATACTAAATTCTTGACCAATAAAATCCTTCCTAACCATAGAACTTATAATCCTTATCCCCCACAAGCCTTTATGAATGCTACTAGCTATTTTGAAATCATTGTTATAACCTTTTTTGTGTTAATGTATATGTAACTTCGGAATGTATTTCACATATATGTATATTGTATTCCTATAGAGATGGTATTATTCCTCTATAAGGAAGTGTCATCATTTATATTGTAAGTGTCGTAACTTATACTTGATGGGTTATTAGACCACCTTATTTGGGGTCGGCCCTGTATAAGTCATGTGGGTCAAAGGGTTATTAGACCACCCTATTGGGGGTCGGCCATGTGGGGCAAAGGGTTATTAGACCACCCTATTGGGGGTCGGCCATGTGGGTCAAAGGGTTATTAGACCACCCTATTGGGGGTCGGCCCACTCAGCATTATGTTATGTGGTAAAGTTCGAGCCTACATGAGTTAGGTAAAAAGGCAAGTCAAGTCAAGTATAAATAGAGTGCAGGAGGCACTCTATTTGTTCACTCACTTCTCACACATGCACTCAAGGAGGAGTGGCGCACTTATGGAGGAGGAGGATTTGCTAGGTTATGGCTATCTCTCTTGGTTGGTTGTATCATTTCTCTATCTTTCTCTGAGGAAGTTATTGGGGTTTTTCACCTTTATGGTTTTCCCCAAGTAAATCTTTGTGTCTCTTGTGTGCTTGCATTATTGTCTCCATGATTGATATGCTGTAGATATGCTGTACATGTTGTTCTCTCAGTTAAGATCCTAGATCAAATTGAAGTAAATTCAGAAAATTTAACATGGTATCAGAGCTAGCCTGAAAGAAGGCATGATATGGCATGTATGACACTTGTTGTACTTACGATGCTAGGGCTTGATATAGAAAAAACCAGTCATCGTAGCACTTTCGCTATAAATCCATTTTGGAGAAGTTTTCGGATCTGAAATTGTTACAGGACGAAGATTAAATCTCCAGGTACCTTGTGTCCAAAGGAAAACCTCTAATTCATTGTACTTTGTGATTTATGATCTGTGCAATATAAAGTTTCTACCTCTTCCAGATCTGAGTTAAAATCAGGTGACCTTGGGAAAAAGGTCATAACTTGGGCTAGGAAGCTCCAAATGAAATTTAGTTAAAAGTGACAGGTAGTACACAGACTTTAATATCTCAGAAAAATTTTGCAGAGGCCGAAGTGGAACCAGTGACACGTGGCACTCCGTACAAGTGCGCTCTCCTGTATTATCCCATAAACAGGTCATGTTGCGACATTTGGCATAACTCTCTCTCAGAGAGTCCAATTGAGGTCAGACCTGTCAGGATGGAAAGGTAACAGGCCGAGCTATCTCAAGAAAAATTTTCATAGGCCGACGTTAAAATAGTGACACGTGGCACGCCGTACAAGTTCGCTCTCCTGTTTTATCCCAAAACAGGTCACGTTGCGACATTTGGCATAACTCTCTCTCAGAAAATCCAATTGAGGTCAGATCTATCAGGATGGAAAGATAACAGGTCAGGCTATCTCAAGAAACTTTTTCAAACCCTGTGGATCAAAAATTTCGGAGTTACACTAGAAACAATCAGGTACATATTTCTGTCAAAACAAAATTATTTTTTGGTACCTTCATTCATGGCTTCCGGAATTTAGGGCTTTGGAGAAAGTTGGAATTTTTGTAATCGGAGACCACGGCTGGATGCTACTCATCAAAATAGAAATTTAGAGACCAAGATCAGAATTTTTGATTGGGCAGAAGGCCGGGCTTGATTAGACCCTAGTTCGGGACTTTGATCAGAAAAGTGGAAAATTAGGCCTTCTGTAAAAATGGGAATTTTTGAAATCTGTGACCACGGCTGGAAGCTCCTCAGAAAAATAGAAGCTTAGAGCTTTGGATCAAACATTTTGATTGGGAAGAAGAGTGAGCTTCATCAAACCCCAGTTCAGGGTCACGTCCAGTGAATCCAGAAGTTTCAAAAGCAAAATTGAGGAGTGAAACTTTGCAGTTTTCAAATTCTGAATATACCAACTTGATCAGCTCATCAAGGCACATATTTCTATCCTGTCAGAAGTTTGAAATTCAAAGTTTGAATTTTTGGGGTTTCTCTGACAAACCCATATCCAGCTCAAGGTCCAGTTCTTGCAAATCAAGTGGATTGGGTTAATCCTAGAAGAAGATGGATTGATCATCTGCATGAGTGAAGAAGTTCCTGTTTCAAAGGGAGATGAGGCTAAGGCCTTACATAAGAAGATTACAAGCGATCTCGACAGGTATGACTCATCGAGGTATGTTTCGATATTTTTCCATGATTAAGTTTATGGTATTTTTGTCTTCATGTTATTACGGTTAGTACAATTTTGATTTTAGATTTGTCGTATAACCTTAACAAAATTATGAATGCATGATAGAAGATATTCATTGGTTAGGGTGTTGACACTTATGATTGTACTAATGCATTATGGTGTTGTATGAGGTTTATGTTGTCTACTAACATGAAAGGTACACCAAGAAAGACAAATCATGTTCTGGTCCAAGAACATATGATCATGATAACATGAGGACAAAGATTCATCCATTGTCATGGATCTCATAGAAGATCCATTTACGATGTATGTATAACTTGGTTTTGTAATAGTTAACCTATAAGATATACAGCTTACTAGCACAAGTCATTGAAGAAGAACAAGAAGACATCATGTGAGTATGTTAGACATAAATAGCTAGCATGCTAATCCAGGTATGTTTTTCCTATATCAAGATAGAATCCTACCTTGTGTTAGGATCTTATACTGTTGTTGATAATGATTATTCATGAAGTCATAGGTTTGAATAATCATGATTGTATGCATATTATGTTTCTTACCATAATTGATGATATGACTAACCAGAAGAATCATGATGGTATAGGTTTGAATAATCACAGGTTTTATGCATTTTATATCTCTTATCTTGATTGATGATTCAACTAACCTAAAGAGTCATAGGTTTGAGTAATTACAGGTTTAGACATGTTATGTTTCTTATGATTTGACTAACCATGAGAATCCTACATAAACCTTGAATGCTAATACTTATTATTTCTGTTTGAAATGATCATGACTATACATGCTTGAGATTATTGTGTTCTAATAGTATACTAATGAATGTATGATTTTATATGAGATCACAAGGATAACACAATCATGATACTAATAAGCATGCATAGGGACCAAGGATGAATATGAGTTCAAGAACAGGTAATCCAGGAAGCAAAGATCAAGAGGGAGCACATTCCAGTTGTTCCTGCAAGAAAGCAAAGGAACACACTTCAGTAGTTTCTGCAAGGATGCAGATATTCAGAGGGAGTTGACCATCTTTCCACAACAGAAAGGTGTAGAAGAAGCTACTTCAGATTAGGACTCCAGCAGCTCCTGTAAGGAAGCAAAGACTCAGAGGGAGTCCACCCAACGAACAAACAAAGATAAGTATTTTAATTTCTTGCATATTTGTCTGTTTAAATAAAATTGTTCAATGATGTATATGCTCATGATCCTAGACTTAGGATATATATTGTGCATATTAGAATAGTTGCATTGATGAACAGTATGCTACTAATATACATGGGTAAGTGGCCTATGGCACTGTACAACATTCCATTGCTACTTATCTAGAATGAAACCTCTTTGCTGACATGTTGGGAGTTGTGCACACTCTTAACAATGTTCTGGTAGAGATTGGAAGGCATCTAGAAAGTTACAGAATATGGATAAATGTTGTATTGAAGCATTGGCTAATATAATTGCATGACTGTATGGCATATTTCTTTATGTGTAAGAATTTGTTCTGAAAACTATGAGACGTTTTCTAATCATGCAATTTAACTTGTTGTGTAGGAAAGATCGTATGCCATCTCCTACAAAAGAAGAACTACAACATTTTGTTCCAACAACAAAGATATCTATTGAAGATATTGAAGATATTGAAGTTCCCAGGATCTGGGATGAAGAAATGAAATGCCATGATCTGTCAATCATGAAGAATGATGTTTGGGATGTAATCCCAAGACATGAAGGGAAGTTTGCTATGACTTCCAAATGGAACTATCAGATCAAGCATGTTGCAGATGGCAGCATTGAGAAATACAAAAGTGATGAAATAGAAGATGCACCAGATGGATTTCAAGACAGCATGGTGTAGTCATATATGTGTGCAGAACTTGATATGGTAGGATAGACAGCTTTCTATCCTGCTTGGGCTTTACCAAGAATAAAGCGGATTCCAACCTTTTCTACAAGGTTGAAGAAGGTAATCTAGCGATACTACTATTTGGATGACCTGTTTGTATCAGGTGAGGATAGATTGATTTCCGACACGCAGCGGAAGCTTGCTGCCGAGTTCGAGTTAAGAACTCGGGATGATGCACTATTTTTTTTTGGCATGGAGGTGTGGCAGAGTGCAGATGGAATCTTCCTTGGACAAGGGAAGTATGTAGTAGAGATCCTGAAGATGTTTGGGATGATGGACTGCAAGGATATGGCCACACCTATGGCATCGAATCTGAAGCTTCTATGTGATGCTTCATCTAAGCCGGTTGATGTCTCTTTGTATTGTCAGATGATTGGGTCCTTGATGTACCTGACGAACACGAGACCAGACATTTGCTTTGCCGTGAACACATTGAGCCAGTTCCTGACAGATCCGAGGAGTGTTCACTTGGTTGCTGTAAAGCATGTTCTGAGGTACCTGAAGGGTACATTAGATTATGGGCTCAAGTATGAGGTGAATCAAAAGTTTAACCTGCAGGGTTATGTTGATTCAGATTGGACTGGAAGTGCTGCAGACAGGAAGAGCACATTTGGGTGTTGCTTCAGTATGGGATCAGGTGTGATCTCATGGCTTAGCAGGAAGCAGTCCTGCGTGGCACCGAGTACAGGTGAGGCAAAGTATGTTGTATCCTGTTCAGCTAGTTGTGAGGCAGTATGGCTATGGATGCTACTGTCTGAGTTATTTGATCTCCCGTTGGAGGCTACTGGTATCTTCTGTGATAACCAGAGTTGTGTGAAGCTATCTGAGAACCCAATGTTTCATGATAGGTCGAAACACATAGAGATCAAATATCACTATATCAGGGATATGGTGCAGAGAGGAGCTGTGAAGCTCCTGTATGTTGTGACGGACAAGTAGATTGCAGATGTGCTGACGAAGCCACTAGCCAGGGTGAAGTTCGAGTACTTTAGAGAGAGACTTGGCGTTCTTCAGATCGAGGATACTTCGAGGAAGAAGTGATGGACACATTTGCTGAAGCCATTCCAAGCATGTTGGAAGGAGGATCCTTCACATGGCTGTGGATGTAAGCACTGGATGATGAGCATCATGATGATGTTCTGGTTTCTGCTTGGATATGATCAGTTGGATCATTTTTATGTATGTATGTATGCATCATGTTAGATGCTGGATATGATCAGTTGGATCATTTTTATGTATGTATGTACGCATCATGTTGGATGCTGGATATGATCAGTTGGATCATTTATGTATGTATGCATCATGTTGGATGCTGGATATGATCAGTTGGATCATGTGTACGTATTTTGTATATGCATCATGTTGGATGCTTGGACCATGTATCTGTATATGTATCAGGTGGATACATTGTATGATCAGGTGGATCATGTATGGTGATATGTATCATGTATTTGTATTTGTATCAGGTGGATACATTGATGATCAGGAGGATCATGTATGATGATATGTATTAGGTAGATACTTGGTATGCATCAGGTAGATGCATTGATGATCAGGAGGATCATGTATGATGATATGTATCATGTATTTGTATCAGGTGGATACATTGATGATCAGGAGGATCATGTATGATGATATGTATCAGGTAGATACTTGGTATGCATCAGGTAGATGCATTGATGATCAGGTGGATCATGCAGCAGGATGTTGCAGTGATGATCAGGATGATCATATATGACGAGCTTCAAGATGTTGCTCCAGATGACATGCAGCAGGATGTTGCAGTGATGATCAGGATGATCATAGATGACGAGCTTCAGGATGTTGCTCCAGATGACATGCAGCAGGATGTTGCAGTGATGATCAGGATGATCATAGATGATGAGCTTCAGGATGTTGCTCCAGATGACATGCAGCAGGACGTTGCAGTGATGATGATCAGGATGATCATGGATACATCAGGATGATGTATGGTGAGTATCAGGTTGATACTCTGTGGCCGTGGATCAGGTTGTGCAGATGAGCATGTAATCTGGTGCCCTGGGAGATTTGCAGATGGTCTTTCGAGGTTTTGCCTATGGCATGTAATTCGGTGCCCTGGGACATCTGGCAAATGCTTTTTCGAGGTTTTGCTCTAGGAGGACATGTAATTTGGTGCCCTGGGAGATCTGCAGATAGTCTTTCGAGTTTTTTCCTATGGCATGTAATTCGGTGCCCTGGGATATCTGGCAGATGCTCTTTCAAGGTTTTGTCCTATGGCATGTAATTCGTTTCCCTGGGAGATCCAATAGGTTGGGTTGTGTGCCCGTAATCAGTCCTGGGATGCTCTTGCGAGGTTTTGCCATGACCACATGTAATTTGTTTCCCTGGGAGATCCTATAGGTAGAGCTGTGTGCTCGTAACAACCTGGGATGCTCTTGCGAGGTTTTGTGGTGAGGTCACATGTAATTCGGTACCCTGGGAGATCCTATAGGTAGAGCTGTGTGCTCGTAACAGCCTGGGATGCTATTTCGAGGTTTTGTGACGCACGTAATCAGTCCTGAGGATTCCACAGTATGGCCAGTGATGATGAAGACCTGCAGGTGGTGGGCCTACATCCAGTATGAAAAAGGACTGGCTCTGTAGAACTTCCTATGACGAGTAGATTCAGAGATTGATTGAGATAGCAGCAGCAGTGACGATGATGATGACTCAATGACGATTATCCAGTGACGATGATCTAGAGAAGATGACTTGTGCTAGAAGAACTGTGCTGAGAAATACCTTCCTAGTTAAGAGGGAGTGTTAATGTATATGTAACTTCAGAATGTATTTCACATATATGTATATTGTATTCCTATAGATATGGTATTATTCCTCTATAAGGAAGTGTCGTCATTTATATTGTAAGTGTCGTAACTTATACTTGATGGGTTATTAGACCACCTTATTTGGGGTCGGCCCTGTATAAGTCATGTGGGTCAAAGGGTTATTAGACCACCCTATTGGGGGTCGGCCATGTGGGGCAAAGGGTTATTAGACCACCCTATTGGGGGTCGGCCCACTCAGCATTATGTTATGTGGTAAAGTTCGAGCCTACATGAGTTAGGTAAAAAGGCAAGTCAAGTCAAGTATAAATAGAGTGCGGGAGGCACTCTATTTGTTCACTCACTTCTCACACATGCACTCAAGGAGGAGTGGCGCACTTATGGAGGAGGAGGATCTGCTAGGTTATGGCTATCTCTCTTGGTTGGTTGTATCATTGCTCTATCTATCTCTGAGGAAGTTATTGGGGTTTTTCACCTTTATGGTTTTCCCCAAGTAAATCTTTGTGTCTCTTGTGTGCTTGCATTATTGTCTCCATGATTGATATGCTGTAGATATGCTGTACATGTTGTTCTCTCAGTTAAGATCCTAGATCAAATTGAAGTAAATTCAGAAAATTGAACATTTTGTATGGACTTTATAAGAATTTAGTAGTGTTAACTCCAAACACCTTAACCCTTAAATCCTAGTTAACCCAAAACACCTTAACCCTTAAATCCTAGTTAACCCAAAACACCTTAACCCCCTAACCCACAATTTCTAAATCCCAAAACCACTAAACACCCAAGAACTTATGCACTTGGGGATTATGGTTTGGAAGAGGGCCTAAAGGCCTTTATGGGGGAGGGGCTC
This sequence comes from Larix kaempferi, assembly GCA_027924585.1. NCBI lineage: Eukaryota > Viridiplantae > Streptophyta > Pinopsida > Pinales > Pinaceae > Larix > Larix kaempferi. The sequence continues at coordinate 1,251,268 of BSBM01001175.1, read as the reverse complement.
TAGGAATAAATAGGAAAATCGAGATTTATTGGGAAATAAATGCACTAAATGTTACCCCCCAAACAAAGAAACGTTCTGCAGAGGTACACACACACTTCTAGCGCTTGCACACTCCTTCCATGTGCATGCCTCTGCTGAACATGAAATTTTGCAAATGACCTGCGCTCTTCTCCCGCATTTTTTTTCACTCATATCACAAATTTTTCGCTCTTCTCAAATATAGCTCGACAATCACTTGCATTTTGGACTACATTCACAAACCTTTTGGATTTTATTTGACAATTTGGAATAAATACACATTAGTTGTACTCTATTTGGCTCTTTGGATTGAATACACACCAGTTGGACTCTATTTGGATCTTTGGATTGAATACACAACGGTTGGACTCTATTTGGCTGTTTGGATTAAATTCTCATGTTGCTTGGACACACTTGAGCTCTTCTTACATGTAGTGGATACATCAAAATACCATTTTACATTTCAATAAAAGAGCAATCCTTGAGGTATGGTCACAATTTTTCCTTATGAAATGTATTTTAGTCTTCATTCAGTTTGTTTGAATTGTATATATTTTAGTTTTTACTCATGAATTGTATGATAAATGTATTTTAGTCTTCTTAATAATCAACATATCCAATAAAAACATCTTACTACAACAAAATTACGACATGCACCAAGCAATGCTTTCAAGACTTCATAAAGATAATAAAAAACAATTATTTGCATCACGACCAATAACCTTTCACAATCACATAACTCCATCCAATACATAAACATTTGTTGAATTCCTCGTTATTTCACTACAATAACTCACACAAACACCAAAATTATCAAATTCTTAATCTTTAGGGGCGATTTTCCCTCATCCAAAACATGAAAATGAATTGAGTAGGAGATTCTCCTTTTATAGGAAATGTGATCCTACTAACACCCCATACCACCATCCAATACCATCTACTAACACAAACTATTGTCAAAAAACCATGTGGCTCATTGTACATTGTTTCAAGATGACAAGAAAGCATCTCAAATTGAGGTCCTAGAGGTGATGTTGTTGTTATATCCAGGGAATTCTCAAAAGCTTTTAAGATTATAAGAAAAAATTCTAACTAGATGTTGGTGTACATTGTTTCAAGATGATGACCAATTCAGGACAAATGTGAAATGAGGACCTTACCATGGTATCAGACATAAAATTGGAAACCGCAGCCACACATTTAGACAAATGTGAGTTGCACTCAAAATGAGGGAATTCATCACACTACAAGCCTATGTCACTAAGATGGATAGGAGGACCTTGATGCCAACCTAGGTTGGGTTGTGCATTGCTGAAACATTATTAAATCCCACATCAATATTTGATTGAATAAGTGTATGATTGATACCAGTAACACAAGCTCTATGCATGTACACACTAATTGCATGTTGAGAGAAACAAAGATCTTTGTTGCACCACTTCGATCATTTTTTGTGATAGTTGCAATGGCATCATGCCACCTTCTTTCTTGCTACCATATTAGTTTGCTCTATATGTCCAATGTCAAGAAAAAAAACATACTTTTGTGACCATAGTTTACATTGTACACTTACGAAGATAACACGCATAGGTTTGCATAGTACCCAACTAATTGCTACATCGAGTTTTAATAAACTTGCACATTATACAAGTCATAATCATGGTAAAAGTTTGTTTTCCTCATTTCATAATTGAAAAATAGTATCTTGTTTGTTTTTTTTTGTAGGGGTGATATTTTTTTCTTGTTAAAAAACATATTGAAGATGGGAAATAGACATAATAATAAAATAAATTCTACAAGGAAGGAGTTTCCCCCTGAAAAGGCCCATGAGATAAGAGAAAAGGCCAGGTTGTACATGGAAAACTGCAGACATCAAAATGTTAGTGCCTTAGATCGTAGCACAATGCATGACATGATGACCTTGGGTTCATCAGGAGAAGTGAAACAAATGCGGATAATGGATCCCTCTCAAAATCCAATGCCAAGCGATCATCCAATGAATAATCCATCGACAAGCAATGATGAAGTGGTTGAAGTCAATCAAATCTTGGTTGATGTTGAGTATGCAGGGATGGATGTTGAACGAGTTGTTAATTGGAAACCTCCCCAAGAAGAGCACACACATGTCGAACACACTCCCTTGCAAAACCAAATTATGAACGAAGTGCCATAACAAACCGATGATGAGACTCGTACTTCCTTTTCGACTCCCTTGCCTCAACTATCAAGCGAACGATGAAGAATCCTAGACGTATTCACATGGAATCGATTGTAGACAAATACACAAGGCAACGTTTCCTGTTATCACACACATGTAAAATATTTAAAGTATACAGAAATAATCTTCAAAATTATTATGCTATTAGAGAAAAAATTGACACACCAGGCCAAAAAATATTGTTGGGCCTTTGTTGGTAGGTTACCTCATTTAGACATGAAGCTTATTGATGCTGGTAAAGAACTAGTAAAATTTTTTTGGCATGATAACACTAGACCATCATCGAATCAAAGAAATGTGTCAAAGTTGAGAAAAGGTGTTAAGGAGTGTGAAACCCATGTCAAGCTCTTACTTGACATGACACAAATGGAACTCTATGAGAGGTTCAAGAATGAGCACACACAATTGAACTTGGGCCAAAGGTCCTTTGAAAAATGCAAACACTGGTATGTTAGAATTTGCATTGATCACAACACATGTTGTTGTAGATACCATGTATAATTTGAGTACTATTATGATATATATACACATATACTTTGTGATTTGCATACTAACGTTGTGCAGGACTTCCCATCGTTACAACCACCGAATGCATCCAAATAATTTATCCATAGCATAATGTGTCCAAGACCTGAAGGACAAAAATATTATAAAAAATCATGTTTATATGGGACATGTTCCAGGTGTAGTGGATTTGCATTATTGAGCCACTACATCCATTAAAGCGAGGAGCACGAATTTGGGAGGATGTTAGTAGAAATGCAGAACTTCAAGTGAGTACATAACATATCAAGCAGATAGTGCGAAGGAAAGCAAAAGAGATGCATTGGTGAAGTCATAGGTAATATAATTATGCATACTTTCATATTGTACATGTTGAATTTATACATATATATTTAGATTGTAATTGTCACATTGTATTAATGCCCTTGGTTTTGTGGCACCAGACACAAATTTGCGAATTCACGAACGAATTTTACAAAAGACCGAGCATTATGTACAAAATGTCCATGTAGCATGATGGTATGATGAACAGTACAAATAATACATGGACATATTTCCAAATGGCACAATATTGTCAGTTGTGGACTTCGCTAAAAACTACACCCTGTAACCACAGAATGAGATTCAAAGTCAATACTACCATTCAGACCAAGTTAGGATAATGGTCCATATCATGTGTAGGAGTTCACCAGAAAGCGGCAATGATAGGAGGATAATATTGAACTGAGACCAACTTCTACATCAATGATGACAAGTGCCATGACCTGCATTATGTGCAGCATTGGTTCAGAATTTTCTATGATCAATTGAAGGAGAGAGGTATATAGATCGATCAACATTGGATATGGTCAGATGGTTGTGCATGCGAGTTAAAAAATGCACGTGTATTCCAGTGGTTGAGTATTTTTCACAAGACTTATGATGTGTTTCATATATAGAACTCTTTTGAGACCGGGCATGGAAAGGGAGAGCAGGGTGGGGCTACAGCATGTCTCAAAACTACCCTACAAAGGGAGGAGATGAGGTGCATGACAAACCCTCATATTTGGGATGTAGAATCCATAGTTCAATGGTGCTTTGCAAAATTGTCAGATCGAACCACAGAGCAAAACAGACCAATAGGTAGAGGACATGTTGTCAGAAAATTTTGACATGTGGTTGATATAGATCAATCATGTTTTTATAGTCATAGTATTGTACAAGGGACTCGTGGATTTCATTTGTTTTGAAGCTCAAACAACACCTTATTTGAAATATGGATGGAAAAACTTGCTTGTTTTTGTGGGCCTTGTATCAGCGGTGAGTGGGATGAGTATGAATCAATGGATTGGGTTGATGAATGGGATCATGTATCACTTGCAATAGACCCACGTGCAGTTGTTAAAACAATCTAGTTATAGGAAGGCCAGTCTTTTATTTTGAATGACTACGATCATATATCTGATCTTGTATGGCCAGGTAAAAATTTCTGCATTCATATCCCAGTTCTCTTCCTGTTTTTTTAATTAACCATGTTATCAAACCACTACTTGTTGGAATTTGATCGTAAAATGCATTTTTGTAGGACACACCTATGTAGTTGTCACCCTGATAGACAGTGCAGTTGGCATGAATTATTGCTTGGAATGATGCATCCAGGGGAAGCAAACCCTCCTCGCATCATTAACTGATGGTGAAGGAATTACCTTTTCGATTGGCTCGATGGTTGTTCAAGGAGAATATCTTATAGTAGATAGAAAGGCACCAAAGAGCAATGGATACACATATGTGGATTATATACTATGTTCACGGGTGTATCACATTTCACACTTGATCATTGATACAAACATCCAACTATAAACAATGTCAATGAAGTCATCGAAAAAGGTACGTTACTTACTACCTCATCCAGAGCACGAGAGGTTGTTTGAGACAATAAAAAACATAGAGGATCCAGAAGGCCAAATTAATTGAGGTACATAGTATAGTCATGTGATTTTTTATTCATGCATGTCTAATGTTATTCATGTTAGAAATTTTATTTCTTGTTATGTAGATCATGTTATCTTATATCGTTTATTTGATGTTTAAGTTATGTTTAAGTTAATATTACAATACATTGATGTTTGAAACCATTATATGTTTTACACTAATCACTCCAATTCAAGTTTCCATCCTTTTAGGAAAAATTCACATGCATAAACAAGATTTGAAAACTCATCTTATATAGCATATATATAATAGAGAAGAGCACTCTAGGGAAGAAACATAAGTGATCCACGCACTAGTGAAGTGCTCCAGTTGTAGAGTACATTGTACATATGTAAGGAAATACCATCAATCTATCTCCAATACTCCAAAAGGAAATCATGGCACCATATGCTATCTAGGGATTGTGTCCATCCTCCACAATACACATTTCTCCAGGTCTCTTATAATGTTTTCTCCCACCAAGTGAATACTCCATGTGGCCATCATGCAAGGTGTTCGCAATCGAGGCTAGAGATATTAATTTCTCAATGGAAGAATGTTAATCCAATGACAATCTAACATCTGACATCCATTGAGAAAGTTATCACAAGTGTGCATGTCAACCACATACCATCTTTTGTCCTACAATCCATCTCAAACCATTAAAGGGATAATCCATGGCTCCATACTTTGTAATACTCACATTATCTATGACTCTTGAATCACCTTCAACAACTTCCTCCATTAAGGCATCATACCTCTCTAATGAATAAGTAGAATGTGCATGAATGAAGTCAATCTCATCATCACACCTCTCCTCCGCTATATATTGGAAGTCTCATGGATGGAAGAAACAAATGATATAAATATCTTGGGTGGTACAATCACCCCCACATCCTCCTAATCCACTATATCAATAATGTTTACATTCTCCCTTATCACAAGAGGAAATACTAACAAACTGAAATATCTCATAATCACACTATACAGATTGGAAGCTAGATCTACATGTTCCTTTTAAGAGATAGAACCTAATATAGCTTAAAGACCCTAATCTAGCCCTAGAAACCAAACAAAAATAAATCTAGCCCTTGAAAGACTAATGTGGACCTAGAACCCTAGAGACCTAATCTAGAATACTTATCTATCCCTAGAGACGTCACCTAGCCCAAGAGACGTAATCTAGCCATATAGAACCTTATATAGCTTAAAGACCCTTATATAGCCCTAGAAAACATACAAAAACAAATCTAGCCCTGGAAATCCTAATCTAGACCTATAACCCTAGATACCTAATCTAGAATACTTATCTATCCCTAGAGACATAACCTAGCCCTAGAGACCTAATCTAGCCATATAAAACCTAATCTAGCTTATAGACCCTAATATAGACCTAGAAACTAGACAAATATAAATCTAGCCCTGGAAAGCCTAATGTGGACCTACAACCCTGGAGACCTAATCTAGAATAGTTATCTAGCCCTAAAGATGGAACCTAGCCTTGGAGACCTAATCTATCCATATAGAACCTAATCTATCTTATAGATCCTGATCTAACCCTAGAAACCAGACAAAAACAAATCTAGAGACACTTGGCACACCGTGGCCATTTAGGGATGCTTTGAGGATTTTCTTTGAGGGCATGGAACTTGAATTGGCAAGTGGAACGGGGTTCCGTCAGCTCACACAATTGCATATGGCTAGTGTGTAGGTGTTCATGATAACCACACACAATAGGGATCCTTTGCATTAGAATTGGCCCCCCCTGCGCAAAAATGGCATGGCGTTCATTGAGCAAAACCTTAGTTCCAGAGATGGCACAATAGCACTGTTTTCAGGAATTTGAGTCATGGTGGGGGGGGTCCCACAGCTAGAAGCCAGCATCCTGAATCCATCGGAATCAACAGATTCACGATCGGAGTCATGTTTTTGGTGATATGGACATTTTTTCTAGGCACCCCATGGCCATTCAGGGACACTTTGAGGAATTGCTCTAGGGCACGAAAATCAAACCGACAAGCAGAACGAGGTTCCATCAGCTCCCACACATGCATATGTCCAATGTGGAGGTGTTCATGATGGCCATGAATGTCCAAGATCCTTTGGATTATAATTAACCCCCTTGTGCAAAATTGGCATGGCCTTCACTGAGCAAAACTGTAGTTCCAGAAATGGCACCATAGCACCATTTCCGGGCGTTTGGGCATTTTTTCCAGCCACCCCATGGCCATTCAGGGACACTTTGAGGATTTCCTCTAAGGGCACGAAACTCAAATGAGAAATACGACTTGGATTCTTTCGGCTCCCACACGTGCATATGTCCATTTTGGATGTGTTCATGATGCCCACACTCACCCAGGAGCCTTTGGATTAGAAATGACCCCCTTGTGCAAAATTGGCATGGCCTTCACTGAGCAAAAACCTAATTCCAGAGATGGAACAATAGCACCATTTCTGATCATTTGAGTAACTATGAGGGAGGCCCCACAGCTAGAACCCAGTGTCCATAATCCATCGAAATCGATGAATTAACGATCGAAGTCTTGGTTTTGGTGCTATGGGAATTTTTTACAGGGACCCCATGGCCATTCATGGATGGTTTGAGTATTTGCTCTGGTGGCACAGAACCCAAACCCACAAGAAGAATTGGATCCTTTTGACTCCCATAACGTGTATATGGGAATTATGTATGTGTTCATGATGGCCACGCTCGCTCGGGAGCCTTCTGATCATAAATGACCCCGTTATGCAAAATTGACATGGCCTTCACTTAGCAAAACCCTTGTTCGAGAGATGGCACAATAGCACCATTTCCGGGCATTTGAGTCATGGTGGCGGGGGTCCCATAGCTAAAATAAGGTGTCCTGAATCCATCGGAATCGATGGCTTCACGATTGGAGTCACGGTTTTGGTGCTATGGGAATTTTTTCCAGGCACCCCGTGGCCATTCAGGGACGCTTTGAGGATTTTCTCCGGGGACAAAAAACCCAAACAGACAAGAGGACTTGGATTCTTTTGGCTCCCACACATGCATATAGCCATTGTGTATGTTTTTATGATGGCCATGCTCTCTCGGAAGTCTTAGGATCTGAAATGACCCCCTTGTGCAAAATTGGCATGGCCTTCACTAAGCAAAACCCTATTTCCGAAGATGGAACAATAGCACCATTTATGGGTGTTTGAGTCACGGTAGGGGGGGTCCCATGACTAGAACTCGATGTCTTGAATCCATCAGAATCGATGACTTCATGATCGAAGTCATGGTTTTGGTGCTATGGGCATTTTTTCCAATCACCCTGTGTCCATTCAACGACACTTTGAGGATTTGCTCTGAGGTCACGGAACCCAAACCGGTGAGAAAACTTGGATTCTTTCACCTCCCACATATGCATATGGCCATTTTGGATGTGCTCACAATGACCACACATGCCTGGGATCGTTTTGATTAGAATTGACCCCTTGTGCAAAAATGGCATGGCCTTCACTAAGCAAAATTCTAGTTCCAGAGATGGCACAATAACAGCATTTTTGGGTGTTTGGGTCATGGTGGGGAGGGGGGGGACACAACTAGAACCTGACATCTTGAATCCATCGAAATCAACGAATTCACGGTCAAAGTCACGGTTTTGGTGCTATTGGAATTTTCCAAGCACCCCGTGGCCATTCAGGGATGCTTTGAGGATTTGCTTCAGGGGCACATAACCCAAACCAATGAGAAAACTTAGATTATTTCATTTTCCACACACGCATATGGACATTATGGATGTGTTCACGATGACCATGCATGCCCAAGAGGCTTCGGATTAGAATTGACCCCCTTGTGCAAAATTGGCATGGCCTTCACTGAGCGAAACACTAGTTCCAGAGATGGGACAATAGCATCATTTCCTGGTATTTGTGTAATGGCAGGGGGTGTTCCACAGCTAGAACATGACATCCCGAATCCATCTAAATTGACGGCTTCACGATCGAAGTCACAGTTTTGGTTCTATGGGCATTTTTGTCAGGTAACTCGTGGCCATTTAGGGATGCTTTGAGGATTTGCTCTGGGGGCATGGAACTCGAACCGGTGGGTGGAATGGGGTTTCGTCAACTCCCACATGTGCATATTTCTAGTGTGAAGGTGTTCACGATGGCCATGCATACTTGGGAGCCTTTGGATTAGAATTGACCCCCTTGTGAGAAATTGGCATGGCATTGAGTGAGCAAAACCCTAGTTACAGAGATGGAACAATAGCACCATTTCTAGGAATTTGAGTCATGGTGGGGGGGTCCCAAAGTTAGAACCCGGTGTCTCGAATCCATCGGAATTGACGGATTCGTGACCGAATTCATGATTTTGCTTCTATGAGAATTTTTTGCAGGAACCCTGTAGCCATTCAGGGGCACTTTTAGGATTTTCTCCAGGGGAATTTGTTACACCTAAATCCTACCATCATGAGATTCAGTGTATACATCCCTAAAGTCTATTTGGCCATGTCATTAACCTGGAAGAAATATCATTGCATTCATGCTAGGTTTTAAGAGGTCGTCGCAGGCTGCACTCATGTAACCTGCGACGTCGCACCTTGACCTATTACAGGGTGCGACAAAGTCAGTTAATGGGCCAAAATAGCTTCTTTGAGCTCATTCTCGAAGCATGCTGACTTGGATCCCCATCCCTACCTCTTGGGAGAGCTGGAACTCAATTCCTACCCTCTTGAAAGGATCCCCTATCTCTCTCCTACCATATCTCAACCTACCCTATCCATACCCTATCCACTTAGTCCTATATATATGAAGCTCACTCCCATTCCAAAGGGAGGAAGTCTATAGTGTCTACATGTTGGTGAAATCATCCTAGAGATATCTCTACTCACTCATTGAGAGACTCTTGCTTCCTTGAAGAGGTTATGGCATTGGCGTGGATGGAGAAGGGTTGCTATGTTAAGCCTCAGTGGTGATCTATTCTCTTCTATGTACTTTCCCTATTTACAGTAATATAAACACTTTCCACCAATATCGTTGTTGTTTATGATGTTGTGTAGTTTACCTGCTTAACTGTTTACTTAGATCGGTTATTGTATAGATATATTTTACTTGCTTGTATTGTTATGTGCATCTTTATAGGTCTTGTAGCTGAGATCTGACGACTGTGGAGCGTGGAACAACATCTAGGGGAAAGGGCTACAAGTCTAAGGTAAGATATCTAGTACTTGATCCTTAACTAGATCTGAGAAAGTCGTTTGTATTATGTACTATTTGTTCTAGACTTACATTGAGTTAGGGAGATCCAGCTCGCGTCCGCTCGAGTGGATTGTCCGCCAAACAAATATGGCAACTACATTGGGGATCAGAATTTTGTTTATAGATTGTCAGTCTGAAAGTTATTTTCAGTTGATTTCTAGTCACAAGCCATTTTATTTGTCTATTGCTTCTTGTGTCAGTTTGACCATCAGATCTTCGCTTTGAAGACTCTGATCTAATTCCTCTGAGTTTATATTACTCATTGTCGACCCTTTTCATTGCTCATTACTTGGAGGACTAGTTCATTTTTGAACTTGGATCTCGCCTATTGCACCTGGTCTATGAACTCAGAGAGACACTGTGTTATTTTTTGATCCTTGTTCTTTGTCTGTTAGCTTATCGTCGCATCCCTGTCATTGGTATTCTGCGACACAGTCGCACTCCCCGCATTGGTGAACTGTGACATCACACTGTGTACAAGAACAGAGTGCATCGATCTATCGAAATTGGCATGCAGGCATCCCTTCTCCATTTCATTTTCTGAGCTTTGGTTTGTTGTATGAACTCCCTCTATGCTGCAAGGTCCAGCCAGAGATCCCATTTTTTATTCATGTGTTGAGTTGATTGGTTTAATTTGGAGTTGTTTTGGGTTCCATCTTGGACAAGTCTGAGACTTGGTAGTGACGGACACTTTGGTCTCCTCCACCTGCATCTACTTACCCTTGCTTTCCCTCCTCTCCTCTCCGGATCCGATCACTGCATCGGATTGGTTTCCAGACCTCATTTTCATTTTAGTTGTTGAGCTTTGCTTGCCTAGTTCACTTGTTACTGATTGATTTTGAGTTTTGTGTGTTTTCAGTCCATTAGAGTGCTGGTCTTTTCTTGAGATTTTGTGAGTGTTTTGAGTGCTGCAAGTAGTGTTTTCTTCTCAGCCGTATGCATTTGAAAGCTTTGTTGTTGTCAAGATATTGTTTTGATGCATCCATTGGAAAATTAAAAGTGCTTCTCTCTATTGATGTATATTTAACTTCGGAATGTATTTCATCTATGTATTTCATATATGTATATTGTACTCCTATAGAGATGGTATTATTCCTCTATATGGAAGTGTTTGTATTCCTATATAGATGTTATTATTCCTCTATACGGAAGTGTCATCATTTATATTGTAAGTGTCGTAACTTATACTTGATGGGTTATTAGACCACCTTGTTGGGTCGGCCCTGTATAATTCATGTGGGTCAAAGAGTTATTAGACCACCCTATTGGGGGCTGGCCATGTGGGTCGAAGGGTTATTAGACGACCCTATTCTGGGTCGGCCGAGTCAGCATTATGTTATGTGGTTAAGTTAAGGCCGACCTAGTTAAAGGTTATTAGGCAAGTCAAGTCAAGTATAAATAGAGTGCGGGAGGCACTCTATTTGATCATTCTATTCTCACACACACTCTTTGGAGAGTGGTCCACTTGTGGAGGAGGAGAAGTTGCTGCTAAGAGATGCCTATCTCTTATGCTTGGGTTGTATCATTGCTCTATCTATCTCTGAGGAAGTTATTGTGGTTTTTCACCTTTATGGTTTTCCCCAAGTAAACTCTATGTCTCTTGTGTGCTTGCATTATTGTGTTCATGATTGATATGCTGTAGATATGGTGTACAGGTTATTCTCTCAGTTAAGATCCTAGATCAGATTAAAGTAAATTCTGAAAAATTAACATGCTATCAGAGCTAGCCTGAGAAGAAGACATTGTGCACCTACGAAGCTAGGGCTTGATATAGCAAAAACCAGTCATTGTAGCACTTTCGCTATAAAGATATTTTTGCGAGGGTTTAGGATCTAAAATGTTTATAGGTCAAGGCTAAGATCCCCATGTACCTTGTGTCCAAAGGAAAACTTCTAATTCATTGTACTTTGTGAGTTATGATCAGTATAAGTTAGGGTTTATGCCTCTTCCAGATCTCAGTCATAAACAGGTGACCTTGGAAAAAAGGTCATAACTTGGACTAGGAAGCTCCAAATGAAATTTCGTAAAATGTGACAGATCGTGAACGGACTGCAATTTCTCAGGTAACTTTTTCAGAGGCCGATGGTTTACTAGTGACACGTGGCACACCATACAAGTTTGCTCTCTTGTTTTATCCCATAAACAAGTCACGTTGAGACACTTGGCATAAACCTCTCTCTGAGAATCTATTTGAGGTCAGACCTATAGGGTTCGAAAGATGACAGGTTAGGATATGATATGAAAATTTTTTAGACCCTGTGAATCAAAAAGTTCAGAGTTACACCAAACACAATCAGGTACATATTTCTGTCAAAACATAATTATTTTTTGAGCACCTTCATTCATGGCTTCCGGAATTTAGGGTTTTGGAGAAAGTTGGAATGTTCGTAATCGGAGACCATGGCTGGATGCTACTCATCAAAATAGAAATTTAGAAACCAAGATCAGAATTTTTGGTTGGGCAGAAGGTCGGGCTTGATCAAACCCCAGTTCGGGACTTTGATCAGAAAGATGGAAAATTAGGGCTTCTGCAAAAATTGGAATTTTGGAAATCTGTGACCATTGCTGGAAGCTCCTTAGAAAAATCGAAGCTTAGATATTTAAATCAAATCTTTTGGTTTGGTGAATCTCTGGGAAAATCAAACCCTAATTCAGGGTCCTCCCAGTGAATCCAGAAATCTAAAAGGCAATTTTGAGGGGTGAAACTTTGCAGTTTTCAAGTTCTGAGTATACCAGGTTCATGAACTCAGAAAGGAGCATCTTTCTATCCTTTAAGAAGTTTGAAATTCAAATTTTGAATTTTTAGAGTTTCTCTAACAAACCCTAATCTAGCTCCAGATCCAGTTTCTGCATTACAAAGTAGATTGGGTTAATCCTAGAAGAGAATGGATTAATCACCTGCATAAGTGAAGAAGTTCCTGTTTCAGAGGTAGATGAGGCTAAGGCCTTACATAAGAATATTACAACCAATATCGACAGGTATGAATTACAAGTACATTTCGAATTCTGTTCATGGTCAAGTTTATGATATGTTTTTCTTCATATCTTTACGGTTAGTACAATCTTGATTAATCTTAGACTTGTATCACCTTGATAAAATTATGAATGCATGACAGTGGTCATTCATTGATTAGGGTTATCAATCATGAACACAATAATGCTGTTGCATGAGGTTGTGTTCATTGGTCATTCATTGATTGATATGCTGTTGCATGAGGTTGTTGTTGTCCGCTAACATGAAAGGTACATCAAGAAAGACAAATCATGTTCTAGTTCAAGAACATATGACCATGGTGACATGAAGACAAAGATTCATCCATTGTCATGGATCACATAAGAGATCTAGTTACGAGGTATGTATAACTTGGTTCTACAATGGTTAACTTATGAGACATGCAGGTTACTAGCACAAGTCATTGAAGAGAACCAGAAGACATCATGCAGGTATGTTAGAAATAACTAGCTAACATACTAATCTAGGTATTTTTTTTTCCTATATCAAGTTAGAATCTTACCTTGTGTTAGGATCCCTTATATAAGTATACTTGGTATGATTGGTTATGTTTATTCATAAAGTTAGAAATGTAAGTAATCAAGGGTTTATGCATATTATGTCTCTTATCTTGATTGATGATTTGACTAACTCAAAGAATCCTATGATCAAATAAGAATATGCATGAGTAAAAGAAGTCTTCCCTGAAACCTTGAATACTAATGTTTATTATCTATGTTTGAAATGATCATGACTATACATGTTTAAGATTATTGTGTTTTGATAGTATTAAAATTATACTAATGAATGTGTGATTATGTATGAGACCTCGAGGATAACACAATGATGATACTAATAAGCTTGCATAGTGATTAAGGATGGATATAAGTTCAAGGACAAGTAATCCAAGAAGCAAACATCAAGAGGGAGCACACTTCAGTAGTTTCTACAAGGATACAAATATTCAAAGGGAATTGACCACTTCTCACAATCCACATCAGAATGGAGTTGCAGAAAGGATGCAAAGACTGAAAGGGAGTCAACCCAACAAGAAAACAAAGATAAGTATTTGAATTATCATTCCTTGCATATTTTATTGTTTAAATAATATTGTTCAATAATGTATATACTGATGTTCCTAGAATTAGGTTGTGTATTATGCATATTAAAATAGGTGCATTGATGAGCAGTATACTACTAATATGCATGGGTAAGCGGCCTATGGCACTGTACAACATTCCATTGCTACTTATCTAGAATGAAACCTCTTTGCTGACATGTTGGGAGTTGTGCACACTCTTAACAATGTTCTGGTAGAGATTGGAAGGCATCTAGAAAATTATGGAATATGGATAAATGTTGTATTGAAGCATTGGCTAAGATAAGTGCATGACTGTATGACATATTTCTGTATGTGTAAGAATTTGTTCTGAAAACTGTGAGATGTTTCTAATCATGCAATTTAACTTGTCTTGTAGGATACCATCACCTACAAAAGACGGACTACAACATCTGTTCAGGCAATGAAGTTTAAAGAAATCAATCTATTGAAGATATTGAAGAAACTAAAGTTCCTAGGATTCAGGATGTAGTATTAGAAGAAATCCATGATCGAGGAATACAAGTCGATCATGAAGAATGATGTTTGGGATGTGAAGTCTGTCATGACTTCCATGTGGATCTATAAATATCAAGTATGCTGCAGATAGTAGCATAGAGACATTTGCTCCTGTAGCCAGATCCACTTCCATCAGATCAGTACTTTCTCTGGTTGCAGTGATGAAATGGAAGATACACCAGATGGATTTCAAGACAACTTTCTTGAATGGTGTAGTCAAGGAGGAAGTGTATGTGCAGCAGCCACTTAGTTATGAGACACATGACAGGGAGTCATATATGTGTAGAACTTGGTATGGTAGGATAGACAACTTTCTATCCAGTTTGGGATTTACCAAGAGTAAAGCAGATTCCAACCTTTACTACAAGGTTGAGGAAGGCAATCCAGTGATACTACTTTTGTATGTGGATCACCTGTTTATTACAGGTGAAGATAGGTTGATTGCTGACATGTAGCGGAAGCTTGCTGCCAAGTTCGAGATGAAGAACTTGGAGATGATGCACTACTTTTTGGCATGGAGGTGTGGCAGAGTGCAGATGGAATCTTCCATGGAAAAGGGCAGTATGCAGTAGAGATCCTGAAGAGGTCCAGGATGATGGACTGCAAGGACTTGGCCACACCTATGGTATCGAACCTGAAGCTTCTGTGTGATGCTTCATTTGAGCCGGTTGATGTCACTATGTATCATCAGATGATTGGGTCCTTGATGTACCTGACGAACATGAGACCAGATATTTTCTTTACGGTGAACACATTGAGCTAGGTTTTGACAGATTCGAGGAGTGTTCACCTGGTTGTTGTAGAGCATATTTTGAGGTACCTAAAGGGTACGGTTGACTATGGGCTCAAGTATGATGTGAATCAAAAGATTAACCTGCAGGGTTATGTTGATTCAGATTGAGCAGGCAGTGTTGCAGATAGGAAGAGCACTTCTGGGTGCTGCTTCAGTATGGGATCAGGTGTGATCTCTTGGTTTAGCAGGAAGCAATCCTGTGTGGCACTGAGTATAGCCGAAGCAGAGTATGTTGGGACGAATGAGCAGGTTGCAGATGTATTGACCAAGCCATTGGCCAGAGAGCAGTTTGAGTACTTCAGAGAGAAGCTTGGTGCACTTCAAATTGAGGTTCATTCCAAAGGGAAGTGATGAGTCCAGAATATGTAGATGCACATGATATTTTCTGACATGGTTTATGTGTTCTCCCATGGTCGTGATGTAATTGCTGAGCCATTTTTCACATGGTGGTAGATGTGTTCTCCCATGGTGAAAAATTAAGGGCTGGAGCCTTCCCCGAATGGTGGTAGATGTGTTCTCCCATGTCGGTGGTATAACTGTTGGATGATGTGCATCTGGGTTGTGCTTCATGGACGATGAGATGATCTGAAGAGGACGATGCTATGATGATCAGGAGGATCATGGATGATGAGCATCAGGGTGATGCTCCAGTTACTACTCTATATGTATATGCATCATGTTGGATGCTCGATATGATCAGTCGGATCATTTATATATATATGCATCATGTTGGATGCTAGATATGATCAGTCGGATCATTTATATGTATATGCATCATGTTGGATGCTAGATATGATCAGTCGGATCATTTATATGTATATGCATCATGTTGGATACTGGATATGACCAGTTGGATCATGTATGTTGATATGTATTTGTATATGTATTAGGTGGATACATTGTATGATCAGGTGGATCATGTATGTTGATATGTATCAGGTATGATCAAGTGGATCATGTATTTGTATATGTATCAGGTAGATACATTGTATGATTAGGTATATCATGTATGATGATATGTATCAGGAAGATATTGTGTATGCATCAGTTGGATGCATTGTATGATCAGGATGATCATGGATGATGAGCTTCAGGATGTTGCTCCAGATGACATGCATCAGGACGATGCAGTGATGATGATCAGGATGATCATGTGTGATGAGTATCAGGACGATACTCTGGATGACTTGCATCAGGA
This sequence comes from Larix kaempferi, assembly GCA_027924585.1. Lineage (NCBI taxonomy): Eukaryota > Viridiplantae > Streptophyta > Pinopsida > Pinales > Pinaceae > Larix > Larix kaempferi. Next base: position 1,234,751 of record BSBM01001175.1, on the reverse strand, counting down.
CGATGCTCTGGATGACTTGCATCAGGACGATGCAGTGTTGATGATCAGGATGATCATGTATACATCAAGATGATGTATGGTGAGTATCAGGTTGATACTCTGTGGCTGTGTACAGGTTGTGCAAAGGAAATCCTATATTTGTTATGGGTCACATCCAGTATGAAAAAGGACTGGCACTGTGTATCACATGTAAGACCTGGGAGATCTATAGGTTTGGTTGCGTGCGTGTAATCAGTCCTGGGATGATCTTTCAAGGGTTTGTGATAATGGGCCACATGTAAGACGTGGGAGCTCTGATAGGTTGGGCTGTGTGCTCATAATAAGTCCTGGGATGCTCTTTAGGGTTATTGCTTGGTAAGACACTCTTTTAAGGTTTTGTGATAGTCACATGTAATAAGTCCTAGAGATTTGGACAGGATGAAAAAGGCCTTAGATGCTCTTTAGGGTTCTTGCTAGTCAAGAGACTCTTTTAAGGTTTTGTGACGCACGTAATAAGTCCTGAGGATTCCACAGTATGGCCAGTGATGATGAAGACCTATATGTGGTGGGCCTACATCCAGTATGAAAAATGACTAGCTCTGTAGAACTTCCTATGACAAGTAGATTCAGATATTGATTGAGATAGCAGCAGCAGTAATGATGACGATGCATCGATGACGATGATCCAGAGAAGAAGACTTGTGCTAGCAAACCTGTGTTGAGAAATACCTTCCTAGTTAAGAGGGAGTGTTGATGTATATGTAACTTCAGAATGTATTTCATCTATGTATTTCATATATGTATATTGTACTCCTATAGAGATGGTATTATTCCTCTATACGGAAGTGTTTGTAGTCCTATAGAGATGTTATTATTCCTCTATATGGAAGTGTCATCATTTATATTGTAAGTGTCGTAACTTATACTTGATGGGTTATTAGACCACCTTGTCGGGTCGGCCCTGTATAAGTCATGTGGGTCAAAGGGTTATTATACCATCCTATTGGTGGTCGAACTAGTCAGCATTATGTTATGTGCTTAAGTTAAGGCTGATCTAGTTGAAGGTTATTAGGCAAGTCAAGTCGAGTATAAATAGAGTGTGGGAGGCACTCTGTTTTATCATTCTATTCTCACACACACTCTTTGGAGAGTGGCGCACTTGTGGAGGAGGAGAAGTTGCTGCTAAGAGATGCCTATCTCTTATGCTTGGGTTGTATCATTGCTCTATCTATCTCTGAACAAGTTATTGGGGTTTTTCACCTTTATGGTTTTCCCCAAGTAAACTCTGTGTCTCTTGTGTGCTTGCATTATTGTGTTCATGATTGATATGTTGTAGATATGGTGTACATGTTGTTCTCTTAGTTAAGATCCTAGATCAGATTGAAGTAAATTCTGAAAAATTAACACTCTCCCTCATTTCTCAAGCATCCTTGAAGAAATTGTCCATGTATTGGAATATCAGAATTGAAATAATATTTTGGAAAAGTTGAATGAATGTTTGGTTATTTGCATTTTTCTCGAATTATGAATCATTCATATTCTTGAAAAATTCAAGTATACTTCAATTTTTGCAAAAGCATTTCCCTTCTAAGGAAAGATAGATGCATTTTTTCTTTTCATTGCTTTTAGGTCATCAAAAGTGAAATTGAAAAGATTGCATACTCCATTTTAGGAATTCTCTCTCTTTTCATTACTTAGCATCATTTTTGTTTTGAAAAGAAAAAAGAAAATAAAAAAGAAACAAAACATGTTTTGATTTGGTTTAGTAGTGTTGTCATTTTCGCATATTCATACGAAAAGGAAAAGAATGCTTTATAGTCAAATTTGAAGATTTGGGATTGCATTGCATTGTGTCGCTTTGGTAAAAGTGGAAAGAAAAAAGAAGATTTCTCCTTCCCATAGTTAGAATTCATCAAAAGAAAAGAGTATTTCGTGCATGTAGCTAGGGCTTGCATTATTTTTCCGATTATGTACTCACCTCATGCATTCACCTAATCATCCAGGTAAAATTAATGGTAGAACTAGGGTAAAAATTTTAGTAACTTGTGTGTAAGTTAGAGACGTGTTTCAGCATCGTTAAGCGTGGCAATTGTCGTTATTTTTCAGCACTGTATCCTTGGGGTATTGTAGTCTTCCACATACTTATCAGTATATTGAGCTCCTTCACGTACCCACCAAGTCACCTTGAGTACTTGGTGTATATCGAAGAGTGTATCACGTACTTGGTAGTATATCGAAAGGTCTCTTGCTGAACGGTTGTGCATTAGACAACACCACTACGTATTTGAGCTCCCACGTACCTTACGTATATCAGGAGACACCCTTAGGATTCCTAAGACCACCTGAGTTAATCTTTTGGCCGTCTTGGCGGAGCAATACAGCAAGAATAGCACTTGGGGAGCTACTACGCAAGTGTTATCTAGGTAATCAGGTTATACACTCAGGGGTACGGTCCTAATCCTCCATGGTTACTTCCCTGAAAAATTGGGCCAAGTATAATTGTTGGACCCTGCGGTATAACGTGAGTTGTGAAGCCTTGATAATCCTGTGAGGATCCTGACTTTTCATCCACTCATATTCACACAGTTTGCTTGTTGCTTTTAGAATTGAGTAGTGTTCAACTTGTGTGGTACTTTAGAGTCTCTTAGGGAGTTTAGATATGGAAGATTCTTTCAGGACTACCAACCAAGTCACCCCTTTCCAGGGTATGCCATTTGTTATTCCCCCTTGTGGAACTATTGGTCCTCCCTTTATGGCTACGTTGAGTCTTCCTGGATTGACGAGAGGATTACCAGTATGGTTATTCTCCAATTTAGTTACACCAAGTGCACCGATTGTGTCGAACATATGTCCTTCACCACATGAGAATCAATCTCATGGTGACCCTTCTCCTTCTCCGTCGAAAGTTGAATGGGATTTCATCTCTTCCTCTTCTCCTACTGAAAACTATGATGTTAGTAAGAAGGTGGGTGAGAAGAAGCAGAGAAGGAAGATAAATAAGAATAAAGATAAGAAAGATACCAAGCGTCAACCATCTGCCTATGATGGAACTCATTCTATGAAAACACCTTGTAAGCCCAAGTTCCCTTGCAAGCTTTGTAAGGGTGATCACCTTCTCAAGGATTGTCTCGGCCTTTCCCGTATGTCAGAAGTGTGGTCTAAAAACCCCAAACCAATCATATTGTAAACCTCTGACCATCATGTTGATGATACTCCCTCAACCAGTGGCCCATTGCTAAAGGGTCAGAAAGGTAAAGTCTTGTATCCCTATTTGATATGCAAGGGTATGCACCGTACTTTCGTTTGTCCAAGCATGGATGAAGCTTCATGGTGGTTGGAATATATTACTAGTCCTCAACAGGTGCTTCCAATAAGCGATAGTAAGTTGTCCCTCGACCCCCCACTGGTTGACCAAGTGATCAATTCAGTTTCATCTGTAATTGATTCCACTCTTCCTTCCAAGAGTGAAGTGATCGAGTCGATGTCATCTCCACTCGATCCCGCTCTTTCATTAGAGAAAGTCCAAATTGAAGCAGTCACCATGACACAATCTTCGTCTCATTCTTATCTTCCAAGTGAGAGTGAATTGGAAACCGCTGATGTTTTCGTAGGCAATTTAGAATGTCTTAGGAAAGGGGAAACCCTATCCATTCCTACATGAAGACCCCTACCACGTCCCCTTCCATCAATCCTGTGCAAGGAAGGAAACATGACCAACATACAGGGCTTATTGGTAAACTTAGCCCCATATATTTACTCATAAATTCATAACAATTAAAAAACTTCTGTGTGCAAATACATAATCAATATAAACACAAAAGAAATAAACACAATTGTACAGACACAAACAATAATGCATCAACACATTTATCACAAGCAGAAGGTGATTCCATATGCAAAGAATCAGTTCCATTCTCATTCCTATTCGCAGATTTCATATCAACCATATTAAGATATTCATTTCATCTCATTAACACGGACAGTTAACATTCAAAATTAACACATTGCAGAACACATAATGTATATAAATCAATTCATAAAGAATACTTATCTTGAAATGCAAACATCCAAACGACTGGCTACATGAGAGCAACGTTCCACCCAACCATAGATATCTGTCTAGCCTGTATTATTTCAGCTGAGAGATCACCCCCGAGCTGGGTTGTGTATCCACTAAGGAGGAACTAGATGGGCTCACTCATAGTCATGATTTCACTCAAACAGTGATGCTAAGCCAACAAATAGTTGGGTTTATCAAGCATGCAATAGGAAAATGAGGAGGATGCTAATCTAGTGAGCTCAAACCCAGAGCTACATACATCTCAATCTAGATTCAAGCAATCCCATCCTCTGTTCAAACATCCACACTTGGATTTTTCACCATTCTGTCCACGAATAACTCAATCCCGTCAGTGGTTTTCTGAGCTATCAAAACTGGTTTTCCAATGGATTTCGGGGTAGCTAATGCTCCCAAATTCACCCCAAGGTTCATACCTATGGATCCCCCATTGGATTTCACTGTCCAATACCAACTCTGGCGTTTATGGCTCTTCAAAACATGGGTTCTTTCACAGTTGCGATTTCTAGTTTTTCTCACTGCTGAGAATTCGTTTTTGGATCCAAACTGATGCTGGGTCCTCCACACAGGAATTGGAATGAGGAAGAAGCAACCCCCATGAGGTAGAGTGACTTGTGGCACAAGAAAACTGAGCCCATACTCTGCCATACGATTTTCTGGGCTGTCCATGCTCCATTGAAGCCATGGACTGAATTCCTCAACCACTTCCTTACAATAGAATTAAATGTCAGCAAGGAAAGTCAAATGGGTTCTCAAGGTGACATATGGCAGCCTATGGTTCAATCCCATAGCTCCCTCACCACTCCCTAGTGGATACACATGGCCCCTTCTCATTTGTTGCCTCCATAGCCAGTTTTGGTATTTTACTACATGATGTTTATTTACATCAGTTTTACCATGTTCCATGGCTAAATAGCACATGGGTAACATAATATCTAATACTTGCCCTTTTAATTAAAATTTGGGCTTCCACTAGCAGGGCATTGGCCTTGAGCTCCACGCTAGGAAAACATACATCCAATGTACACATTATTTACATTAAAGGCTAATATATGCTAAGGGTCAAAATGGGGTATTACAATCCCCTCCCACTTAGATTAACACCGTCCTCGGTGTTCCAAGACTTAGGAATGCATATACAATTTATACATCTAAAAATTTTCAAAAACTTTGCAGGTCTACCCTGCATTCTATCCTTTACTTTGAACTTTCAGGACCAAGACCTTTGACTTCCACGAGCTTCTCCTGCTGGTTCTGATCTTTCAGCTCATTCACAAGTCTGAAAACTTTATGGCTACTACCCTCTTGATGTTCCTTTGTTGGGCAGTTATGGAGGCAATGATTTCCTCCACATTTCCAACATTTCACTAGCTTCTTCATCTTTACCTGCTCAATCTCCTTTGAGTCTTCATGCCCGGAATGTTTCTTAGTGGACAGATTGGATGAATGCCTCATCATTGACCACTGTCTCCTCTACTGTTGATTGCTTCCAGAATGCTTTTTACTTGCTTTTGTAGATAATTAGAGTCCTGCAACACCTTGTGGTTCATCTCATTCTGCCTCTTCTGTATCTTGAGCATCTCTCCAATATTTTCTTAGGTCTTGGCAATTGTTTGAAGAAGACTTTCAGCCAATTCGAACAACCTATGGTCTGCTGCCATGGTCAGTGTGCACAGCTGGTTCTCACTTTGCTCACAAGCAACACTTGTTCGTAACAACTTCAACCAATTGATTCAATTTCCACCTGTGAAATTCATCATTACAAATCTTGTTAGGCCAAGCATAACCTAAACATTAAAAATCAGTCAATTGTTTTTTCCAATTGACATGGGTAGTCCATGCTTTATCCATGAAACTTTCATACTTTTCATGCTTGTCCAACAGGCACATGAGATCATTCATGTCCATTCTTTCACAGGGAATTAACTACTTCAGCATTCATAATTTATTTCAATCAAATAAATACACATTTACTTTCAACCATACATGCCTTCAACAATTTTATGTTTTTATTAATGCATTAATAATAAAAATAAGGAAAGAGGGAGCAGTAAGAGTTTTCTCCTCTTCGTCTTGTTCCATTCTGGAACCCACACCACCACTGTAGTTTTCATGCTCCTAGGCTCTTTCACTTCAACTTGAATGCTTAACCTTCCCCTACTTGGCTATGACACTTAGTGTTTATGGTCTATTTCAGACCTTTCAACCATGGAGTCCCTCCACATGCTTTGTCTACAACTCCTGGCTACTAGGACCCACACAGTCCCACTAGCACCATCTTTCATTACTGCTCATACTAAGCTCTTTAGGACAGACACGTGTCCACATGCATCCCCATGATGCTTTCATCGTCCTTGCATCCAACAATACCTACAGTGATCCGGATCTTGGGAGCTGAGAATCGGAAGGCTTGAATGCCGAGAGAGGAGGAGATTAAGCATGCAAATCTGTCATAAAATTCACATGAAAAACACTAATATTGGATGAGAATAAGCATGAACAAAAACATATGAAGTGAATGGGAGGTGTGGCTCAAAGATGAGCCCCACCTCTAAAACTAATTATCAATAAGTCACTCAGATCTAATTGATCTCACAATGAACAATAGAAAATAGGAGAGAAACCAAATGAGTAACTTGTTATCATGAGAAGGCATGCTAGGCCTTTATATAGCATTATTACAATGTGTCTTGAGACCATACCATGGGCCAAAACTATGTGCTACCAAATACCATGGATGAGAGAGGGTGGCCTCTCAATTTAATACTTTTATGGCTTATACATTCGAATTTAGACCATATGTCCCCTAAAATTCGGATCATTCCTCCCCCCTTAGAAAATGATAGTCCCCATCATTTCATGCTAAAAAGATACCCATGATTACAATGTGATAGTTACAAATGAAGAGAAGGGTTTTGTGTGGTTGACCCATAACCGTGGGTTTTGCGAGGTTGAACCATAACCATGGGTTTTTCAAGGGTGACCCATAACTATGATGACAATGGCAAGCTTGGTTGCAATGAAGAAAAGAGTTTTGTGTGGTTGACTCAGAACCATGGATTTTGTGTGGTTGACCCATAACCATGGGTTTTATGTAGTTGATCCATAACCATGGGTTTTATGTGGTTAACCCATAACCATGGTGACAATGACAAGCTTGTTTCCACTGAAGAGAAGGTTTTTGTGTGGTTAACCCATAACCGTGGGTTTTGTCTGGTTGACCCACAACCATTATTACAATACACAACTGTGGGTTTATGTGGTTGATCCATAACCATGGGTTTTGTGTGGTTAACCCATAACCATGATTACATTAAGATTTAAAAAAATTGAAAATTCATAATCTTTGGTGCAGTTGATGTCTTGCTACAAATTCATTCATAGCTTTTGATGCATGTACTGAAATTGAAGACCCAGGCGAGAGGAAGACCTCGTTGAATATGAAGGTACGGGCGGCCATCATGGGTCAAATACATGCCGATGATCAAATGATCATATCTCTCAAAACAGGAAGCAAAATGGAAATCCGTAAAATACCCATTTGAGATATTGAAAAGATCTGTCCAACGATATATGGAACTCCATCTGAAGTTTCTTGAGTTGTGAGAAACAGTCTGTTGAAGACAGTGAAACGCGCGGCCTTTTAGGGTTAAAAATATGCTGAGATTCAATTGATGATATTTCTCAAACCAGGAAGTCAAATGGAAATCCGTGAAATACCCATTTGCGATATTAAAGAGATCTGTCCAGCCATATATGGAACTCCATCTAATAGTTCTTGAGTAGTGAGAAAATGTCCGTTGAATATAGTGAAACGCGCAGCCTCTTAGGGTAAAAAATATGCTGAGATTCAATTGATGGTATCTCTCAAACCAGGAAGCCAAATAGAATTCCGTGAAATACCCATTTGAGATATTGAAAAGATCTATCCAGGAATATATGGAACTCCATTTGATATTTCTTGAGCAGTGAGAAAATGTCCGTTGAAGACAGTGATATGCACGACCTCCTTGGGTAAAAAATATGTTAAGATTCAAATGAGCATATCTTTCAAACTAGGAAGCCAAATCAGATTACGTGAAATATCCCTTTCAGATCTTGAAAAGAGATTTCCAATGAGCTATGGTATAGCTTCTGAAATCTCCTATAGAGATTGTGGTATCTCTCTAAAGTTTTATGAATGTGAGAGTGCTGATTGGTGTAGGCCACATATGATGCCAAGGGTTTGTAGAGCAACATGGGCTGTTGTAGAGGTTGTGGAACCTCCGTGGGAAGCATGGACACCCTGAAAGATTATTGAAAATGTTGAAGACCAATGGATGTAGCAGATCCAGATCCATGTATGGATGTAGCAGATCCAGATCCATGTATGGATGTAGCAGATCCATATATAAATGTAACAGATCCAGATCCATGTATGGATGTAGTGAATCCAATAAACCATGTAGTGCATGTGGACCAACTCTGATGCTTACAGTGTAACCCTTGTTCCGATGGAGAGCGAACCCGCTCTGATACACCTGATTCGGATCTTGGGAGCTGAGAACCGGAAGGCTTGAATGCCGAGAGAGGAAGAGATTAAGCATGCAAATCTGTCATAAAATTCACATGAAAAACACTAATCTTGCATGAGAATAAGCATGAACAAAAACATATGAAGTGAATGGGAGGTGAGGCTCAAAGATGAGCCCCACCTCTGAAACTAATTATCAATAAGTCACTCAGATCTAATTAATCTCACAATGAACAATAGAAAATAGGAGAGAAACCAAATGAGTAATTTGTTATCATGAGAAGGCATGCTAGGCCTTTAAATACCATTATTACAATGTGTCTTGAGACCATACCATGGGACAAAACTATGTGCTACCAAATACCATGGAAGAGAGAGGGTGGCCTCTCAATTTAATACTTTTATGGCTTATACATCCGAATTTAGACCATATGCCCCATAAAATTTGGATCATACAATCAAACATTGAATTAATTCACATGTTTAGTTTATTTTCATAGGATTTATCTCTAAACAAGAGTTTAGGATATCATAACCAAATCATATACACTTGTATATTCCTAAGCAAGAAGTTGCAAGATAACCAAATAATTATCTGCATTGGATGTCTTCACTTTATTCCATAGGATCCTTCTTTGCTTTGCAAGCCTTGGATTTCCTATGGATACAATAACGAATGTTGGGCTAGCACGCAGGCTACTCCTCAATCATTCGTATAGGCAATGCTAAGTCAGTACGTTGACTGGGTATTATCAAGTATTTGAGGAATGTTTGGCTAGCATGTTGGTTGCTCCATAATCATTGAAGTAATCTCGGATGTCCAACTAGCACGCAGGCTGCTCCACAATATCAAATAATCTTGGATGTTCGGCCAGCACGTATGCTGCTCCAAAACATCATATAATCTGGATGTTCGGCCAGCACGTAGACTGCTGCAAAACACCATATAATCTTGGATGTTCGGCTAGCACGCAGGCTGCTCCAAATCATCATATAATCTTGGATGTTCGACCAGCATGCAGGCTGCTTCGAATCATTATATAATATTGGATGTTCGGCCAGCACGCAGGCTGCTCCGAATCATCATGTTCAGCCAACACGCAGGATGCTCCAAAAAATCATATAATTAATGCTCAATCAGTCACTCTCTCGATCTACCAAGGAATTTATACTTCTTTCAGGGTCCTTGCTTCCTGCACTGACCAAGGTTTCCAACAAAAAAACAATAGTGCATCAGCTTAACTGTTAGAGGACTTATACTTGAAATCTTCATTATTCCAAACAAGAATTTAAATGAAATGAATACTTATCTATATTGGACATTTCCTCTCTGGTCCATAGGGTCTTGCTTTTACTTTAGAAGCCTTGGGATCCTCCTACGGACTGGGATGTTTGGACAGCATGCAGGCTACTCCAAATCATCAAATAATTAATGCCCAACCAGTACACCTTCACGTTGACTAGGTTCACCAAGCATTGGGTGGTGCCCAAGCAGTTCCATACCTGGTTGGCCCTCTCCATTGCCGAGCTAGAACATCCGTCTGGGTAATCATCCAATGGAAGGAAACTGCACCACCGACCATTATAGGTCAAGGATCTACTACTCTGCCTTAGGCTTGCATCAGCCTTTCACATGTGTCACAACCCCTTAATGCGCATAACAATTCTTCACCCACACAAGGATGGCACTCTTTTCTCTTGTGCAAACTAGCAGTTCCCTTTAGGAACTCTTTAGGTGACTTTCTTGAGTACATTTTCTTCACTTTTCCCTTTAATGTGCATCACCAAATTGCATTTGTATTAGCTGACTGCACAAGATGGGTAAGCAAGCTCATTAGTATTGCTTCTCTAAAACTGTAACCATATTTCATAACATTTACTATCCAATATTGAAACACTAGGAATGCGTCCATTCCCTTAGGGCGTAATCAATATTAGCATCCCTAACATAACTCAACACTAGAAAGGTGTGCACTCCTTGCTGATGTGAACTATGCAGGTCCTAATCATACTTCAAGCAGTTTGAATAATATAAACAAATGGAATATGCTCTACATAGTAATTCTAACAATTAGACATGCCCATATATATATATATCAGTCAGGGTTTATAGAACACTTATCCATTTTGCAGATGTAATTTCTCTTCCTTAATGAGGAATGAGGGCTCCTTCTCTGAGCTGACAGTCCCTTAGTTTGCAATCCCAACTCCTTTTGATATTACATAACTCTCATATGTCTTACTGACATAATCTTTATCATCTCACTCATATTGTGTGAGGCACCTGCAACAATTACTTAATGAAAATATGCGAAATAGTAGAAATGACAGAACTTAGAATCAATTTTGTATTGATCATGGGCCACTTCGAGGGGGCAACCTCCTATGAGCAAGCTCAATACAAATAACTTCACGGTGCCTTCATAGGTCTCAACACACACTTATATACTAATTCTAGGCGCCAATACTATGGGTCGAAACCATGGGCCGTTACAAACTATGGATCAACAATACTACGGGCGACTTACAAAGCATATGCACCAACAACAATAACACAAACTATTGATCAACAAATACTACGGGACGACTTACAAAGCATATGCGTCCAATAACAACATACTAACAAAGTAAAGACATGGGTTCCTAACATCCCCTCCCCCTTGAAAAAAAGCTTTGTCCTCAAAGCTTTAGATGTGGAAATTGTTGTTGAATCTGAAGGAGTGGTTCCCATGTAGCATCCTTTGGTTGCATGCCGTGCCACTGAATTAAGACCTCTGTGATAGAGCAAGAGAGAAGCTGACACGTGCACTGATTGAGGATGGCCTCTGGCTCCAAAAGGATGGATCCTTCATTATCTAGTTCGGGTAAAATTGTTTGGCCGCTGATGTTGGTGCCAAGAACTTTCTTTAGACAAGAGACATGAAAGACTGGATGAATGCGGGAAGAAGGAGGAAGTTCCAATTTATAAGCAATGGACCCAATCTTCTGAAGAATCCGATATGCCCATATAACTTTGGAGCAAGCTTACGACGCCCTTTGAGTTTCAAGGAGGATTGTTTGTATGGCTGGAGACGAAGAAAAATCATATCGCCGACTTGAAAAGTGCGCTCTGAACGGTCTTGATCCGCTTGTTGCTTCATGTGATTTCTTGCCATGTGATGATTGTCCCACAAAATGCGAAGAATATGATCGCGGTTGTGAAGGACCGTGTCAACTTCCTGAACTGGTGAACTGGTGGGGGTGTATGGAAGAAGAGCTGGAGGTGCTTGACCATAGACTGCTTCATATGGGGTCATTTTAGAGGTAGTGTGGTAAGAGGTATTGTACCACCATTCAGCAAGAGGGAGCCACTTTGCCCACTGATGTTGTTGTTCCGAGGTGAAGCAACGAAGATAAGTTTCCAAGCATTTATTGATAATTTCAGTCTGACCATCTATTTATGGGTGATACCCTGAACTCATCTTCAGTTTGGTGCCAGTGTGGCGAAATAGTTCTGTCCAAAAATGACTGGTGAAAGTCACATCACGATCCGAGACAATGGAAGAAGGGATGCCATGAAGACGAAAGATATGGTCCATAAAAATTTGAGCAACTGAGGAGGCTATATAGGGATGACTGAGAGCACAAAAATGACTATATTTGGAGAGGTGATCAACCACAACGAGAATCACTGTCTTCCCGCCAGATTTAGGGATCCCTTCAATGAAATCCATAGAAATATCTGTCCAAATCCGTGTAGGTATGGGCAAGGGTTTAAGTAATCCTGGAATGAGTGTTGTTTCACCCTTATTGCGCTGGCAGGTATCACATTCGGCCACCATCTGTTGAATTGTCCTTTTCATGCCTTGCCAAAAGAAGTTACGCCGTGCTTGTTCATATGTTTTGAGGAACCCAGAGTGCCTGGCCGATGGAGAAGCATGGAGTTCATAGAAGACAGCCTGTTGAAGATTTGTGCTCTGGGGAAGCACCAGACGACCCTTGTATCGTAGAGAAGCACCATCCCAAGAGTAATGTGGTATAGCAGAAGGGTTGTTGGTCAAGCATTGGATGATCTGAGATAAGGAAGAGTCATTGACATAACCCTGTTGAACAGATTGCAACCAATTTGGAACAGGCATAGAAATAGCTGAAAGAGAACCTTGGGCACCAAATGTGCGAGAAAGAGCATCTGCCACAATATTGTCTTTACCCTTCTTATAAGTGATCTCATAGTCATAACCCATGAGTTTGCTAACCCATTTTTGTTGTGCCGGGGAGGAGACACGCTAGTACAAGAAATATTTCAGACTCTGGTGATCAGTCTTGATGCAGAAATGATTCCCTAATAGGTATGGACGCCACTTCTGTACTGCATGCAAAATAGCCATCATTTCCTTCTCATAGGTAGAGGCAGCTAAATTCTTACCTAAAAGGGCTTTGCTGGTGAACGCAATGGGGTGTTCATCTTGAAGGAGAACAGCACCAAGTCCATTGCCGCAAGCATCACTCTCAATAGTGAAGGGCTTGGAAAAATCGGGCATAGCTAGCACAGGTGTAGTACACATAGCTTGTTTTAGTTTGTCAAATGCACACTGAGCAGCAGGTGTCCATGTAAAAGCATCCTTTTTCAATAGAGCAGTTAATGGAGCTGCAATCTTCCCATAATCCTTGACAAACTTGCGGTAGTAGCCAGTCAACCCCAAAAAACCATGAAGGCTCTTGAGTGTCTGAGGACGTGGCCAATTGTTCATGGCGTCGATTTTGGCAGGATCCACGCGAACCCCTTGTGCTGAGATAATGTGCCCGAGATACTCAACTTCCTTTTGTCCAAAAACACATTTAGACTACTTGGCACGGAGATGATGGTCATAGAAAAGTTGCATGACAAGATCCAGATGCTGGAGATGTTCATCCCATGTTTTACTATAGATGAGGATATCATCAAAGAATACCAGAATGAATTTCCGCAAGTAGGGTCGAAATATTTTATTCATTAAGACCTGGAATGTGGAAGGAGCATTAGTGAGGCCAAAGGGCATGACCAAAAACTCATAATGGCCATCATGTGTGCGGAAAGCTGTTTTAGGAATATCATCCTCGTGAACCCGAATTTGATGATACCCAGAACGAAGATCCAACTTGGAGAAAAAGTGAGCCCCATGAAGCTCGTCAAGAAGTTCATCAACAGGAGGAATTGAAAACTTATCCTTGATGGTGAGGTGATTAAGTGCTCGGAAGTCAATGCAGAGGCGCCATGACCCATTTTTTTTGCGGACGAGAATAACTGGAGAAGAAAAGGAACTAGTGCTTGGGCGAATGATACCTTGCTTCAATAAGTCCCGAACGAGCATTTCAATCTCCATTTTTTGGTGGAATGGGTAGCGATAGGGCCTGATGTTGGGAGGAGCGCTGCCAGGAAGGAGCTGAATACAATGGTATTTTGGCCTGGAAGGTGGTAATCCCACTGGTTCAGCAAAGACACCTGTATATCGATCCAGGATTTGTTGTAGATCCAAAGGATTAGTGGAGACCGCTGATGGTTGCATCTGGATGGAATGGATCTGAGCGATGACACCATGTGAATTCTTCTTGAGGAGTTTTTCCATGTGATGTGAACTGATGATGCTAAGAGAACCTGGTTGTAATCCTGTCAATGTGTGTTTGTGTCCATTGAGGGAAAACTGCATCCAAAGTTCGGCAAAATCCCATAAGATAGGACCGAGTGTGCGTAGCCATTGAGCGCCCAAAACCACATCACATCCACCTAAGGGCAAGGCAAACATGTTAGAGCGCAAGGTATAATCTCCCATAGAGATACGCACATTTCGACACTTCCCTTTGCAAGGTAAGGTGCCCCCATTGGCAACCATGACTTCAAAGTTGGAGCAAGGATGGATAAAACAATCAGCTTGTTTGGCGATCTGAGGGTCAATGAAATTATGAGTGCTATCAGAATCAATGAGGATTGTAAGAGGAAGCTTCTTGAAGTAACCCCTGACCTGCATTGTTTGGGGGGTGGTGATTCCAGCTAAAGCATGGAGAGATATCTCTGGCTGGTCATCCTGAGACGGAGGGTCAATAGGCGGTTCCTGAATGTCGATCGGAGCATCCAATGTTTCTGGATCTTCGTCACCCATTTCATAGGCAGGCAGAGACTCCACATCCAGGAGATAGAGCTTTTGCTGAACACATCTATGTCCCCGAGTGAATTTCTCATCACAATTATAGCAAAGACCCTTTTCTCCGCGTGCTTGCATCTCTGTTTCAGACAAACGCTTGATACGAGTCGATCGAGGATCCTGCGGTATAGGTGGTCACTGAGAACCCATATTTCGGAAGGGAACAAAAGTGGGATTGGAGCGTTGTTGGGCTGCAATCTTGTCTTCTGCCAATTTAGCCAACCCGAGTGCTTCCATCATTGTGTTGGGATAGAACATTTTGACCTCAGAGCGGATGGCATCCTTTAGACCACTGATAAAACAACTCCGGTAAAATTCATCAGACAATCCTTCGGTGTGGTTGGCTAGATTCTCAAATTCGGTTTGATACTCTCTCACAGTGCCAGTTTGGCGAAGTTTAGTGCGGGCTCCTGTGAAGTCATCAAAAGCACTAGGACCAAATCGTTGCAAAAAGAGCTAGCAAAAGTCTGGCCAGTTGGGCTCTGGATGAGCCTTGATGTACCAACGGTACCATTGAAGAGCTTCCTGTTCCAAATGAAAGGATGCCAACGGAACTTTGTTAACATCAAAAGTATTATGCAGACATAAATACTGTTCTGCACGATAGATCCATCCAGTTGGATCGGTACCATTGAAGCGAGGAAAATCAAGCTTCGGACCGCAGAAATTGCTGGAAGAAGAGAACCCATTGTCTACTGAAGACTCGGACTGCCGTTTGTTGTTCATAGCTGAATGTTCAAGATGGAGACCAAGAAAATTTTCATCCAGATCCTAGAGCTTGGCTTGGATGGCTGCAAGGGCTTCCTCCATGGTTTTTGCTCCTGCACGGGTGACAACCATAACCAGGGATTTTTATTTTTATTTTTTGACTGGGTAGGAAAACAAAAATAGGAACTACTTCAGTAAAGGAAAATTTGGATTTGGGAAAAAATCAGAAGGGTAATTGGGGTTTGACTCGTTTTTTGGACACTATTGGATAGACAGGGAAGCAAAAATGAGGATTTCAGAAGCGGGGTGAAAGGATGAGAAAATTTGGCAGAGGGGAACAAAGAAGCAGAATTTAGAAAGGAACTCTGTGGTAAAAATTGAAGGTGATTGGGTGAAATCTGAGGAAGTTATGGCAAACCCTAAAAATAGACAATTGTGGGATTTCGGGCTGTAGGAAGGGGAATTGAGGATAGGGTCTTCGGGGATGAAATATGCAGAATGGAATGACAGGGGTTCCCTGAAATTTTCAAGGAAAACAGAGGTAAAACAAGGGAGATATGGAGAAAAAACTGAATTTTATACTCCCTAAATTTTTTTTTTTTTTTTTTTTTTTTTACAGACTGGAGCGGCTACGGCTCTGCTTGCAGAATGGGATCTCGGGTTCGAAGGATTCTGGAACAACGCTGAACGGCTGGATCTAGAACGGCTTGCAAAATGGATCTGAAACGGCGCAGCAGTGATTGACAATAGTTCAGCTGAAAGTAGATATGGAATCCAGGTATGTGCGGCTTCCTAACAGTTCATGGTTTTCACTCGGCCACCAATGCTGTCTGACGGCTTGCATATTGGGGCAGTACCCCTCACTCCACGACTCAGGTAAAACTGATAATGCTTTGCCACAAACGACAGCTCTTGGTTTACCTCACGGGTGGGAATTAGTCAATCAGGTAGGGGTTGTTTCCCTTTTCGCCGGTAGGTCCTCTCAATGGGCCAGCTACTTCGGGGTTCCTATGGTACTCCTCACAATGAGTTTTAGGGCTTATGCCCAAGTACTTCCCACAGTTAAGCGGATAGGGATTATTCCCAAATCCGAACCTGGAACAAATGCGAAATTTGTTTCGGCAGAAATTTTACCCAGCGAGCCCAAGAAAGTGCTCTGATACTAGATGTGAGGCACCTGCAACAATTACTTAATGAAAATATGTGAAATAGCAGAAATGACAGAACTCAGAATCACTTTTGTATTGATCACGGGCCACTTCGAGGGGGCAACCTTCTATGAGCAAGCTCAATACAAATAACTTCATGGTGCCTTCATAGGTCTCAACACACACTTATATACTAATTCTAGGTGCCAATACTATGGGTCGAAACCATGGGCCGTTACAAACTATGGATCAACAATACTACGGGCGACTTACAAAGCATATGCGCCAACAACAATAACACAAACTATTGATCAACAAATACTACGGGACGACTTACAAAGCATATGTGTCCAATAACAACATACTAACAAAGTAAAGACATGGGTTCCTAACATATTGTTTACCAATCATGCAGTGCATATGGGACATTATCAAAATATCCAATGGCGTTTCACCCAAAACCCATTTCCAATGTATGGGACCCTTCCCATGAAGTTTGGCTTCTGCAGGCCCTCTCTCATGGTCTTACTGCAATATGTCTTCTTGGAGCACTTATTAAATAACCAAACAGTCCGCAACATTTAACATTGAAATTCAAATATGATTTCCATAATCAACCAATAGCATTAATAATTAAATTCAATATAAATTTACAGTTCTGTCTCCTACAGAAATTGATTTGTTTTAACCCTAAGGTCAGCCTCATATTGTTTGGCTCCTGTAAGTGACACCACATTACCCATCATGGTCTTATGCCCGCTTCCATTCATGAGCATCCACTTACAATATGTCCTCCTCACACATTTCATATAAGCCAAATAGTCATTAGTCATGTATTAGCAAAATTCCAAATCTGAGGTTTACAAATCTGTAATTTACAATTCTTCCTTCCAACAGAACTTAGAGTCTGCAACCATGAGATTCCTTCTCATAAGCTCTAAATCAAATCTTTCAAATTTGTTCCTTACAAAAATTAGATTTGTAACCATGATGTTATTCTTGTAAGTTCAAATTAGAATATTTTCAGATCTGTTTCATGCATAAGTTAAATTTCACAACCATGAGAACCTTCTCATAACCTTTGGCTTTTGCACAGGGTAGAGTTCGGTCTTTACTATGGTCTTACCTTCATTTCCATACACAAGACATTTCTACCTGGAATCTGAGACTTTCAATCAGCCAAACATGTTGTGAGTCTCTATGCATTTAATATTTTATTGCTGCAACAATCACTAAGCATTTTTAGAATTATAACACTCTAGAATTCAAACACTTCCAACTGTTAACATATCAATATCACCACAACTCATTTACTTCACGTGCATCATTAGCATACTAAAATTACAAAGTACATTCAAATCATTTATGCAATTTAAATGAGACTTTGGGATACTCATTACTTCTCAGCCATATGATTTATACAACTCTGCCCTTCCACAGAGTATTCCGATAGCCCATCGATCATGATTGCGCTTTTCATGCACTTACTATTCTGCATTCATAACAGCTCATGAAAAGGTCTCATAATTTTCGACAATTCATCATTTCATTCATTATGTAGTTTGTAATAACACACACGCCATCCCCATGCATTCATGCAATGCATCACAACATGTGCACCCACACTTGTGCATGCATATTTACAACATTTACTCAAACTTTTCATATGCATTCACTCAATGCATAACTACAAGATTTATAAAATATTTCAATGCATATCCACTCAATGCTACCTTGTATTGATTCATGAATACTATGCATTCAAACATATTATGGCCTAACCATGACTACCTCATATAGGATGCATTACCATGATCAAGACCACCAGTCCTCACTGATTTTGGTTATTAATCCCATAACCGACATACACATGGCATGACATACTTTATATGAATGTAGTCTAAATTTCTAAATAGTCACATGGTAAGAGGCCTCTTGCCTTCATCATTCCATGTTCCACCACACTATGGTAGTATGGCATTCACATGAACGGATTTTAACTCTAATTGCATACCATTTTATGATTACCAAATTTGGTTCAATGGATTCTTACCCAATCCTCTTTCAACACTTATGCAATCATCATAAGTAAATTATTACCTGCATGGATCCTATTTACACCTTTGATGTTACCTAATCAGTTCGTCTCTTACAGAGGATTACAAAATCCTTCCACCAATCTCTTGATCATGGATTTGTTTCCCTAGCCTTTTCTTCATAAGGTTGTTGGCCATATGCAACAACATCATCAACACATTTAACTATGCTTCTGTTGTCTTTGGTCCTACAACCATTACTAACACCAATAGTGATTATCAGCCACAACATTTACCATTAGTGGTTCATTGCATATGTAGAACTTCTCTACTTTTACTAATATGTAATATCATATGTGTGCAAAATATCTTCTCATGCACTGTGTACTGTTTACTAATATGTCCACCCATGCATATTCATGTCATCCATCTAATCTCGGGTATTTTCAGCATTCTCATGCAATAATTTTCTACACATCAAGCTCATAAAATATAAATACATTAGCAAAACAGGGTTAAGGGATTCTCCCTTTCCAATCCTTCCTCTTTGCATGAACTTCCTCTTCCACATCATAGCTGGTATGATTTCATGGCTTCTAGCAAACACACAAGGAATCATTAGCTATGATTTCATCACCAAGCATCAATTCAATACATATACTCATGCATAATATTCTAACTTGCTACTTTCCAGGCATGCATTTCTAGAAATTGCCCATATTGACAACAATTTTGTCAAAACAACCACTGGCACTTTTCTGCTCTACATAACTGTGAGGTATGATAACCTCATTCAAATTCTGGTCATGCACCATTGTTCCCTACTAGACAAGCTTTCTAATTCTTGTCCATTTGCTTCATTCTGACTTCGGGTGTGGAAACTACATCACTTCAAAAATGACAACTTTCACCACAATTCTGCACTTTTTTTTACACAGTTGTAAAATGTCCTGAATTGCCAACTTCAACCACATGTAGAAGCAAATCTGTAAGGATTCATGAAAATGTTTCTACTGGGCAAAGTTACTACATATAGCAAGGAACACTCAGCAACTCGTGGATCTCTGTTCGGATGCACCATTCATCTTCTATAAAATTCTGGGTTTGACTACTTTTCACTTTTCACATTTTTCCAAAATTCCAAATTCTCAAAACGTGGCCCAAAATAGTGCTTTTTGGCCTTCTTGTGCACCCCGACTCCACATCCTTTGGAATTTGGCTCCAAAACACCAAACTTAACACCGTGCCTACTCCATGACTGCCCCATAACAATTTCGGCTCAATCCGACCTTCTGTGAAGCATCGGGACACTGATTTGCAAAAGCCATTAATTCCAATTTTGTGCCAAATCGAAGCATAATGGGCTTGGGATCTTCAGTGGTTCATTCATGGCCTTTGTCAATGGCCTCAAAATGCCACTGACCTCATCGAATTCTGACCTTGCATACTCCTGCAATCCAAAAACCAAGTTTCGGGCTCTATACCTTTTTTTTTTTTTTAATCCGAACCCAAACCCGAAAGCCAAAAGCCGACACCAGAAAATGCGGGATCGGGAAGCCAAGTTGCGGTCCTGGAATGTGACCATTCTGCAACCCGCAACCCAAAAACGCGGAATCAGGAATCCAAGTCATGGTCTCGAAATGTGACCATCCTGTAGGTCGCAACCCAAAACCCGAAATGCGGGATCTAGAAGCCAAGTCGCAGTCCTGGGATGTGACCATCCCGCAACCCTCAACCCGAAATGCGGGATCGGGAAGCCAAGTCGCGGTCCCGAAATGTGACCATCCCACAACCCGCAACCCGAAACCCGAAAATGCGAGATTGGGAAGCTAATTCGTGGTCTCGGGATGTGACCATCCCGCAACCCGCAACCCAAAACCGAAAATGCGGGATCGGGAAGCCAAGTCGCAATCCCGAGATGTGACCATCCTGCAACCTACAACCCAAAACCCGAAATGCGGGATCAGGAAGCCAAGTCGCGGTCCCGGGATGTGACCATCGTGCAACCCGCAACCCAAAACCCGAAACCCAAAAATTTTGGGTTCGGAATTTTGGAAATCCAAACGCAAATTTTGAAAATTTGCATTCCCGAAACCCAAAACCCAACAACCCAAAACTGCGAAAACACCTGCGTTTCATGTAACTTCCAGGGTTCATAACTCCCTCGTCCCTTAGCCAAATGGGATGAGTCTGGTACCGTTGGAAAGCTGTTGGAGAGATCTATGCAATGGTGTGATCATCTCCCACACTCGAGAATTCTAACCCTATCATTTTTTCCAATCAAAACCGCCACCCCAACTTCACCAATACTGCGAAAACCATTATGTTACTTGCATGTAACTCAGAGTTTGGCCGAAGCAACCCTAGTGCTGCAAGCTAAGCTCTGATACCACTTTGCCACGTCCCCTTCCATCAATTCGGTGTAAGGAAGGAAACATGACCAACATACTGAGCTTATTGGTAAACTTAGCCCCATAGATTTACTCATAAATTCATAACAATTAAAAAACTTCTATGTGCAAATACATAATCAATATACACACAACAGAAATAAACACAATTGTACACACACAAACAATAATGCATCAACACATCTATCACAAGCAGAACGTGATTCCATATGCAAAGAATCAGTTCCATTCTCATGCCTATTCACAGATTTCATATCAACCATTTTAAGATATTCATTTCATCTCATTAACATGAACAGTTAACATTCATAATTAACACATTGCAAAACACATAATGTATATAAATCAATTCACAAAGAATACTTATCTTGAAATGCAAACATCCAAACGACTAGCTACGTGAGAGCAACATTCCACCCAACCATAGATCTCTGTCCAACCTATATTCTTTCAGCTAAGAGATCACCCCCGAGCTGGGCTGTGTATCCACTAAGGAGGAACTAGATGGGCTCACTTCACACTTGATTTCACTCAAACAGTCATGCTAAGCCAACACATAGTAGGGTTTATCAGGTATGTAATAGGAAAAGGAGAAGGATGCTAATCTAGTGAGCTCAATCCTAGAGCTACATACATCTCAAGCTAGATTCAAGTAATCCCATCCTCTGTTCGAACATCCACACTTGGATTTCTCACCATTTTGTCCACGAATAACTCAATCCCGTCACTGATTTTCTGGGCTATCAAAACTAGGTTTTCCAATGGATTTTGGGGTAGCTAATACTCCCAAATTCACCCCAAAGTTCATACCTATGGATCCCCCATTGGATTTCACTGTCCAATACCAACTCTAGCGTTTATGGCTCTTCAAAACATGGGTTCTTTCATAGTTGCGATTTCTGGTTTTTCTCACTATTGGGAATTCGTTTTTGGATCCAAACTGATGCTGGGTCCTCCACACAGGAATAGGAATGAGGAAGAAGCAACCCCCATGAGGTAGAGTGGCTTATGGCACAAGAAAAAAGAGCCCATACTCTGCCATACGAATTTATGGGCTGCCCATGCTCCATTGAAGCCATGGACTGAATTCCTCAACCACTTCCTTATAACAGAATTAAATGTCAACAAGGAAAGTCAAATGGGTTCTCAAGGTGACATATGGTAGCGTATGGTTCAATCCCATAGCCCCCTCACCACTCCCTAGTGGATACACATGGCCCCTTCTCATTCGTTGCCTCCATAGCCAGTTTTGGTATTTTATTGCATGATGTTTATTTACATCATTTTTACCATGTTCCATGGCTAAATAGCACACATGTAACATAATATCTAATACTTTCCCTTTTAATTAAAATCTGAGCTTCCACTAGTGGGGCCTTAGCCTTGAGCTCCACGCTAGGAAAACATACATCACATGTATACATTATTTACATTAAAGGCTAATATATCCTCAGGGTCAAAATAGGGTATTACAACCCCCCCCAAGTACTGAGGTCATTTGCTTCAATTGGAATGGTCTAATAGAACCTCATCTTCCTTCGAGTATTCCTTTTCAAATATCTTTAGGAGTTTCTGATAAATAAATCTTTCCTATGATAGATAATGAGGGAGCTACTGTTAATATTTTATCCTCAACTGCTTGGCAAGGTATAGGTTCCCCTCAGCTTGTGCTAGTAGCTGACAAAATTTTTCCTTTAATCGAAGGCCTACTCGACCTTTAGGGCTCCTTCCTCAGTTACCTATCACTTTGGGAGGGAAAAGTGTTTGTATTGATGTTATGGTGGTCCAAGGTCCTTTAGATTTTAATCTTCTCCTTCGGTGAGATTATGTTTAGACAATGAAGGCTGTAGTGTCCTCACTCTTTTGAGTGATGTATTTCCCCCATCATGGGAATGTTGTGACCATTGATTAGCTTTCCTTCGTGACACCCACTCATCATATGACTCCTAGTAATTAGACTTCCCTAAATGTTCCGCATGTTTTAGTGGTTTCTCCCCCCTAAGTATGGGGGGTACGAGCACAGTTTATGTTATGTTTCAAGCTCGTTAAAAAATGAAATAGACCCCTCTAAGCATAGTTTACCTTTGGTTTCAAGCTTGCATAAAAATGAAACCATCTACCGGAGCATAGTTTTATTCCATTTCAAGCTCGTTAAAAAATAAAGTGGGCCCCCTCAAGCATAGTTATTGTCTATTTCAAGCTTGTGTAAAAATGAAATAGTTATTCCTCCCATCGATTCGAGTCTCTCGCTAGAGTTAGAACTTGAACCTTCATTTCATCCGATTCTTGTTTTCCCCCCTTAGTGAACATTTTCATATTAGTATCCAGTTTGGTAGTTGGGTTAGCAAGCATCATTTTTAGACAAAATGAAGCTTGGGGGGCATGCCACATCTTGTACCGTCAGCAATCATGTTGAGGGAACACTACCATGTTAAGCCTCTAGCAATCATGCTGGGGGCATTTACCAACCTCTAGGCATCATGTTGGGAAGGAACTCGTCAATGGGCCTTAACCATGAGCATAGTTCCCTTTCTATGTCAAGCTCGTTAAAAAATGAAATAGGTTCCCGTGATCAGAGTTCTAATCTTGTGTCAAGATCATTAAATGAAACAAATTCTTTCCCTTTGAGTCGAGTCTTCTTGTAGACTTAGTACCTGAACCTTCTTTTCATTCGCCTATGCCTTGGGTGAATGAAATGAAGCTTGGGGGGCATGTATTCAACCTTTGAAAGTTATGTTGAATTCAACTCGATCGCCTCTCGACACCGTGTTAAAGCTAAGTCACTTACTTTTAACAATCATGCTGGGGGCATGTACCAACCTCTGAATACCATGTTGGGAAAGAGTCCACGAATGGGAATATTTTTTATCATACTTCCCCTTTTGGTTTTCGAGCTCCTTAAAAAATGAAACAATACCTCTAGAAATCATACTAGAAGTAAGCCATCAGTTTCTTGTGCTGGGGGCAAATTTTCCAACCTCTAGCCATCATGTTGGGAAGAAACTGAGCATAGTTCATTTTCCTCTTACAAGCTCGTTAAAAAATGAAATAGACATCATGAGAATTCTTCCAACCTATCTTCGAGCTCATTAAAAACAGTAAGATGGTTTTGAGCTTACTTTTCACTTTCTTTGTGCTCTGGTTGAAACATGAAAAGTGGTTTGAGCTTAGTTTTTACTTTTTCATGCTCTAGTTCAAATATGAAAAAGATTCTGAGTGATTTTTGATACCATTATCGTGCTCATTAAAAATTTGAGTAAAAAAGGTGTGTCTAACAAGTATAGGTTTATCACTTTATCTAGTCTCGCTGGACTATTAATGGAAAAGGAACTGTGCCGAGTTTACTTTTTCCTTTGTCGTACTTGGTTATCAACCATGACAAAGTTGTTCATGGAGTCCTCCTTAAGCTCTTTTTAGACTCCTAAAATACGAAAAGATTGCCAAGCGAACTTATCACATTCACGCTTGTTAAAGTATTTGAATGATCGTCTTCCTGGTGATAGTTTACCCCTTTTTCGGACCAGGGGGCACTACTTACAAAAAAGGTATACTCCAGCCAATCATGACTAGAAGAGTCCTCTCCCGCGTTGTTTTACCCTTTTTCGGGCGATGAGGCTAACTTTACGAAAAAGGACCGTTGGATTCTTCTTTAGTTCTTTTTAGACTCTCTAAACATGAAATGACGACCGAGTTTACCTTCTATGGACTCGTTAAACTCTTATATTGAAGGGCCTGCCATTGGACGAACCCCTCCTATCCCAAGTTCATAAAACATTTGGGAGTAGACTCATCTATGAGATGAACTATACCGAGCATCTGGTTACCCTCATGAAGCTCATAAAAAACACATGAGGCACTCATCATTCATGATGGGGAAAAATGAAAGCTTTTATGTTACACCCTTATCAGTGGCAGTACCTAGTCATTCTTAAACATGGCACTCATTTGCATTTTCATACTGCACTTGGATCATCCGTTTGTCCTCGAGTTTCGTCCACTTCCTAAGTCTTGTCACTCCTTTGAGTCAATCAAAGAATGATTCCATCATCAGTTGCATCAGGAGTTGGTACCATAACTCGTCAAGTCAATACTATGAAGGCATGCCATGCCCATGTTCAAGAATACTCTCACTCTTCATTCTCTGCAGTCAGGACACCTTCCATCATGTCGGTCTACTCTAAGTCATTCTTGCATGTTATTGTACAATCTGATCTGCTCTACACATCCTTTGTCACATTTCGTGTCGATGATGGGGGATATATCATGGCCCTCCTTCGACGGATTCATCCTTGTCAGCTTCAACACATCATCTAGGGATTGAATCTAGAAACCAACCAAGTACCTTGGCCCTATTGGGCCTGGCTCAACAGGGCCATTTTTGGAACTATTTTTGGAGATAGAAGAAGTTGAGTTGACCGCAGTTTAAGGAAAGAAACTAGAATCATCTAAGTATGGAGAGTGCTGCGGAGTGCGGCATTGGATTTTGCAGGGACGCTGCGAAGATGTGAGCAGCGCCAAGTTTTTGAGGCATACTGCGAAGATACTATGCCACGTGGAACCAGTAGGATTATGTACTGGAGGATGAATGAATGGATATTTTTGGATAAGGCCTACAGTGCCCTATTTTTGGAAGGTCTGCAGGAAGATGTTGAGTTGCAAGCATAAGCAGATTGGGAAGGCGGCCAGCTATACGAGTCTGTTGAGCAGAGGATAGGTCGAAAAGGGACAGTTGGTGTGCGAAACAGTACACGACCGTTGAGCAGAGGACGGTGTACAGAAGAAGGACAACTAGAAGTTGAGCCAGTTGTACGTGGCCGATCGGTGGAGGATGGCTTGCTAAAGAAAGCGACTAGGGGCTGAGCCAGTTGCTCGAGTCGTTAGTGGAAACGTGGCTCAAGTACGAGGAAGGAGGCTGGCAGCGATGGAAGAAGGATGTGGAGGACTGCCACGACAAAATATCAGCTATCAGAAGCCTACAGAATGGTTCAGAGGGACCGTAGTGGCTCAGAAACCCTTAGGATTTTAGTATTCACTGTTGTAAAGACACGACCTTCGGGCGTGATCTATTTAAGAAGACTATTTTTGTATGGGAAGGGTTGGTCATTAGTGATGTTATTAGAGTTATGCTCTTACTATGTTATTGTAATATCTTTTGAAGAAAGAAATCATTGTAAAGGCTCTGTAGCATAGGCGTAGAGACCTACTTGAGCGAGGAAGAGTCTGAAGCCAAGGGCTCAGACTAAGAACTGTTGACCCTTCCCTTAAAAGAAATATATCACAACAGTTCTTATGGACGTAGATTCCCATCCGGGGGAGTGTACCACTTTATATTGTGTGTTGTGCAACTGAGTATTTTTGTGATTGCATTTTATGCCTACTGTTCTGTAGATGAATGTCTTAATATTGCATTGCATTCTGTTATGTTGAAGATTTCCTATATGCATTACCATCAGGGAGAGTATGGGATGATATGAGTAAATCTGCATGTATGAATGATTGGTTAGCATTAAGCATTGTTTCTGAGAATAGTTTGTGGTTGTATGCTTGAGTCTGAAGAGTCACTTAAGTATTGGCATAACATAGTCAGTAAATGTGCATAAATCACCTCGCAGTGGAGGAATGCGGTTAAATGATAATAATATAATTGTATAAGTGAATATTAACTGAGTTAGGACTTGGAGGAGTGGATGAGTGAAACTCGGCTTAGTACCTTGAAGTATTTATAAGTCCCTTAAGAGTAAGGATGAACCCTGTGGTTCGCAGTGTGATCAAGGACTTCGCAGTGTCAGGAAGAATCCCGCGGTAGTGGAAAACTGCTTGAGTTCTAAGTAATGAATGTATAACTATGTTAATTCAGTTGAAGAACACGCTTGAGTGGATTGGTGAAACTCAGCACTGCGTCTTAAGTGGATTGAAGATTGTTAGGTATAACACTGAACTACAGTGTTCGTAGTCGTAGAAGGAGGTCCACAGTAAGGAAAGAGGCGGTGGTGCGGGCCGCGGTGCTATCCATCGCCGCGTAGCTCGACCCTCGTAGTGCCTATCCTGCCCTGTGCTGCAGCCATTATCACACTAGCAACTCATCACTCACTATGGACATCTGAGTCCGCAGTGCCCCCAGTGTAACACCTCGAGTGAGACCTCAGCTTGCTTGTAGGTTGTTGTCAAAAGGGCCAGTGCGAAGGGGTTTTGTTAGTATAAGAGAACTTCGCAGAACCCAGGTTCTTCACAAACCCCTGCTCAGCTTAGTACACACACACCCAACAAATGGTTCCATTGCCGCGCTAGGATCATGGCGAGTTGTAGTTGTGATATCTCTTGAAGCCGACGAATGGTTTCGCTATGATGAGTGACAAAGAATCTGAGCTTCCAGAAAGCGCATTGCACTGGTATCCTGAGAAAAGAGACATCCAAGCTTGGTGGGACAAGACTGTAAGAGATTTCGGAAAGAAAGAGAACAAATCTCGCTTTTCTGACGAAGACTGGTTGAACAGATACCTCTGGAAGGACATCCATGAGATCTTTTGGGCATCATTTTTGAACGAGTTGCACGAGTGGATCTCGCAGCTCGCCGAAAACAAAACTTGTTTCCAACTCGGAGTTCCTACAAAATGGAATCCCGAGCTTCTTGAGCAGCTCAGAGCAATAGACAGTGCTTTGACGCGTGCAGTGGATTTTTGGGTTGATCATATGCTAGAAGGTTTTGTCACAGAGTTTTCTATGGATACATTGAAGTCATATAGTCAGGCAGAGGCATATTTCTTCGAAGGATTCCGAGGTAAGTTTTTCAATAATCTCAATTTATATATTAAGATGTTATTAGCTGAGAAAGGCATGGTAAGAATGCAGTAATCTTTTTAAGTTGTCATGGTAAATAGCATTTATAGCTACTCTGACGAAGATACTCACAACTTAAGAAGTGGGAAGAGATACAAGTTTAATAAGAATCCTGGAGGCTCTGGACTCCATTTAAATACCAATATCCCCTCTAATATTGAGAATGGAGCTGCACTGCCATTCACCCCTCAGAACCTGCCAGTTGCAAAGACTTGTTGCACATCCCACCCCGCAGAGTGCACAGCCTAGTGCATCCACCCCCATTCACCCATTTGTCTTTACAGCACATACGTCTCCATGACAGAGCACACCTCAAGGTGCCCCCCCGAGCCCTCCACCTACACCGCCACCTCGTAGATCCATGGCCCATACAGACATGAAGTTACCTATATTCAAAGGAATGGGCCTAGAACACCCTGA
The DNA here is from genome assembly GCA_027924585.1 of Larix kaempferi. NCBI lineage: Eukaryota > Viridiplantae > Streptophyta > Pinopsida > Pinales > Pinaceae > Larix > Larix kaempferi. The sequence goes on along the minus strand of BSBM01001175.1, from coordinate 1,206,463 downwards.
TCAACACTGGTTCCTTTGCGAAGCTATCTGGAGTGTCATACAAATCCGCGATGATGATGAGAAGAAAGCTCAGCTGATTACCACACTCCATGAAAGAGCGGTGCATTGGTTCATGAAGTATTCTGCCACGCATCCCAGAACCTTGGATGAGATCAAAGTTGTGTTGATTGTAGAATTTAAGAAGCCCAAGTTGGAATCTTAGTGCATTACTGAGCTAAAGGAGATCAAGCAGAGACTGACTGAAATGGTATGGGAATTCAACCAGAAGTTCAAGACATTGCTGGACCAGGTGAGCTTTTTCATAGCTCTAGAACAGCATAAAGAGTGGTTTATTGCCACGCTATTGCCACACATTATACAACCACTGATGCAGCAGAAGGTTGCATCCCAGGCAGAGGCCTTGGAAATCGCCATGAAGCTGGAGGCTTCACCGATTGGTGAGTCTAGTTCTGGGATGACACAAATCCAGAACCAACTCACTACCCTGACACTTGAGCTTCAGAGCATGAAGAACGGGAAGGAGCAAATATACGAGCCTTGACACGAGATCTGGTGTAGGAGCTGTAAAGGAGAAGGTCATTACTGCGAGCATTTCCCGGTATACCATGCATACCTTGGTGGTGGTGCACCTACTCCTATTAACCAGAACCAAGCACCATGGTGTGAGATCTGCAGAACCACTGGCCATCGACTAGAAGACTGCTACTTATTGTAGAAATATGTTAAGACACCTACAAGTTTGTACTGCAAATTCTGTAAATCAGTTGGACATGATGAGTCCAATTGCCGCGCCTATGAATTAATGGACGAAAGAAAGCGCGATATGGATGCTATGAGAGGAGCTGGTTTGTACAGAGTACAAGAAGACAACCAGCCAAAGCAAGATAACACCCACTATGATCAAGGAGGATATAGAGGCCATGGTGGAGGATACTGTGGTAGAGGAAGAAACACGGGTCCGCCACAAGGAAGAGGCTGCAGTCCAGTTATTTGCTTCAACTGTGTCCAGCCAGGTCACGTATTGCGAGATTGTGTCAACCCCTGTACCACTTGTAATTATTATAAGTCCTTTGAGCACATCATTGAAGACTACCCGGTGCTGGAGGTTGAAATGCAGAAGAGAAGAAGAATAGAGGGACCCAACCTGAACGTTCAGTGGATACCTGCTGAGAAAAGACCCACATATCCAAGTATTAATGTTGTCACGTGCAGTGGTGCGTAGATAGGCCGTGACAGAGGAGCAGAGGCTTCCACGTCTAGGCAGGCTCACACGAAGCAAGGCCATACTGAAATAGCATGGGTGAGGAAAGCCCCAGGGAAAGCACCTGATCTTGACCTGCAAAAGAATAAAAAAACATTTGTTGACGTGTGGGATACCTTTAGAGAACTAACACCAAAATTGCCAAGGATCTCGTTGCGCAGTGCGATACCGCAGGTGGAAGACATACCCGCAGCATATGACAAGATAAGCATAGCCGTGGACATTAGCACCTCTGTTGCATAGTTCCTAAGGAGCTGCATGAAGTTGTTAAAGAGTGAGGATGCAATCACAGAGCTCGAGAAGCTCATTAATAAATATGATCTGTAGACAGAAGCAAAACTTTCTGATAGCATAGTACATTAGATAAACAAACATAAGAGATCAGGCCACGAGATGAGGCTTGCTGCGCAGATAGGAGACTTCGAGATGAGTGAAGTCATCCTTGATCTGGGATCATAATTGAACGTATTGACCAAGCACACATGGCAGCAGATGGGTCGGACGAAGCTTTTTTGGTCAGCTATATAGCTGAGAATGGCTAATCATGAGAAGGTAATACCATTCAGCCACTTAGCTGATGTCATAGTGTATATAAATGGAGTTCAAAGTCATGCTGACTTTGAAGTTATTGAAATTGTGGATGACAGTCAGCCTTTTCCTGCGCTGTTAGGAATTGACTGGGCTATTGACAATATGGCCATTATTAACCTGAAGACTAAGAAAATGATATTTGAAGGCAAGCATCTCAGGGTCATCGCACCATTGGATACTACAGATGGAGACAGATACAGTGAGCTGATTCAGGAAGAATCGAAAGCTCAAGATTTGGACATGCTATACCAGATGACAGTGAACCAGGAGGATTACATTAATCCTACCGCAGATGGAACACTTAGCTGGAGATGTGACAGTTCCTGTGTTTCTGACTCGGATGCTGGACTGGAGAACTGGCAGAGTTGTATGCATGAAGTTTCATCCAGAAGATGTGCGCAGGTCACAAAATCACTGCGCTGGATTGGAAAAGAGGTAAGTGTGGTCCCCACTTTTGATGGATCTGCTAATGTTTATATCTTTATTCAAGATTATATTTCAGTAGTTCCAGAAGAGCACAGGCTCCCAGCACTAGATATGGCATTGCGTGACACACCTGCAAGATGGTGGGGTGCGCACAAGAAAACATTGATCACCTGGGATCAATGCAGAGTAAACATGCAAATTCGATTTGCAGAAAAGGTTACTCTACCTTTTGAGAAGTACAATGGACAAACATGTTGGTTGTGGATCCAGATCTTCTAGTCTCATAGGTGATATTGTCTCAGCCATACACCCTGGAGGACTATACACCCATTCTATAGTTTTTAGGGGTTCGGGGGTAACGCCCCTGAGAAAACATTTTTAGGGGTTGTTTTTGCCAACTGTTTTTGTTTTAGCCCATGGTATTGGCCCAAGGTATTGCATGTAATAAAGCCTAAAAAGGCTTGAGGAGGCTCCATTATAAAGTGGTCTGGAGGTGAGTGGGTGAGCTCACTTGGCCCAGATGGCCGGTTTTGGCCATGTAATGAAGATCTTCATTAGGTGCTGGTTTTCCCCGCATTGGGGTTTCCAGGGTAAATTATGTGTCTCTATTATGTGATTGCTTGATTCTGTTTATTTCTCTTGCAAGTTAAAATATGTATGCTCATATAAACCTAACAATTGGTATCAGAGCCAAAGGTCTATTTGGCAGTTAAACCCACAGGAAACTAGGGTTTCTGGTTCAAGTGGGAGCAATGGCAGAAGAAGGAAAGTTTAAGGTCGAAAAGTTTAATGGTCGAAACTTCTAGTTATGGAAGATGCAAATGGAGGACTATCTGTACCAAAAGGATCTATTCCTACCATTGGGAGGAAAAGCAAAGTAGCCGTCGGCTATGAAGGACGAAGAATGGGAGGTTCTTGACAGAAAGGCTCTGGGAACAATATGGTTAAGCCTGGCTTCGTCGGTGGCTTTCAATATCTCAAAAGAAATGACAACGGAGGGATTGATGAGTGCATTGGGTAAGTTGTATGAAAAACCCTCGGCCTCCATCAAGGTATTTCTAATGAAGCATTTATTTAATATGAAGATGTTTGAAGGTGGATCCGTTACTGATCATTTAAACGAGTTTAATACGGTTACAAATCAGCTATGTTCTGTAAGTGTGAACTTTGATGATGAGGTTAGGGATATTATAATCTTGTGTTCATTGCTAGAAAGCTAGAATAGCTTGGTCACGGTTGTAAGTAACTCTGTCTCTGGTTCAAACACCTTGAAATTTGATGATGTTATTGGTGTTATTCTTAGTGAGGAAATGCGAAGAAAAAGCAGAGGTGAGACATCAGGCAATGCATTGACCATGGAGAGCAGGGGAAGACAAAAGGAGAGAGGAAAGAACAAAGGTAATCGTGGAAAGTCTAAAATGGGCAGATCTAAGTCCAGACTGGGAAAGATAGAGTGCTAGAACTGTGGAAAGAAAGGACATTTGAAGAAAGACTGCAAATCTCTAAAGAAGAAAGGAGATGCACAGAAGGAAACTATCCAGGAAGCAAATGTAGCAGGTGGTGTTACAATATGCTTTGATTCTTGCATTAGATAATACTAGTGATTATTGGGTAGTAGATTCAGGTGCTTCATGTCATGCTACACCCCATAGGAAATACCTTCATGAGTATGTTCCTGGAGATTTTGGACATGTTTTATTGGGTGATGATAAGCCATGTAAAATTGTCGGAATGGGTAAGGTATGGATAAAAGTTAAGAATGGAACTGATTCGCTGTTGAAAGAAGTTAGGCATATTCCTGCTATGAAAAGAAATCAGATCTCAATAGGGAAGTTGGGAGATGGCGGCTATTTATCTATGTTCGGAGAAAAGTGGTGGAATATCACTAAAGGATCAATGGTGATAGCAAAAGGAGATAGAATAGGTATGTTGTATTTATATCCTCATAATACTGACCATTCTATCTCTTTAGCTTCCACAGGAACAAATACAGCATTGTGGCATCATAGGCTTGGCCACATGAGTGAGAAGGGTATGCAGATTCTCCACTCAAGGAAGTTGCTTCCAGATTTGAAGCAAGAAAGTTTGGAATTCTGTGAGAACTGTGTTTATGGAAAATAGAAGAGAGTTAGATTTCTCAGGGTTGGGAAACAGAAGAAGAATGAAAAATTAGAGCTTATGCATACATATGTATGGGGACCGGCTTAGATACAATCTCTTGGTGGCTCTCACTATTATGTTACATTTATTGATGATGCAACTAGGAAAACTTGGGTTTATTGCATTAGATAGAAATCTGATGTGTTTGCTACTTTTAAGAAGTGGAAAGCTTTGGTTGAGAATGAGATAGGAAAAAGATTGAAGTGTCTCAGATCTGATAATGGAGGTGAGTACTGTGGCAAGGAGTTTGATAGTTATTGTTCATACCATGGGATTCATAGAGGGAAGAAAGTTCCAGTAACACCACAGGAAAATGACGTGTCAGAAATAATGAACAAAACCATCATGGAGAGTGCAAGGTGTATGAGACTGCATGCAGGGTTTCCCTTACAGTTTTGGGCAGATGCTGTAAATACTACTGTTTATTTAATAAATAGAGGACCTTCAAGTGCTTTGGATGGTAGTATTTCAGAGGAGGCATGGACAGATAAAAAGGTAAACTACTCATTTCTGAGAACATTTGGTTGTGAAGCATTTGTCCATATTGATAAAGAAAATAGAACAAAGCTTGAAGCTAAATCCAAGAAATGTACATTTATTGGATATGGGGTTGATGAATTTGGTTATCGTTTATGGGATTATGAAAATAACAAAATCATCAGGAGTAGAGATGCGATATTCAATGAACAAGTCATGTATAAAGATCAGTTGGAAGGAAAGAAATAGGAAAAGGAAAACATAGAGTATGCAGTACTTGATGAAATTAAAGAAAATGAAGTTTCGAAGGTGCCAGAAAATCAAGAACGGCAGCAAGTACCTGAAACTCCTGTAAGTGTAAGAAGATCTACCAGGTTAAGTAAACTCCCTAAATGATACTCTCTTTCAATGTATTATTTATTGATGACTGATTCTGGTGAATCAGAATGTTATGAAGAAGCAATGCATGTGGAAACTAGAAAGAAGTGGGAGCAAGGCATGAATGAGGAGATGGACTCATTGGTAGGAAACCAGACTTGGGATTTGGTTCAGTTGCCTACTGGTAAAAGAGCATTGCAGAACAAATGGATTTACAGGTTGAAGGAAGAAGAAGGAGGTAAGAAGCGGTATAAGGCCAAACTTGTTGTAAAGGGGTTTGCACAGAAGAAAGATATAGATTTTGATGAAATATTTTCTCTTGTTGTTAAGATGACTTCAATTAGGACTATCTTAAGTCTAGTGGCAGTAGAAGATTTGCATCGTGAACAGTTAGATGTAAAAACAGCCTTTCTCCATGGGGATTTGGAGGAAGAAATATTTATGCAACAGCCACAAGGGTATGAGGTCAAAGGTAAGGAGGATCTGGTATGCAGGTTGAAAAAGAGCTTGTATGGTTTGAAGCAAGCTCCAAGGCAGTGGTATCTAAAGCTTGACAGGTTTATGACAGAACAAGGTTATAGTAGATGACATTCTGACCACTATGTGTATTTCAAGAAGCTAGACAATGAAAGATATATTATCTTGTTATTGTATGTGGATGACATGCTTGTTGCAGGGTCTAACATGCAGGATATAAATGTACTCAGAAGGAAGCTAGCTAATTCATTTGTGATGAAGGATTTGGGTGCTGCAAAGCAAATCCTTGGTATGAGAATTACAAGAGACAGGAAAAATCGCAAATTGGCATTGTCTCAAAGTGAATACAAACAAAAGGTGTTGGAGAGGTTCAGAATGCAGAATGCAAAACCTGTAAGTACACCTTTGGCCAGCCATTTTAGTCTAAGTAAGGAAATGTGTCCCAAGACACAAGAAGAGACATATTACATGTCTAAGATTCCCTATCAATTAGGAGTTGGTAGCTTGATGTATGCCATAGTGTGCACAAGACCAGATATTGCACATGCAGTGGGAGTTGTGAGCAGATATATGAACAATCCAGGTAAAGAACATTGGAAGGCAGTACAGTGGATTCTCAGGTATTTGAGAGGTACTACCACTGACGCATTATGTTTTGGAGGTTCAGACACTGTTCTACAGGGATATGTTGATGTAGATATGGTAGGTGACAAGGATAGCAGGAGAAGCACCACAGGGTATGTGTTTACTGTAGGTGGAACAGCAGTAAGCTGTATTTCGAAACTACAGAAGGTTGTTGCACTTTCAACAATGGAAGTAGAGTATGTTGCCATTACAGAGGCTAGTAAAGAGATGATTTGCTTGCAGAGGTTTATGGAGGAAGTAGGTAAGAAGTAGAAGGATAACAAGTTGTATAGTAACAACTAGAGTGCCATTCATCTTGTAAAGAACTTAGCATTCCATTCCAGGACTAAACATATACAGCTCAAGTACCATTTCATATGCTCTATTTTGGAAGATGAACTATTGAAGTTGGAAAAGATACATACTAGCCAGAATCCTGCAGACATGTTCACAAAGGTAGTGAACAGAGAGAAATTGAGTTCTTGCTCGGTTTCAATTGGCCTTCTCGCATGAAGGTGAAGAGGAGAAATTTTCCAAGTCCAAGTCCAGCAAGTGCAGCAGTGGTGGAGTTGCTATGATCAGTCTCCAAGTGGGAGATTGTTGGTTGTGGAGCCAGATCTTCTAGTCTCATAGATGATATTATCTTAGCTATACAACTCGGAGGGCTATACACCCATTCTGTTGTTTTTAGGGGTTCGGGGGAAACGTCCCCAAGAAAAAAAAAAATTGGGGCTATTTTCGCCAGCTGTTTTCGGGCCCATGGTTTTGGGTATCCCGTGGTATTTTCCCATTATATTTCCCTTATAAAATAAAGACATTGTAATACGGATATTACTGGAAGTTCATTAAAGGATACGCGTAGATAACCGCAACAATGGAGAAACTGCTGAAGAAGGATGTCCCATTCATCTAGAACACAGAGTGCGAGAGGGTTTTGACACCCTTAAGGAGAAAATGGTTACTGCACCGATCCTAGTCTTTCCAGATTGGACGAAGCCATTTCATGTCCACATGGATGCATCATGCACTGCCTTGGGAATTGTGTTAGCACAACCAGGAGAAGGGGGTATTGACCACCGCATTTCATTTTCGAGCAGATATTGAAAGCCACCGACGAAGCCAGGCTCAACCGTATTGTTCCCAAAGCCTTTCTGTCAAGAACCTCCCATTCTTCGTCCTTCATAGCCGATGACTACTTTGCTTTTACTCCCAATGGTAGGAATAGATCCTCCTGGTACAGATAGTCCTCCATTTGCATCTTCCATAACTTGAAGTTTTGGCCGTTAAACTTTTCAACCTTAAATTTTCCTTCTTCTGCCATTGTTCCCACTAGAACCAGAAACCCTAGTTTCCTGTGTGTTTAACTGCTAAATAGACCTTTGGATCTTATACCAGTTGTTAGGTTTATACGAGCATACACATTTTAACTTACAAGAGAAATAAACAGAAACAAGCAATCACATAATAGAGACACATAATTTACCCTGGAAACCCCAATGCGGGAAAAAGCAACACCCAATGAAGATCTTCATTACATGGCCAAAACCAGCCATCCGGGCTAAGTGAACTCACCTGCTCACCTTCAGGACACTTTACAATGGAGCCTCCTCAAGCCTTTTATAGGATTTATTACATGCAATACCTTGGGCCAATACCATGGGCTACAATAAACCATGTGCCCAAAAATATGTGCTAGACCTAACCAACTTTGACTCAATCTCAAGTCAGGGTTAACCCTAACAAGACAGATGCTACTCAAAATCTGCAAGTCTGTTCGCAGGCATGGCAGGAAAGGCCACAAGAAGAATGGGTGCATCTATTTGTACACACTTTGGAGGAGGATATCCCAACGAAATGGTACCTAGATTTGGAGTTGCGTAGAGAGACTACAGACTGGAAATTGTTAGCCGCGAGCTTCCAGAAAGATTTCAGCTTTGAAGACGAGGACCCATTGATACATGACGCGCTATAGCTATTAAAGGAATGCATATTCAAAGAAGAAAGCCCGCAGTAGGCCTGCATTTTCGAAGAATGTCCGCAGAAGACTTGCACTTCCGAAGAATGGCTGCAGGAGCCCATGACATTAGAAGAATTCTTTGGAACATAAAAGGTTTGTGATCGACTACAGTCCTATTGGAAAGAGCATGAAGAGCACTTCATAGACTGCTACAATCTAGCTGCAGATCCTGATGATCCCAAGGAGGAAGATGATGAAGATGATCCGCACAATATCAATATACCAGAATCAGAAGGTGCGCGCGACGTAGAAGGCCCTCCCTTGGAGATCCCTGACATGAGTGGACCTGTGAAGACACAGAAAGTAAACATTGGGACTAGCGAAGAGCCAAAGTTTGCATCCATTGGAGATTATTGGGATGACCAAACAGTTGTAGATATTGTAGACACCCTGCATGAGTACCAAGATCTGTTCCCCACAAAATTCACGGAGATGAAACGAATTTTGGGAGATCTGGGGGTCATGAAGATTCCCCTGAAGCCAGGCGCCAAGCCTGTGAAGCAGCGACCATATAGACTGAACCCATGGTACAAGGAACGAGTCCGCACTGAGATGGATAAAATGTTAGAGGCAGGGATCATCGAACCTGTCGAGGAATCTGAATGGATCAATCCTATGGTGGTCCAAGATAAGAAAGAGAAAGGTGAGATCAGGATATGTGTTGATCTCCGGAAGTTAAATGATGTGTCTGTGCATGACCCATTCCCTATGCCTTTTACAGATGAGGTGCTTGATAACGTGGGAGGGAATGAGGCTTATTCTTTCACCGATGGATTTTCTGGTTACCGTCAAATTAGAATCGATCCCACGGATAGGTACAAGACAACCTTTGCCATAGAATGGGGATCCTTTCAGTATACATTCATTCCTTTTGGCTTGAAGAACGCGCCAGCTATATTTTCCAGAGTTGTCATCGCCGCGTTCAAGGACTTTATGCATAAGTTCCTGGAAGCCTATTTCAATGACTGGACAATCTTTGGATTGTTGAAGAACCATTGTGCGAACTTGAGAATGATGCTGGAGAAGTGCAGACAGCATCAAATATCATTGAATTTGAAGAAGTGTGTCTTCTATGTACCATATGGAACCTTATTGGGACACATTGTTTGCAAGCAGGGCTTGATGTTGGACCCTAGGAAGATCGCAATCATAGTTAATCTACCTACACTGACCTTAGTGAAGATGTTGCGCTCTACTTTAATCCATACTAGCTATTATCGGAAGTTCATTAAAGGATACGCGTAGATAACTGCAGCAATGGAGAAACTGCTGAAGAAGGATGTCCCGTTCATCTGGAACATGGAGTGCGAGAAGGGTTTTGACACCCTTAAGGAGAAAATGGTTATCAGGCCGATCCTAGGCTTTCCAGATTGGACGAAGTCATTTCATGTCCACGTGGATGCATCATTCACTGCCTTGGGAATTGTGTTAGCACATCCAGGATTAGGGGGTATTGACCACCCCATTGCATTTTCGAGCAGAAAGCTTTCCACCGACGAGAAGAACTATACCACTACTGAGCGGGAAGGCCTCGCAATGGTATACGCCCTACAAAAGTTTAGACATTATTTACTAGGTGCGCATTTCTTGATGTTCACAGACCATTCTGCGTTGAAGTACCTAGTCAACAAGCCAGTGTTAGGGGGGCGTATATGCAGATGGCTGCTGCTATTTCAAGAATGTGATTTTGAAATCATTGTTAAGCCAGGAAGGTTGAATTTGGGACCTGACCATTTGTCCAGGATCGAGTAAGGAGAAGAGCCGACAAATATTGAAGACAGCCTGCCTGACGCGCAGCTATTTGCTATTCAGATTGCTGATGATTATTACCAAGACATGATTGAATTATTGACTGCAGGACTGGCACCGCAAGAATTCACAGTTCAACAAAAAAAGAAGCTAGTAGTGCGCACTGCATACTTCACCATCATTGCAGGTCAGCTGTATAAAATGGGATCGGATGAAGTCCTGAGCAAATGCATACTTGATCATGAGAAGCCATACATACTCCCAGATGCACATTTAGGCATCGCGGGAGGACATTATGTGGGAAGAGCTACCGCGTAGAAGATACTGCGCGCAGGACTATGCTGGACTACCATACATAAAGACTCTAAGGAATTCTGCAGGAACTGCGACGTATGTCAAAGGACAAGAAAGCCATCGTGAAGGGATGAGATGCCTTTGAACCCATAGCTAACCTTGTAGGCATTTGAAAAATGGGCAATTGATTTTGTGGGTCCTATCAACCCACCAGGTAAGAGGACTAGTGCGAGGCATATCATTATTGCCACCGATTACCTCACTAGATGGGCAGAAGCGAAGCAGGTGAAGGACTGCAGTGCAGCGATTGCTGTGCAGTTCATATTTGAAGAAATCTTGACAAGATTCGGCTCTCCAAAAAATTTTGATGAGTGATCAGGGCACTCATTTTATGAATAAGACCATTGAAGCCTTAATAGAGGATTTCCACATTCGCCATCACCGCAGTACGCCATATCACCCGCAGGAGAATGGGATTGTTGAAGCTTTCAACAAGATTTTGGAGAACACGCTGAAGAAGGTGTGCAACGTCAACAGGGATGATTGGGACTTGTGCATCTCGTCTATGCTCTGGGCATATAGGACAACTTGTAAAAAGTTGACAGGACAGACACCTTTTAGGTTGGCTTATGCGCAGGAAGCCATAATGACAATGGAGTACATTCTCCCAACCTTAAGGATTACTGCATTCACTAGGATGGCAGACCACAAGGCACTTGATGAAAGGCTACTTCATCTAGTTTCCCTAGAGGAAGATAGGTTCATCGCGGCCTTCCAACAGCAAGTTCAGAAAGATCACGAGAAGGGATGGCATGATCGCCATATGAGGAACAAATGCTTTTAGGTAGGTGACTTAGTCCTCCTGTATGATAGTAAATTCATGAAGTTTCCTGGCAAGTTTAGAATGCATTGGCTTGGTCCATATATTGTTATGCATATTACTAACACTGGTGCAGCCCAGCCAGTTAGCCACCTTAGCCGGAGAACATTTACCAACCATGATTAATGGAAGCAGAATGAAACTGTATCGTGACAGTCCTGCTTCGTAGCTTACTAAAAATTAAGCACTGAGGATCCATCTAAGTGTCAAGTATAGTTAAAATTGGACACTAGAAGTGTAATGAGTCTATACATGTGCTATAGGGGAAAGATCTATGAAGCGCACAGCACTACTGAAGCTGCACAGGAGAAAAGCAGAGATAAAGCAACTAGGGCACCACGTAGTTCAAAATCTATCCCATGAAGCAACTGCGTAGGACTGGAAAGGGTATGCCGTGCAGCTCGGCGCAACACACAGAAAAAAAAAACCATTGCACCGACTTTTGAGAAAATAGCCGTTAGATGACCGTTGGAGGAACCGCTCGAGTTTTTAAAGAGAATATAGCCATTCTGGATGGCCTAATGGAGGAAAAGACTGGAATATTCGATGGATTTGGCCGTTGGGGATCACATTTAATGCTTAATTAGCCATTTAAGGGCACGGAGGAGGGTCTGTTGCGCCTATGAATAACACCGCGTAGAGACTCACGGGCGTTACCAGCACTTAGAAAGTTTCTTGCAATTGACCCTTTGAGCAAGCGATCACCTGTATCCTCTTGAGCCCAGCTGTTGTTACACCAAGTGAATGCTAGAGACTTTGTATTCAGAAGAAGAGCTTAGTCTAGCAGAAACTCTAAGAATCTTTCATCACGGAGGGATAGAGCAATTATTGAAAACCCCAGTTAAGAAAACACCCATAGAGCAAGGCGAAGGACCCCGCAAGTCACCAAGGTTCAATCCAATAATGTAGGATAAAGGAAAGGAAACCGTGATTGCACCCCGAATGAAGCATACCAAGCCGAGTTCGGTGGCTCAGAAGTAGCCGATTTTTACAAAAGAAATTCCGCTCACAATGACATCGGACTATATTTCACCTAGGGCACTGGATGCCCTGGTGTACAAGCTGCTCAAGACTGCAAAGTATGATATTCCACTTTCACCACTATCCAAGCATGTAAGCGTCACGACGAATCTCTTGGGAAAAATTCTAGACTACAAGTGGGAGGACTATGACCTCTTGGGGATGACAAAGGATGAACCTCATGAGCCGAAGTACCCAAAATTCCAACTAGATAAGTATTTATGCTTGAAGAAGGACACAAAGGGCAATTCAAATTTGGTTTCTCAGAGTTGGTTAACCCCGGTAGTGGAGTCAGGACTACTAAACCTGCTCCGAATACCCCATTTTGAGAGATCTGTGGAACTAAATATCGTGGTTCGCACCTTGATGTCGTGTATTCACCAGGGTTACTTGTGGCTGGACAGGGCCATTGACATCAATATTGACCTGATCCATGTCATCACTGGATTGAGCAAGTGCATCCAGGACCCAAAAATATTTTTCCAAGGCAAAAGCAAAGACAAGGAAGCAACAACAAAGCTAAAGAAGGCCTATACTATGGTAAAAGGGAAACGCGGGTTTCTGACGGAAGTAATTGAGGACCTAGCTGATAGGTTTATCATGCAGCTGCTTGCAGCAAAATTCCTAAGGACATCCCGACCAGTGGAGGTGTCCGCGGATGCCATTCTACTCGGTGCCGCGGCAGCAGAAGGCACAGAATTTAATTGGTGTCAATACCTGTTAAATGAGTTCATGGAAGAGATGAATGACATTCAGCAAAATGGCAGAAACTTCCACTTTACATGGTTGATTATCCTCATTGCATTCCGAGGATGGAAGGAACCCAAGGATTTTGTTGCTGTTAATTGTGATAAGTCACAACCCAAAGGAGTGAGGTACATGAACCTCTGGGCTAATCTAAATCCAAACCGCTAGCACGCAGTACAGGAGGTGTTCTACCAGTACTATCTGTATCCGAAAGATGTCATCATGTGAACACCTAGAATTACAAAGTAGGTGACAAGCAAGTACATCCACATCATAGACTTTACAGCCGATATGTAGTCTGTGATGATTGTGCCAAAGTCTAAAGTGAAGAAGCCCCAATGGTATGCTGGTAATTATCAAATGATTGAAGAATATATTGATTTAATAATGAAGGAATGGCCCACGGAACACTACGTGGAAATCCTAGACATCCCCACTGACTCAGAAGAGGACAAGCCAATTCCATTACCTTGCCCGATCATCGAAGAGATCCCAAAGAAAAAGGCAAGAGGAAAGAGCCAGAGAGCCCAACTCAGTCGAAGGCCAGGAAGAAGCAGAAAGCAATAAGAGGCCAAATCGATACAATTCTAAAAGAAGACGACTATGGTATGATTGCAGACAAGGTCACTGAGACCCTGGGAGATTTCATGTTTGAAAAAGACAAGCACGATAAGGCCATCCAGGATGACCTTCAAAGGAATTGGCACGTAATGGAAGGGATTATGCAAAAGCTGGATGATGTTCACAAGCATCTACCCTTGCCGCGTGACGCAGAAGCCGGAGGAGCTTCGCAGTAGGCACCATCACCACTAGCTGTCACGCTACCAAAAAGAATGAGACTTTTTCGCCTGGAAACCATCACTGTTGCATTACCAATGTCAGATGACAGGTTTCTAGACATAGCAAATGTTCAAGCAGTAGAGCTAGATTTGGCCAAAGTTCCACTACCTAGCCTACATTATTTGCATGCGCAGGTGGAAGATGAGTTGAGAGACGGAGCTAAAGAAGAAATGCTTGCTAAGAACCAGCAACAGATAACAAACAAGCAGCTCGAGGAGTCGAGCATGCACACCATGTTGCTCATGGAGCCGGAGCAGGAGCGCTGACAGGCATTAGAGGTAGTAATTAAGTCTGTCGCTGAAGAAATCAAGGATGTGCAGATCCGAGACAATCCAGAAGACACAGTCCATAAAATAGAAAATAAAGTACAGAGCCTGAAATCCGAGATGGAGGACCAAAAGATTCTCCATGAATCATATATAAATATGTTAAAGGAGAAACTGAAGCTGCAGGATCAGTTAATGGATCAGGAGAAAATGCCAGCGGAAGTAAAAACCGCGGCAAAGGCCATTGCAGCAGAGGTTACCAAGTGTCAAGAATTGTTAGATGAATCCCTAAAAACCTTCACCATACTCCAAGAGAATCCGGGACTCCAACAGCTGAAGAACGCAGCAAAGCAGAAACAGACCGTGTTGGAGAGAATGGAAGTAGAGCTAACGACTCTACCGGCAAGACACAAACTTAGGAAGTTTAAAGAAATATCTGCCTTAAATAAGGAAGTCCAAGTATGGAGAGAGAAGAAGACCGCATTGGATAATCAAGCCCAACCACTCCATGAGGACACATCGGGATTGTCGCAGCGCTTAGAAGAAAAATTGAAGGAGCTACGTGACAATCAAGAGATAATTGAAGGACAAATAGGTGAAGAGATATCACCCGAAGTGCTTGAGACCATCAAGCACGTAGAGAAGGAAGTTAAGGAGACTATGTAGGACCTAACTGATGCCTGCAATCAGTTCACATCAAAGCTAGTTTATCAAACCACAGAACAAACTCCTTTTGCTGATGTCGAAAGTGGCTCGGGTACGAGCCACATGTGAGTGTTAGGGGCATCTTGGGCCTAGCTCAACAGAGCCATTTTTGGAACTATTTTTGGAGATAGAAGAAGTTGAGTTGACCGCAGTTTAAGGAAAGAAACCAGAATCAGCTAAGTATGGAGAGTGCTGCGGAGTGCGGCACTAGATTTTGCAGGGGCGCCATGAAGATGTGCGCAGCTCCAAGTTTTTGAGGCATATCGTGAAGATCAGCGCAACACAAGTACAGTGCTGCGAAGCTACTATGCCACGTGGAACCAGTAGGATTATGTACTGGATGACAAATGAATGGATATTTTTGGATAAGGCCTACGGTGGCCTATTTTTGGAAGGTCTGCAGGAAGATGCTGAGTTGCAGGCATAAGCAGATCAGGAGGCGGCCAGCTGTATGAGTCCGTTGAGCAGAGGATAGGTCAGAAAGGGACAGTTGGTGTGCAGAACAGTACATGATTATTGAGCAGAGGATGGCATGCAGAAGAAGGACAACTGGAAGCTGAGCCAGTTGTACGTGGCCGATCGGTGGAGGACGGCTTGTTGAAGAAAGAGACTGGGGGCTAAGCCAGTTACCCGAGTTGTTAGTGGAAGGGCGGCTCAAGTATGAGGAAGGGGGCTGACAGCGACGGAAGAAGGATGTGGAGGACTGTCATGACAGAAGATCAGCTGTCAGAAGCCTACAGAATGGTTAAGAGGGATCGTAGTGGCTCGAAAACCCTTAGGGTTTTAGTCTTCACTATTGTAAAGACACGACCTTTGGGCGTGATCTATTTAAGAAGACTATTTTTGTATGGGAAGGGTTGGTCATTAGTGATGTTATTAGAGGTATGCTCTTACTATGTTATTGTAATATCTTTTGAAGAAATAAATCATTGTAAAGGCTCTATAGCAGAGGCGCATAGATCTACTTGAGCGAGGAAGAGTCTGAAGTCAAGGGCTCAGACTAAGAACTATTGACCCTTCCCTTAAATAAATATATCACAACAGTTCTTTTGGACGTAGCTTCCCATCCTGGGGAGTGAACCACGTTATATCGTGTGTTGTGAGACTGAGTATTTGTGTGATTGCATTTTAGGCCTACTGTTCTGTAGATGAATGTCTTAATATTACATTGCATTATGTTATGTTGAAGATTTCCTATATGTATTACCATCAGGGAGAGTATGGGATGATATGAGTAAATCTGCATGTATGAATGATTGGTTAGCATTGAGCATTGTTTCTGAGAATAGTTTGTGGTTGTATGCTTGAGTCTAAAGAGTTTCTTAAGTATTGGCATAACATAGTTAGTAAATGTGCATAAATCACCTCGCAGTGGAGGAATGTGATTAAATGATAATAATATAAGCGTATAAGTGAATGTTAACTGATTTGGGACTTGGACGAGTGGATGAGTGAAACTCGGCTTAGTACCTTGAAGTATTTATAAGTCCCTTACGAGTAAGGACGAATCCTGTGGTTGGCAGTGTCATCAAGGACTTCGCAGTGTTGGGAAGAATCCCGCGGTTGTGGAAAATTGCTTGAGTTCTATGTAGTGAATGTATAACTGTGTTAAGTCAGTTGAAGAACATGCCTGAGTGGATTGGTGAAACTCAGTGCTGCGTCTTAAGTGGATTGAAGAGTGTTAAGTATAACACTGGACTGCAGTGTTTGCAGTCCTAGAAGGAGGTCCACAGTAAGGAAAGAGGCGGTGGTGCAGGCTACGGTGCTTTCCATCGCCGCACAACTCGACCCTCGCAATGCCTATCCTGCCCTGTGCTGTAGCCATTATCACACTAGCAACTCATCACTCACTATGGACATCTGAGTTTGCAGTGCCCCCATTGTAACACCTCAGGTGAGACCTCAGCCTACTTGCAGGTTGTTGCTGAAAGGGTCGGTGTGAAGGGGTTTTGTTGGTATAAGAGAACTGCATAGAACCCGGGGTCTTCACAAACCCCTGCTCAGCTTAGTACACACACACCCAATAGGCCCTGCATGCCTCAATGGCAGGTTACCTCACTTTCAACATGAGTTTACATCATTGACTCTTGATTGAAAGATTTCATCTCGCGTTCGACTTTCAACTCATTGATTCACGCTTGATGATATGTACTGTGATACGTTGGGAATCATTGACATCAATGGTGATTTCCCTCGCGCTTGTTAATGGTATACATCAATGACTGGTAATCAAGTGGTTTCTACCATGTTCAACGTCAAGACATTTGTAATCACATGGATAGATTCATATCATTGCGGGTTCAGCTTGAAGACCTTGGGGAGTCATGTTTTTCCCAGGTTGCAATGGATTTTGTATTGAGTCATATTACATGGATGGTCATGGTTTTGTTATCATCTCATCATGGATCTACGCTTGTGTCTAGTAGCCATGATTGTGTTCAGTCAGTCATTACTACCATGGATCTGTATTGTATTGGTCAGCAGCCATATTGTACATCATATGAGACTGTGTACTCAGATTCAGTTGTACTGCAATAGCATCCTTCTTTCGATGAGCCATTGCCATCTCCTTCTATCAAAGCATTTCACCTGTCCAATTTTCAAACATCTTCATGCTTTCGGGGACATTCTATTACACCTAAATCCTACCATCATGAGATTCAATGTATACATCTCTAAAGTCTATTTGGCCAAGTCATTAACCTAGAATAAATATCATAGCATTCATGCTAGGTTTTGAGAGGTCGTCATAGGCTGCACTCATGTAACCTGCAACATTGCACCTTGACCTCTTGTAGGGTGCAACGAAGCCTGTTAATGGGAAAAAATAGCTTAGATTCGAGCTCATTCTCGAATCATGTTGACTTGGATCCTCTTGCCTACCTCTTGGGAGAGTTGGCACTCGGTTCCTACCGTCTTGGAAGGATCCCCTATCTCTCTCCTACAATATCTCAACCTACCCTATCCAAACCCTATCCACTTAGTCCTATATATATGAATCTCACTCCCATTCCAAAGGGAGGAAGTCTATAGTGTCTACATGCTAGTGAAATCATCCTAGAGAGATCTCTACTCATTGATTGAGAAATTCTTGCTTCCTTGAAGAGTTTATGGCATTGGCTTGGATGGAGAAGGGTTGCTACGTTAAGCCTCAGTGGTGATCTATTATCTTCTATGTACTTTCCCTATTTACAGTAATATAAATGCTTTCCACCAATATCGTTTTTGTTTATGATGTTGTGTAGTTTACCTGCTTAACTGTTTACTTAGATTGGTTATTGTATAGATATATTTTACTTGCTTGTATTGGTATGTGCATCTTTACAGGTCTTCCAGCTAAGATCTAACGACTGTGGAGCATGGAACAAAATCCAGGAGAAAGGGATACAAGTCTAAGGTAAGATATCTAGTACCTAATCCTTAACTAGATCTAGGAAAGTCATTTGTAGTCTGTACTATTTGTTCTAGACTCACATTGAGCTAGGGAGATCCGACTCGCGTCCGCTCGAGTGGATTGTTTGTCAAACAGAACGGAACCCAAACTGACGAGCAAACTTGGATTCTTTCAGCTCCCACACATGCATATGGCCATTTTGGATGTGTTCACGATGGCCATGCTCTCCCACGTGCCTTTGAAATAGAAATGACCACTTTGTGCAAAATTGGCATGGCCTTCACCTTGCAAAACCCTAGTTTTGGAGATGGCACAATAGCACCGTTTTCGGGCATTTGAGTAATGTTGGAGGGGTCCCACAGCTATATACTAGCATCCTGAATCCATCGGAAATAATGGATTCACGATCGGAGTCACGGTTTTGTTGCTATGGAAAATTTTTCCAAGCACCCTGTGGCCATTTAGGGACGCTTTGAGGATTTTCTCTAGGGCTACAAAACCCAAACTGGTGAGCGAACTTGGACTCTTTCAGCTTCAACACATGCATATGGTGATTGTGGATTTGTTCACCATGGCCACGCTCTCCCAAGAGCCTTGGGATCATAAATGACCCCCTTGTGAAAAATTGCCATGGCCTTCACTGAGCAAAACCCTAGTTTTGGAGATGGCATAATAACATCATTTGTAGGCATTTGAGCCATAGTGGGGGCGTCCCTCAGCTAAAACATGACATCCTGAATCCATTGGAATTGATAGCTTCACGAATGGAGTCACAGTTTTGGTGCTATGAGCATTTTTTCCAAGCACCCCGTGGCCATTTAGGGATGCTTTAAGGATTTGCTCCGGGGGCACGGAACATAACCGGCAATCAAACATAGATTCTTTAAGCTCTGACATGTGCATATGGCCATTTTAGATTTGTTCATGATGTCCACAATCACTCAAGATCCTTCGGATCATAAATGACCCCCTTGTGCTAAATTGGTATGGTATTCATTGAGGAAAACCCTCGTTCTGGAGATGGCACAATAGCACTATTTCTAGGAATTTGAGTCACGGTGGGGGGGTTCCCACGGCTAGAACCTAGCATCCCGAATCCATCAGAATCGACGGATTCGCAATCAAAGTCACGGTTTTGGTTCTATGGGCATTTTTTCCAGGCACCTCGTGGCCATTCAAGAACGCTTTGAGGATTTTCTCCAGGGGCACAGAACCCAAACCGATGAGCGTACTTGTATTATTTCAGCTCCCATACATGCGTATGGCCATTATCGATGTGTTCACGATGGCCATGCATGCCTGAGATCCTTTGGATTAGAATTAACCCCATTGTGCAAAAATGGTATGGCTTTCACTAAGCAAAACCCTAGTTCAAGAGATGGCACAATAGAATTGTTTCTGGGCGTTTGAGTCATGGTGGGGGGATCCCATAGCTAGAACCTTGAATCGTGAATCCATCAGAATTGATGGATTCACGATTGGAGTCATAATTTTGGTGCTATGGGCTTTTTTTCTAGTCACCCCATGGTGATTCATGGATGCTTTGAGGATTTCCTCTGAGGAAACGGAACCCCAACCAACGAGCAGACTTGGATTCTTTTGGCTCCCACATGTGCATATGGCCATTTTGGATGTGTTCACGATGGCCACACATGCCTGGGATCCTTTAGATTAGAATTGAACCCCATGTGAAAAATTGGCATGGCCTTCACTAAGAAAAACCCTTATTCCGGAGATGGCACAATAGCATCGTTCCCAAAATTTGAGTCACGTTGGGGGTGGTCCCACTACTAGAACCCGACGTCCTGAATCCATTAGAATCGATGGATTCACGATTAAAGTCATGGTTTTGGTGCTATGGGAATTTTTCCTAGGCACCCCGTGGCCATTCAAGGATGCTTTGGGGATTTGCTCTAGGGGCATGAAACTCGAACCGGAGAGTAGAATGGGGTTTTGCCAACTCCCACACGTGAATATGGCTAGTGTGGAGGTGTTCATGATGGCCATGAACTCCTGGGAGCCTTCAGATTAGAATTGACCCCCTTGTGAAAAATTGGCATGGCCTTCATTGAACAAAACCCTAGTTTCAGACTGTTTACAGGTGTTTGAGTCACAGTTGGGGGGGTTACATAGCTAGAGCCCAGTGTCCCGAATCCATTGTAAGCGACGGATTCATGGTTTTGGTGCTATGGGCATTTTTCCAAGCACCTCATGGCTATTCAGGTACACTTTGAGGATTTGCTCCAGGGGCATGCAACCCAAACCTGTGAGCGGAATTGGATTCTTTATACTCCCACACATGCATATGAACATTGTGGATGTGTTCATGACAGCCACACTTTCCTAGGATCCTTCGGATTAAAAATGTCCCCCTTGCACAAAATTGGCATGGCCTTCACTAAGCAAAACCCTAGTTCCAAATATGGCGCAATAATACCATTTTCGAGTGTTTGAGGCATGGTGGGGGGGGGTCCCATAGCAGAAACCCAATGTCTAAAATCCATTGGAATCGACGGATTCATAACTAGAGTCACGGTTTTGGTGTTGTGGACATTTTTTCGAGGAACCCCATTGTCATTTATGGACACTTTGAGGATTTGCATGGGGGCACGAAACCCAAATCGACCAGCGGACTTGGATTCTTTCATCTCCCACACATGCATATGGCTAGTGTGGAGGTGTTCACAATGGCCACACTCACCCGGGATCATTTAGATCAGAAATGACCCCCTTGTGCAAAATTGGCATGGCTTTCATTGAGCAAAACCCTAGTTGCGGAGATGGTACAATACCACCGTTTTCGGGAATTTAAGGCACGGTGGGGGGGGATCCCGTAGTTAAAATCCATGTCCTGAATCCATTGGAATCGATTTATTCATGACTAGAGTCATGATTTTTGTGCTATGGTATTTTTTTCCTGCAACCCTGTGGTCATTCAAGGACACTTTGAGGATTTGCTCTAGGGGCATGGAACCCAAACCGGAGAACGAAATTGGATTCTTTCGGCTCCCACACGTGCATATGGACATTGTGGATGTGCTCACGATGGCCATGCTCAACTAGAAGTCTTCAGATAAAAAATGACCCCATTGTGCAAAATTGGCATGGCCTTCACTAAGCAAAACCCCAGTTCTGGATGGCACAATACCACCATTTCCAGGAATTTGAGAAATGGTGTGTGTGGGGGCGGTAGCCTAGCTAAAACCTGATGTATTGAATCCATCGAAATTGACAAATTCATGATTGGAGTGACAGTTTTTGTGCTATGCGAATTTTTTCTAGGCACCTAGTGGCCATTTAGAGACACTAAGGATTTGCTCTAGGGTCACGAAACCCAAACCGGCAAGCGGACTTGGTTTCTTTCGACTCCCAGAAGTGTGTATTGCCATTATAGATGTGTTCACGATGGTCATGCATTCCCAGGAGCCTTCGGATTAGAATTGACCCCCTTGTGCAAAATTGGTATGGCCTTCACTAAGCAAAACCCTAGTTCCGAAGATGGCATAATACCATTGTTTGTGAGCGTCTGACGCACGGTGTGGGGGTCCCCTATTTGAAACCTGACATCTTGAATCCATAGGAATCGACATATTCTCTACCTAGGTCACGATTTTGGTGCTATGGATTTTTTTCAAGAACCCCGTGGCCATTCAAGGACGCTTTTAGGATTTGCTCCGGGGGCATAGAACCCAAACCGGTGAGCAGAATTAGATTCTTTCAGCTCCCACACATGCATATGGACATTGTGGATGTGTTCACAATGGCCATTCTCTCCTGGGTGTAATATCCCCATTTTGACACTTGTAATATTTTGGGCTATAATGTAAATATTGTATGCGTATTATGTATGATTCCTAGCGTGGAGCTCAATGCCAAGGCCCCGCTACTGAATGCTTGACCTTGAAGACGCAAGTATTGGATATTATGCTACCCATATGCTAGTGAACCATGGGGATTGTAAATATTCATTTTAATATAAATGCCCAAAACTATCTATGCAATGCAACAAGAGATGGTGGCATGATTTTTACAAGGAATTGAGAGGGAAATATTCAAACCCTTGAGCCAATCAAGTCAAGCCAAGTGTCAATGGGAGAACCCATAAACCATCAACTACCAATTTTAACTTGTGCACCCAATCATTCATTTCTCCCAAGAGTTGGTTGAGGCAGTTAATGCCTTGGGGAATGGAGAGGTATGGCTATCCAAATTCGAGTATGGACAAGCCACCCTTCCTAGAAATTCGTGTTTGGCTTCTTGGGAAAAAAAAGAGCCACGAAATTGCCCCCAATCCATTATTCACCCATATGTTTTGCTCTCTCATGAGTTTGGAGCTACCTGGGCATTTTCCTCCATTGATTTCTTGTGTTTTCCTTCATTTTCCTAGCCGGGGAGGGCATTTTTATGTTGTATAACAATGGGGAAGAAGGGAAAACGATTTGGGGTTTTATTGAGGCCATTTTGGCCCACTGAATGCTCATACATCTGTGGGAGAAATCGGTTTTCTTCCCTAGGGTTGATTCCCTCTTCCCACAATTTGTTTTGGGTGTGAAACGATTTGGGAAAAACCCATAGACCCTATTCTTTGAATCCCATTGTTGAAATGTGTATCCATGCCCAGTTTTGAGTTGTTGTGTGTAAATGAATGTTGGGATTGAGATGGGTATCCATTGCTTTGGGTTGTGCAGAGATTGAGAGTCCCCTTTTCCTTGTATATATCATGCCCAACTCGGGGGTGGTCTCTGAGTGCTAAAAGAATATAGGTTGGGTAGACACCTATGGTTGGGTGGAATGTTGCAGCGACATAGCTAGTTGCTTGGGACAGCATTGCAGGAAGATAAGTGTATTCTCTTATGTGTATTTTCTTCTACACTATTTTAATTAACTAATGATTGTTATTGATATGCTGAATGCATTTGAAATGTGTCTGGATAGTTTTATTCCATTGTGCATGTTTGCTTTGAGTTGCATCTGCACACATACGCATTTTATTGTAATGCCAATTGTCTGTATTTATATGAATGGTGAAATGGGCTAAGTTTTATAAAAGCCTAGATTTTGGGTATCACGTTCCCTTCCTTGTGTTAATAGATGGGAGGGGACTTGACATTGGGATCCTTCGGATCATAAATGACCCCCTTGCGCAAAATTGTTATGGCCTTAACTGAGCAAAACCCTAGTTCCAATCATGGAACAATACCACCATTTCTGGTCATTTGAGGCATGGTTGGGGGGGTCCCCTAGTTGAAACCTGACAGCCCGACTCCATTGGAACCAATGGATTCATGACTAGAGGCATAGTTTTGGTGCCATGGGAATTTTTTCCAGGCACCTCGTGGCCATTCAACGACACTTTGAGGATTTTCTTCGGGAGTGCAGAACCCAAACCGGTGAGCAGAATTGGATTCTTTCAGCTCCCACACGTGCATATGGCCATTGTGGATGTGTTCACGATGGCCATGCTCACTCGGGAGCCTTCAGATAAAAAATTTCCCCCTTGCACAAAATTGGCATGGCCTTCTGCAAGCTAGGGTTTATTTATTGTGTATGTGCATGGTCTTATGTGTGTATGTATGTGTAGATATGTGTATTTGTGCATGTTGTTTATGTACAAATTGATGCAGTCAAATTTTTCTGCTTTATTACATCAATTACCCATATTTAGAAGGACCAAATGCAATAAGGACTCATAAAAACATGAAGAGACAATTGTAAAAAACATTAGAAAATTTGTATTGGAGCCATAGTGTTTCTGAGAGATGATTCTATAACAGATAAGTAAGTTCTGGTTTGCATAAAATAAGATTGGTTTCCCTTTTTTTATAACAAGAAGAATTTGTATGCATTATGAAGATGATAGATACATTACAAAGGTGCACACATTCGTATGACAACATATATGGCATTAATTAGTTTTTATGGTAGGTAAAATCCTTGCAACCACATTAACTCCCTAGGTTATAATTATTTTCAAGGGGGGGAATGTGAGCCATTAGAATTTTTTAAGCACTAAGTTTTGATGTGAGTTATTTGGATATGATTAAGATAGAAACATTTGAGACTTAGTTTGTAAGAATCGATTCTAAGCATCCCGAGCCATGGATAATGCCTTAAAGAATAACAATTGACCCATGAAAAGTATCCTTTGCCTTTGATTGTTGACCTAGATGCAATAAGTAGGTTGTGAACATTAGGTATGGGACTTGGGACCATGAACATGTTCAATGGAGGAAGCATATGCCTTATTCCCTAAACAAGGCTTCTATGCATTTAGGAACAAGAATGACGTGTCAAATCATAACACATCTAGGATCGAGGGATATTTGGCCTTCGTATGAGCATATTCAAATATGATTAGGAGGTTATGAACACCAAGTGTTGGTTTTGAGGAACTAGATATGGCTATGCCAATATTTAGCTTATTGGTGAGGATATTGACACTATTTGCAGGTTTTGAACACCAAAATTGGGTCTTAGGATATGGAAGTGGTCAAAGGATGAAACGTAGCCCATAGGTCCTAAGAGAATCTTATAGGGCTTGTCGACCATGGGCAAGGTCTTGGACCATAACACTTGGCATATACAAGGTGAATTTTTTCTCTATGTGGTAATACAAGAGGAATATGATAACCACTGGAAATTTTTTAGCCCTGTGTACAAGTCATGAATTGATACATGGTAAATGTAGGAAACCTAGGATTTATTCCCTAAATCCACAGACTTTGCGATTAAGAACAAGAAAGGAGCTTTCAAACCACCATATAGGACATGTCTTAGGGTTCTTTGGTTTCCAAGTGTTGATACATACTTCATTAGGATATTTTGAGAACCATTTATGGATATTAGGGCCTTGTACATAGTTGGGAGGAAGACTGCAAACCTTAATCAAAATAAAGCTTCAAAGGGAAGGGAAACTTGAGGCTCGACCTTACAGGTGTATTAATTACATATCTTCACAACCATGAAGGAGGTCTAAAATGACAAGGATATGTTTAGCCTCCAATAAATTATATGGGTGCAACTAGGATTATTTTAACACTCTGTATGAGTTTTATGGCACTAAACATGATCAAACGCTGAAACCTTCACCTTAGGTTCTAAAGGGAGTTTCCAAGGATAGGGAAAATGTGAAGCCTTAACCAACCACATAATATTTGTATAGTATAACTTAAATATTTGAATGCCAATATGGACACCCTTAGTAGGTTTTGAGATTTATGGGTGGACCTCAAATCCATAAACATGATTTGAGGAGGGAGACCAACATCTCAAGGCTAGAAATATGTATTTATGGCTTAGGACCAATGATCAATTTGATGGGTCATTTGTAATACTTCATAGCATCATTCATGAACCTTGGTCCCTAGAAGGTTCCTTTAGAGCCTAATGCATAATTCAAAATTCAAAGTATGTGAAAGTGATATTTAGGTGTGTAATTGTGTTTGAAAAGATGATGTTTGTTATTTTATACTAATATTTGTATGGTTTTATTTGTGCAAGTGTGTGTGTAAATATTTGTCTATGTGTGTTTTTTCTAACATGTATATGTTGTATATGTGCATAGATATTTGCCTATGTGCATGTATTTTTTGTATGTCTATGTATAAATATTTTATGTGTGTATGTTTTTGTAGTGTAAATATATATGTATCTATACATCTTTAATATGTGTGTAAATATAATTATGTGCATCTAACTTGTGTGTATTTGTGTGTAAATGACTAAGAGTGGTAGGTACACAAGGGGGGTTTCTAAGGGTGGTATGTACACAAGGGGGGTTTCTAGGGGTGGTGGGTACACAAGGGGGCTCCTTCATTGATCCAAAGAGAACTCAATAAATCAAAATATGATGGGATCTAGGGAATGCTTCAAACAATAAAGTATAGACTTAAATGCTCTCCAGCAAGAGATCGAGATCACCTTTTTAGCAAACATAAGGAACCTTTTGGTATTTGGGAATATCACCATTATCATTCATCACTTACACAAAAATTTCATATATACTAACAACTCTTTAGCAAAACTTATCAAAATAATAAGGTATAGGAAACAGTCAAGTATCTCCCTAGTCATCATATTAAAGGCCCCATAAAATTTCTCCAATAACTACTCAAGGTGTTGAATTTTACCATCGAACTTTCATCGTTGCATTGTGATGTATACAAACTGGTTGGATCTTATTAGAATGACATTTTATGATCAAAATACATTTCATAATACAAACCAATTGAAATAATATTCATTATGTCAATTCTAAATCTAAAGTCACACTTAAACCTAACAAAGCATCCATGCTAAGAAAAACACAGTGACAGAGGGATGATGGTTCCTTCATAAGGAAATATTCCAAGTGAAGGGGATGGGGATATATTTTTCATATCTTTGACCACAATGATGATAGCATAGGCTTTGCACACCAAAGTATGATCGACAAGTCCTTATTGGTTGGTATACCATCAAATATTAAACCTCGGTGGAAATAATTATTTTTACAGTTATGACATTGGTTCCAAATGCTATGAACATGGTGAAGTGACTATGTTTTGTTAGAGTTCAAACATAATATTTTTTTTCAATCAACCATCCAACAATGACTATATGAGGTGAATATATATAAAAATTTATCTATTTCATCATAAAAGAAGGAAATCATATCAAAATCCATTCAAAATAAACTATTTGTTTTAAAAGCATGATGTTGTTTATCAGGTAACTACACACAACAAGAGACAACAAGATACAAATGTAGACAACATCGATATAAATCACATAATGTAATGTCCCTTGTTAGGAATTTTATTAAAATGGCAATTTTTCACTTTTTTCCCTAGTTTGACCTTTGACTAGTTTTGAGCTCTAGGTCCCCAAATTGCTCCAATTGATCCCAAATATTTTGAGAAGGTATATGGATGATGTTAGAACATAAATATGTATTTCAAGGATTCTTTTGGACCTTTAAAATACTTCTGCAAATCCTCTTTCAATTCTGGCCAATGTAGGGAACTTTACTAGTAATTTCCCTTTGACTAGTATTGGTCTCTAGGTCTCAAATTCACTCCAAATGCCTTCAAATATTCAAGGAAGGTGTATGAATGATATTAGGACTTGAATATGATGTTCATAGATGATATATGACCACCAAAATACCTCTTCAAACTCTCTTAAGATTTTGGACCAAGTATGCAATTTTACTAGTAATTTGGGGTTCAAATCCCCTTGGGGTTAGTAGTGAAAATGGCTTCCCAAGTGCCTCCAAACCCACTCAAATTTCTGAACAGAGGTAGATAATATATTAAGGATGTTATTAAGGTATCATGTGCACCATTAATTGATTATTATAACTATTCCAACCCTCTCCCATTCAACTACAAAAATCACCAATTCGACCCTTGGGGAAATGGCACTATTTCTTCTCCCAATGCAATTAAACTGAGTAAAAATACTTCAAATGCTCAAGTACAGAACATGAAACTTGTAAAATACATCCATGGTAGTCCATTAATCACAAATTCATCAGAGAATCATCCATTCATTTGAAATCATCATCAATACATTGCTTCACAACAAGGTAGTGGGGAAATGGCATTGTTCTTCCATTAAAAATGATATTTATACATTTCTACTTGGAATTTCGACCTTAAACTTTCTGTATATGAAGAAAAGAGTATTTAATTCATATTAAAAAAGAAATGGTGCATGAGAAGCTCCCCCAAAGAGTACAATAGCTCACCAAAAACGCCCTCCCTCAAGGATCAAGAATATGCCATCAAAACTGGAAATGGTTGAGAGTATGTGCTGCAATAGAAGAAACCATGAGCAGCCCTGTAGCTTACACCTGCAAATAAAGACTCCATTAAAGCTCCAAATGAAAGGTTAAATGGCCTTTCCAATTACCAACTTGGATGGAAATCTTTCACCCTCGAAATTGGCTAAGGCAAGAAACTAGTCATCCACTAGCTCTCCCTCTACACAAATGCAATTGAAAATTCTACAAATGATCAAAAGCTGGTTTCATTATTTTTTATTGAAATTTATAAAGTTCTAATGTTCTCCATGGGTCAAATTCCTTCCAATAGACTCATGCCAACTCAAGTTGGGAAGAGATTCAAAAGAACGCCACTTGTACATCAATTCCTAGTCTCCCACTTCCACCAAATCACATGTGGAAGCATCTTAGATGACCTAACACCCTTGAGCGCTCTCTTGGAGTCTATTTTTAGCCCTGACATGTAATATATGTCATATGTCAGCCTTCAGGTCTGATTTGTGTCATAGGTGTCATAGCATCTTCATCATTGTTGTCATAGAGCTAGGGAATCTAGCTCAAGTGTCTCACTAGCTCCAAATTGCCTCTTCCTCTTCCATGGGAGTTACTCTTCCTCTATATTTAGACCTTGGATGAGTCATGCCATGAATAATACCTTTTGGACTTCCCCAAGTATGTTTCCATTCACCTTGAATTCGAATTGGTGAGAGAATGATGCCAAGTGTAGTGGGGAAATCTACCCATATGTGGGTCCCACTTCCTCCATGTGTCTTCATGATCAAATGCCACTTTGATTTTCACTTGTATATATTTATTTAGGTCATTTATTAAATATTTATTCCATTCTAAAGTTCAAACATCATTTATTATCCCCATTATTCCAAATCCCAAAGCTTCCACCCCAAACCTAGGAAACTAGTAATTTTCCTTCTTGGCAATTATTTGAACTTTAGCATCAATTTGACAAACTCTAATGAATAGGGACAATGTGATTAGGCCATTGTGAACCAATGCCAAATTTGGGACATTACATATAACTAAAAAATCCATGTGCATCAAAGCTACAAAACTCGTCCAAACATATAAATTTTTATGGCAAATAGTGGAACATGGTTCCCAAGGTACACACGATGGAAACTCGTTCCCTAGATCCAAAATATACGGCAACTCGTGCCCTAGATACCAAGTACATGGAAACTGGTGCCCAAAAATGCCACAACGTGGCTAATGTGCATAACATGGTATGTCAAGTATCATTCCCACCCTGGGCACTCTCAACTGCATCTTCGAAATCAATCTTCCTCTTTTTGGATCTAGTGGAATCTTCGGCCTTCTTCTGTCTAGGAGCAGACTGTCTCTCCGGGCTCTAAAACAAATGAAATAAGATACCATCGTTTTTAAGCATTTGTAACATTTACCACATTTATAAAATGAATGTAGAGTTCAAATCTTAAATAATTCACATCTAATGGGAGTGGCATATGTGAGGTAGATGTCCTCGATCTATTAAGCCTCTCAGTAATGGCACCCTACAACATTTACGATAATCATTTCATTCAAAAAAAATAATTGCTTAAATTAATTTTTGTTAATGCATCACAACATTTTCATAAACTAACTTGATTCTCACAGTGAACACCTTCGGAAATGGAGATGACTGGGCTTCAAGTCTAGCAGGTGGAGTAGTTGGCTGGACAACCTACTATGATGCAGTCATGGGGGGGAAGGGGGGAAGATGTAGTTTCAGCAACTACAAGTGAAACCACTGTAGATGTATCAATGGATGGAATACTAGTTGCCACAATAGTTGTAGGAACTGAAGAAGATAGGATGGAAGAGGGCATGGTGGTATGGAGTGGAGGAGGATGTCATGGACGATGAACCCCTACCGACTGTATGATAGGGGGTATTGACCTAAAATGGCTAGGGGGGATATTGAGGGATGGTGGATGGGAGGGAAGTACTGAATAGAGGGAGGAGGATGGATACAAGGGGGCCTATGGACGAAGGTGGGAAGCTAGATTGAAGGGGGGGTGGACGAATGGGGGGCGATGGATAGACCAGGGGTGTGGATGAATGGGGGAGGATGGATGGAGGGGGGAGGATGGACGAAGGGAGTAGTATGGATGGAGAGGGGAGGCTAGATGGAAGGGATGGGGTGGACAGAGGGAGGGATCTGGATGGAAGCAGGGGGTGTGACTCCTGGGAGAGGGTGGGAAAGTGGGAATTGAGAGGGAAGGTGGAACAATGGCACCTGCAGCTGATGGTGGAACCTACATATACATTTTTAATATCATAGTTTAGTAGACAAAAATAAAATTAAACCATAGTAAATCATAACAATTCAAATTAAAAGCGTGCTTTTAACTACACATTATAGATGTGTGTACGGTGACCTGTCGATCCCTGGTAGAGATGGCTGGTCATCATAGTCTGTGCATTCCTGTGGAAACCAAAATGCATGCACGTTATGAACATATTAAATAAGAATTTATTTAGGAAATCAAAATATTCAAAAATATTGTAGGAACTATCATCGTGTATGTCATAAATATAAATAAATAAATAATTGAAATGACATAAGTAATAATAATATTGTGTGAGGTACTGAAAATACCTCCGTGCGAGGTGCTACAATTTCAGTTGCAGCTTCCATTATTGCGTCCAGGTTGGGAGATCCTATGTTATCCCATGTCGGCGTCTCCACTGTAAATAGCTATACATTGAAATAACAGTTTAAGTCATACATAACTACTTTAAAATTACTTTAAAATTTTTCAAGTGATGATTGAAAACTCATTTAAAAAATTGCTAACTTGCTCCATATAGCAGCCCTCGATCGGGCCAGGGCAAGTGTGCCTGCAATGGGGAAAAATATGTGGCATTTTCCCCGTCGAACTAGAAGGCCCAGCATGGCTACCACCACTTACAGGTCTATCTTGAATCTGTCGTGAAGGTCCTGCAACTAAGTCTCTATCAGGGTCAACCTCTCTCTCCACTATAGTCGTTGCTACAAACATGGTGTGTCTAAGGATTCCACATGCAACACTCCTCATCACCCCCTCGATCTGATCAAGTTTGTGGGGTAATTGACATGGCTGGGGAGGGGGGTTGGGATCACGCCTAGGATCTAGTGGCGCTCTCAATGGGTTCCTCCTAGAAGCAGGTCGATCTTGGGAGGAGCCATGTGAATCGGTTATGTCAAAATAGTTGACATGTAAACTGAGCACAAACTCAGCCCACAGTTGTTGAAGGAAGTATTGTGGAACCTCCCTATTATTGCATGGATATTTATCGTAAACCATGAACCACCTTTGCATCCAGTTCTTCATTCATGGTTGGAAATGATACCAATCCATGTAGACATGTGGCTTTCTAATGTCTGGTGGTTGTTGTGTTCTTGGATCAGTGAACATAATATCTAATTGGGCCTTTGTAATATTCAATGCTTTTATTTCCTCCTTGGAAATGCCTGTAGAATAACACTCCCGCATCCTAACTCTATATTCGGTCATGTTAGTCAATTGGCGATGTGCATGGATGAGGGAGTCAATTGAGCTCTCAATTGAGGTGGCAAGGGACACTCGATATGGTTCCCTTGTGTTTCTTAATTCTTGCGTGTGCACTCTCATTTCATTTAGGTAATGGTTCAAGTCATCTTGGTCGAAATTTTGTTGGGGGTTTCGATTTTGTTGGGCATTTTGGTTTTGTTCAGAGTTTTCATTGCTTCCAATATTTTTGTTTTCTTGTGTTCCACCGAAATCCATGTTAACATTTTGATCATTCATTGTATAGGTTTAGACTCTGTAGCTAAATTTTTACCTATTATTTTACTAATTTGGGAATTATTAAAAATTTAATAAACAATAAAAAAATCAATAAAATGACAAAAAAATGATACCTATCCAATACAATGGATTATCACTCGCTAGATGAATTGATGGAGTTCTTGAGTGCCATGGATGAGTGGGGTGGTCTCTTACTCTGCATACGTGCCGGGTGAATGAATCTTGGCTGATTGGAAATGGAATAGACTGCATTCTACTCCCTTTTTTTATTTTGTTTAACATGAGCATGTGCATGCCCTTGGGAACTTACATGCTAACAACATGCACGTGCCTTGGTTCAGTACCGAACCTAAAGGAGCATGCGTGCTTCATTAGGTGTGTGCGCGTCTTCGTTTTTTCTTTGCTAGCACGACCCCATTGCAATGATTTTGGGGAGAAACTTTGTGTGCCCACCCTTAGGTTTTGTAGAAAATCTATTTCCCCATTAAGGGGGAATGTTAGATATAATGTCAAAATATTCGGCTTTATAGTTGAGATTGGGTTGATGTGTATTCATTAAGTTTGGAAGCGAATGGTTTTAGATCCTGGTTTGTATGATCTAATCTTAGGTTTGTTTGAAATTGGAAGAAGTATTTATTGTACTTAGTTTTCACTAATTAATTGAATCCGTTTTGCGCCATTCCTATCTGTGTGAGCGAACCTTTTTGCTCTGTAGTCTACCTCTATCATATTTTATTCAAAACCTATCAAGAAATGCTTTGACTCATGCTGTATAATCATCCCACTTACATCACTCATTAATATTTTATCAAACCTATTTATATATATTAAAATTTTAAAAGAGATTTTTTATTTTAATTTGAAATAATTTTTTTTTTATTTTAATTTGAAATCAAATCCAATCTTTCTACTTATAAATATTTATTATAGTTTCACGAACTCATCATCATTTCAAAAGTCATTTCATGGAACAATTTTAATGCTTATTTAAGTTATTTGAATGTTTTTATGTCATTGAATGCGAACGGTTTTGCATTAACAAAAAGAGCAATTGCAATATAATATATAGTTGGGTGGTAAGAGGTATTCAATGAAATATAGGTAAACTCGAAGGATTTTTTTTTTAATGAAATGGAATCGTCTTTTCAGGTAAAGGAAACTAAATGAATGATGGATGTTTTTAACAATCTTCTAAAACTAGGCCTTCTGTTTGTCGGAAAATTTTTAGGATGGAGATTGCCGAAAGATCAGGTTTTTTGGGGTTTTGGCTCAGTAGTTGCAAAATACGGTTGATTGATTGATGGTATGTAGCATAGATTGGAGTCAAAATGGTCTTTTTTATTAGTCTAGTACCAACCAAGGATTAAAAAATTGGGAATTTCTCATGCTGCTACTTTTAGTCAATTAGTTAGGGTTTCTACAGATAATTTCTCGCTTTTTGGTTCTTAGTTTTTAGCTTCGGTTAATTTGGGCTTAGTAGTTTCTTTACACCTATTAAATTGTTCATTTTAGGGTTATCATTATTTATTTTTTCCTAACATTTCTTGATGGTCGAGCCCCCTTGGACAGGTGTCTATTGTCACCGGTACTTCAAATGTTATTTTGGGTTATTAGTTATGGATCCACAAGATTTTAGTTCTTATGCGTTTGTGGAGGGTGGAAGACATTTTGGTAGCCCATATGTGTAGGATGGAAAGATTTGGGGTAGCGATTTCAAGGAGAGGGGGATATCTTGCACCGGGTTGAAAGCTAGACTTAGGAGGACACATAAGGCCGTGAAAGAGAGGGGACGATTGGACACATATAACATCAATGTTGATACAAACCTAGAAAGAGTTGAGGTTTTGGCCAGAATACTAGTTGTTGGAATATTGGTGTATACAGTGGGGACCAAGAACGAAATACTGGATTGCGTTAACAAGCATTGGGCTCCTTTGGTGGGGTTTGTGCCTAGTGATAAATTTTTGCTAAATGATTGACTGATTTTCATCTTCCCTGATCTGGAACACATTCCAAAAATTATGGAAGGTACCCGGTTGTTTAAAGAGGGTTCCATGGTATTTAAACATTGACATGTTTCTTTTGACCCTTTACGGGAAAAACAGGGGAGAAGACACCTGTGGTTGCTTATTCCGGGCTTGTCAATTGAGTTATGGACAGAAAATATCCTCATAGGGATGGAAAATATAGGGGGAAAATTTGTGAGGGTCGACAAGAATGCCCTCTTTGGTGTGGACATGAGGATAGATAGGGTTTTAGTGGACTTCGACATGGCTCTCATATCTTCAGACAAAATTTGGATTATTTTAAAATACCTATTATCACTAAAAGATGCTCCTTGACTGCAGAAGGAGCATGGCTAGTGAATCTATAAAAACTGTTTAATGTAGGTTTAGGTGTATAAACTATTGAATGCATAATAGTATAGAGACCAAGTTATATGTATCATTTAATAACATAGTGTATGCATAAACATGACAGACTTGAATGAAAGAATACGAGTATGAACTTGCAAAAACATAAGTCAAGTTTTCCATATCAAATGAACATGTAAATCATTAAACAAACAAGCTCAAAGAGCATGAAACAAACAAATTCATCTCGAAAGCAATCACTTCAAAGCATTCTTGAAACAAACTGAAAATGTAATACATGCCTGTATATGAAAAATGTTAATATTTAATATGCTAAGATAGAAAATATCAGCATTACATTCCATTTCACAACAATAGCATATATAGGATCACTGAAAGAACAACAAGCACAGCATAAACACAAGAGACACAGATTTATCCTAGGAAACCCTCATGGGGTAGAAAACCCAGCAAAGCTTCCTAAATATATATGACCAGCAAATACAAAAGATGTATTCCCAAACATGAGCTCCTTCTCCTCCATAGCAGATCTCTCTCTCACCTATGCGCCACTCACAAGTGAGTAGAATGGATGTTAAATGAGGAACACACCTCCTCTATTTATACACAACTCCGACTTGTCTTTTACACAACTAGGTGGCCCCCAACTTAACAAATTTACATAATGTTGACTGGGCCGACCCCTCTAGGGTGGTCTAATAACCCTTTAACCCACATGACACATACAGGGCCGACCCCCACTAGGGAAGTCTAATAACCCAAGTTACCACAATATCCACGGAGGAATAAACATCTCCGTATATGCAACAAATTCCCATCGGAGGAATGAAACATCTCCGAAATAATAAGATACACAATATAATATTCTTAGAAGTTACAATATCTCAACACTCCCCCTTAACGAGAAGGATATTATAATAACATCTGCAAGAGCAAGGAGTCATCAACTACATCATACATGATACAACTATAAATCATTGGAAGCTTTCTTTATACATCATCAATAACTCAAGTAGGTACTGGAACATCTTCAAGATATTCAATACTAGAACATCAACATCTTTAGTACTCAGTCTTCATCTTCTGCAGCACCCAAACAGCTACAGCAACATCATCATCGGATCCTCAAATCAACAACATCTAGATCTCTCGATCTCAATCAACATTGTAACAACTTCAATTGGATCCTCATGATCAACAACATCATCTGGATATCTCGATCTTAATCAACATCATAACAACATCAATTGGATCCTCGCGATCAACATCATCATCATCTAGACCATCACAATTAGCAGCATCGTCATATAGACCATCATAATCAACAACATCATCATCGAGACCATCACGATCAGCAGCATCATCATCTAGACCATCACGATCAGAAGCATCATCATCTAGACCATCACGATCAACAACATCATCATCTAGATCATCATGATCAATAGCATCGTCATCTAGACCATCATGATTAGCAGCATCATCATCTAGATCATCATGATCAATAGCATCGTCATCACATGATCAACATCATCGTCATCACACAATGAGCATCATCTTCATCAATTGGATCCTCTCAATCAATAACACAATAGCAGCATACCCTGTAATACACATGATCCATTTAAGACATCATAGCATGTCTAGGGATGATGCAGTCCACTCGGCAACTTAGACATGGTCTAAGGACCTCCTTTTTGAAGACATATGTCTACAGATCAATTTAGGGACAAAATTCTGGGGATGATACAATCCCCTCACGTCCACTAGGGACCACTGAGACATAAGTCTATGGATCAATTCAGGGACCGAAGTACGGGGACGATACAATCCCCTCTCATACACTAGGGACCACAGAGACATAATTCTGCGGATCAATTCAGGGACTGAAGTCCGGGGATGATACAATACCCTCTCGTCCACTAGGGACCATGGAGACATAAGTCTGCGGATCAATTCAGGGATGGAAGTCGGGGGATGATATAATTGTTAACACCCAAAAAGTGCTCACTAGCTCATTTCCTTATTCACATGACCCATTTGTCCACTTTTTCACCATTTGAGCCTCTAAAACCACCAAAAGGTCACCAAAAGACCTTAATACACCCCTTTTTCCACTCAAAATGAATATTTTTCCTCAAAAAGCATAAAAAACCCTCAAAAAGGGTCCAAAATTCCCAAAAATATTAAAAAGGGAATAAAAATATTAAAAGTATTCAAAAAAGGAAAAAGGAGGGAAAAGGTACCTAAACCATGTTGGTCAATACCATTGGTTTCCTCAAAACCATAAATGGTATTCCCCACCACCAAAAACTATAAAAAGGTGGTAGGGGCTCCTCACTTTACATCCATCCATCTTCCTACTCTCATGCTGCCAAAATCTCCCTTGAGCTTTTGGCCATTGTAGCTACCTTGGAGAAAGGACCCTTTGGAGTTTGGAGCTGCTCACCCTTGGAGCTTCTCAACTATCTTCATCACTTGGAGGTATTATTATTGCAAGCACTTGCTTGCCCCCATTTTCAATACAAAGTTATTTTTTCTATTTCTTGTTCTTGTTTTTTTAATTCAAAAGTTTATTATGATATGCACATGCTAGTGTAGTTTTAGATTTAGTTTATTGTTTTTGCTTAATATTGAAACTGCTGAAACTAGTTAGCAGGTGCCCATAGCACTAAGCTTGGTTGCAAAACAAAGCCAACAATAATCCCCTCTCGTCCACTAGGGACCACGGAGACATAAGTCTACGGATCAATTCAGGGACCGAAGTCCGGGGATGATACAATCCCCTCTTGTCCACTAGGGACCACAGAGACATAAGTCTGCAGATCAATTCAGGGACCGAAGTCTGGGGACAATACAATCCCCTCTCATCCACTAGGGACCATATTCTCGAAGAGAGCTGTCTACGAATCAATTCAGGGACTGAAGTCCGGGGATGATACAGTCCCCTCACATACATTTTGAACTAGTGGTTCTGCGATAATGCAATCCCCATCACGTACATTTTGAACCAGTGGTTTCGGGATGATGCAATCCCCATCATGTACATTTTGAACCAAACGTTCAGGGACGATGCAGTCCTATCATACACTTAGACAAAGTCTAAGGACCACTTATCAACCTTATCGTTGATATCATCGACCTCGTCGTCAGGACAGGTAACCTCATCATCGACTTCACTGTCGGAATAGGTAACCTCATCATGTATCCTCATCATCGATACAAGTATCCTCGTCAACGATACAGTATCCTCATCAATATAGTATCCACACCAATGATATAGTATCCTCATCAATATGGTATCCACATCAACGATACAATATCCTCATCAATACATGTATCCTCATCATCGACCTTATCATCGATATAGGAAATCTCATCATTGATACAAATATACACATCGATACCAGTATCCAAATATCATCATCGACCATATCACTCCGCATTTCGAGGAGGATCCTTCTGAATGACACCAAGCTTGTCTCGGAAATACTCAAACTTTACTTAAGACAGAGGTTTGGTCAACACATCAACAACTTGTTCATCAATGCCAACATATTTGAGCTTTATAGCTCCTTTTTGCACCATATCCCATATATAGAAATATTAGATCTCTATATGCTTTGACTTATCATGGAACACTAGATTCTCTGTCATCTTGATACAACTTTGGTTGTCACACAGGATCGCAGTGGGGTCCATCTCTAAGTCAAACAATCCTGATAACAACTTTTGAAGCCATATTGCTTCACAACTAGCAAAGAAAGCAGCTATATATTCCGCTTCAGCTGTGCTGAGAGCCACACTAGACTGCTTCTTGCTAAACCATGAGATCATGGCAGATCCTAGACAATAACATCCACCCAATGTACTCTTCCTGTCTGATACACTTCCTACCCAATCAGCATCTGTGTAGCCATACAATCTGAAGTCATGATCTCCAAGATAACATAGACCAAAGTCTATCATACCCTTTAGGTACCTCTTCACATTCTTTGCATCTATCAGGTGAACACATCTAGGTTCTACTAGATAATGACTCAAGGTGTTCACAGCAAAGCATATATCTCGCCTGGTATTCATTAGATACATCAATGACCCAATAATCTGCCTATACAGAGTTACATCCACTAACTCTGATAAGTCATCCGCTAACAGCTTCAGGTTGGAACTCATGAGAGTGGGCATGGTTGTACATTCCAACATATCAAATCTTCGCAAGATTTCCACAGCATACTTTCCCTGGTTGATAAATATTCCTTATGGGCCTTGCCATACTTCTAGACGTAGGAAGTAATGCATCAATATGAGATCTTTCATCTTCAATTCTGTAGCCATCTTCTTCTTGCTTTCCATGATCCGTTTCTCATTCCCTATCAGAAATAGATCATCCACATATAGTAATAGTATGTCAGGTTCATCATCCATAACGGATCAGCTTTACTTTTGGTAATTCCCAATCTTGTCAAGAATCTATCAATTCTCCCTCTGTAACTGAAAATCATTCACACTCTGCATTGAGTGATCTTTTGCATATCTATCTATGCCATCTCTCGTTAGATGGGTCTACTAATATGAGCCTGAAGATCATTCGACCTCTGTGGTGAGTTCCTTCTTCCATCTATCTAAGAGAAGAATGTCATCTATTTATAGATACCATCTTCAACCTTGTATCAAAGGTTGAAATCCGCATCACCCATTAAGCTCATCAAATGACTATCGATCCTGGGTACCCGTACAGAGCCTGATTCACACTTCTTCTTCAATTACACCATTAAGAGAATGGTTCTATCTAGCCACTTGGACCAAACATCTCGTCACAATCCTCTTCATCTTTCTAAGATAATCTTCTAGCGATGAGCCTTCTATAGTATGTTTGATTTGTAAGTCTTCTTGTTGAACATCCATCACTTGTTTGGTGTTCATCATTCTTCATGATCTTTCCTACAAATCAAAGCTAATTACATGATTAGTAATACTTCATAATCATCAAATCATGTTGACATGATAACCTATTATGCATGCAAATATGATTCACATGGTTATGCAACTATCTTGACCAATATTTTGGCACAACACTTTTCCAAATCCTGTATGCATATAGTGGTTATCTAGATGCTTTCCATCTCTACCAGAACATACTATCAAGAGTGTGCACAGCTCTCAGCATGTCAGCAAAGAGGTTTCATTCTAGATAAAAAACAATGGAATGTTTATTCAACTTACCCATCATATGCATATTAGTAGTATAATGTTCAATGCTATATGAATGCTTACACTCTGCATGATATATTCTAGGAATACAAATATGCATACAACTATTATGAGCAATATCATTAACTATTCAAAGATTCAAATAACAACTTAAATACTTATCTTTTATGCTTATGTGTTTGCCTCCCGCTTGATCTCTATTTTCCCTTCATGATTATATGTCTTTGAACTTCTATCCATCCTGGACCACTATGCATGCTTAAGTGTGCACTAGTACCATCATCATGATCTCATACATAATCATACATTCATTAGTATAGCCTTAATATTTTCAAAACATTATGATTCTAAATAATCTTAAGTATGTATGGTCATGATCATTTCACACATAGGTATACTCATATAAGATCCTAACACAAATTAGGATTCTAACTTTGACATAGGAAAACATACCTGGATTAGTATACATGCTTAGTTATGTCTAACATACCCAAACAATATCTTCTTTGTTTTCTTCAATGATTTAGAGACCTTGTGCCAGAACCTGCATATCTCCTAAGTTAAGCATAGTATAACAAAGTCATACATACCTCGTAAGTAGAGATTCTATGTGGTCAAATACTATGGATGAGTCTTTGTCTTCATGTCATCATGGTCATAGAACTTGATTTGTCTTCCTTTGGTGTACCTGTATCTTGTTAGCAGACAACATCATCCTCATACAACACCATAGGTGCATTAGTACAATCATATAACCCTAATCAATGAATGTCTTCTATCACTCACATGCATTCATTATCAAACAATCATAATTGTACTAACATGAAGACAAACATATTATGAACTTAATCAAGAATCAGATTTCAGAACATACCTGTATTTCCTCAAGTCATACCTGTCAGGATTGTCTTTAACCCAATCTACTTTGATTTGTTGAAACTGGATCTCGAGTTGGATTAGGGTTTGTCATAGAAACCCTAAAAATTCAAACTTTGAATTTCAAGCTTCTGAGTGGATGGAAAGATGCGCCTTGCTGAGCTGATCAAGCTGGTATACTTCAATTTTGAAAACTACAAAATTTGACCCCTCAAAATTGACTTTGAAAGTTCCAGATCTTCTAGACAAGATCCCAAGCTAGGGTTTGATAAAGCTCGGTCTTCTGCCCAGCCAAAAGGTTCAATCTTGTGCTCTAAAATTTGATTTTTCTGAGGAACTTCCAGTCGTGGTCTCAGATTCCAAAAATTCCAACTTTTGCAGAAATCCTAATTTTCCACCTTTCCAATCAAAATCCCGAACTGGGGTTTGATCAAGCCCGACCTTGTGCCACACCAAAAAATTCGATCTTGGTCTCTAAATTTCGATTTTGATGAGTAGCATACATCCATGGACTCATATTCCAAGAATTCCAACTTTCTCTGAAACCCTAATTTCCCACAGCAGTGACGATCCAAGAATGAAGGTGCTAAAAAATCAATTCTGTTTTGACAGAAATATGCACCTGATTGTTTCTAGTACATCTCTAAAATTATGAATCCACAGGGTTTGAAACTTCAACCTGTGGTAGCCTGACCTGTCATCTGTCCAACCCCATAGTTCTAACCTCAATTGGATTCTCTGAGAGAGAGTTATGCCAAGTGTCGCAATGTGACCGGTTTATGGGATAAAACTGGAGAGCAAACTTGTACGGCGTGCCACATGTCACATTACATTCCATTTCACAACAATAGCATATACAGGATAACTGAAAGAACAACAAGCACAACATAAACACAAGAGACAGATTTATCTTGGGAAACCCTCATGGGGTGGAAAACCTAGCAAAGTTTCATCAATATAGATGACCAGCAAATACAAAAGATGTAATCCAAAATATGAGATCCTTCTTCTCCATAGCAGATCTCTCTCTCACCTATGTGCCACTCACAAGTGAGTAGAATGTGTGTTAAATGAGCATCACACCTCCTCTATTTATACACAACTCCAGCTTGTCTTTTACACAACTAGGTTGGCCCCAACTTAACAACTTTACATAAAGCTGACTGGGCCAACCCCTCTAGGGTGGTCTAATAACCCTTTAACCCACATGACACATAGAAGGCCGACCCCCACTACGGAAGTCTAATAACCCAAGTTACCACAATCTCCATGGAGGAATAAACATATCCATATATACAACAAAGTCCCATCGGAGGAATGAAACATATCCGGAATAATAAGGTACATAATATAATTTTCTTAGAAGTTACAATATCTCAACAAAAAATAGCAGTTTGATCTCTAAATATTCCTATTACACTCTCAGCCTCTCGGCTTGAACTCCCTCTCCTTCATTACAAACCATCTATTTTATATAAAATTACATCAATGAACTATCACTAATTCGAAGAAACAAAAATTATCTAAAATATAAAAAAAAACAATCTAGAACCGACTGCCAGAGATATGGAATGTTGAAAATCCCCTGCCATTTTTGATTTGGTTTCCTAAAAATATGGAACAGATTGTTGAGAATGCTGAATCGATCCTTCAAATCAGGAATAAGTTCTTGACCCCTAATTTCACCACCAATCACCCTCAAAATATGTAACTATTGGGTATTCTGATTACCGATTCTCCTTTGCAATATATAGAGCGAGTAATCCCTAAAGCATTGAAGGAGTTCGATCCTCTTTGATTATAAAATGATTCATATCTGACTTGGTCATCCAAAGGGTTGAATATGATGCCATTGATTAACACTGCTTCCATTGGATAAAAATAATCACAATTATCATGGATACTTAGCAAAATATGCATATGATAAAGAAGCTGGACATGAATAAGCGTTCCAATGCTTGGCTCTGTGATTATGCTATCATCATTTGATCTATTTTCATCTGGCTTTCCTGTAGCATTTAGAAATCCTTGAAGACTTATTACTCCCTGGACATTTCCATCATACAATTATGATGCCATGTGTAAGTCATTCATCCAACTATTTGCACTTGCAAAATACTTTTCCACCAAGGATGAGAAGAATGAAACAAGGGAAATATCATGTGACCTACTAAGATGTGTTACAATTTGGACAACTAAAGAAATATGAATTCGACAAGCTCCACTTTACTTGATTGGATACCAACTTCTCTGGAAATCAAGATGCAAATCGTGAGTTGTATGTGTAGCTTCTACAGTACCAAATGGAATACTTTCGGGTCGTGGAGAACCCTTCTTCACCAAAACGAACTCAAATATTGAGCTTTCCAACCAGAATCGAAAACTCCATAATCACGCTAAATTACAGCTGCTCGTAGCTTAATATTAGCAATATCCACAATAAAATTCCTATATCAAAGTAAGTTGATTCTGAAGCTTATGATCTTCATGATACTAGCATAAATTGATGACGTTTCTGCTTAAAATGAATATGTTGAGGGGTTTGAAGCACTCATCCACGTGTGATGTACATCCTCCAATCCATAGACGTTGCCCATAGATGTTTAATGCTTGAAACTCAATGTTTACTCCTTGATGCTTAGCATGACATCTAGAAGCTCAAGAGCTTGGACTTTATTCTTTGGAGATACATTCAATATTGAGATAGTGACGATACACTCTTATGAGCACTTGTTTTGACAGTCGTTAGTGTTTCCTTAATTGACAATTGCAAGGATATTTATCGTAAACCATGAACCACCTCTACATCCAGTTGTCCCTCAATGGTTTGAAATGATACCAATCCATGTAGACAGGTGTCTTTCTAATGTCTGGTGGTTGTTGTGTTCTTGGATCAGTGAACATACTATCTAATTGGGACTTTGTAATATTCAATGCTTTTATTTCCACCTTGGAAATGCCTGTAGAATAATACTCCCGTATCCTAGCTCTATATTTAGATTCGCGATGTGCATGGATGAGGGAGTCAATTGATCTCTCATTTGAGGTGGAAAGGGACACTCGAGATGGTTCCCCTGTGTTTCTTAATTCTCCAGTGCACACTCTCATTTCATTTAGGTAATGGTTCAAGTCATCTTGGTTGAAATTTTGTTGGGGGTTTTGATTTTGTTGGGCATTTTGATTTTGTTGAGGGTTTTCAT
Source organism: Larix kaempferi (assembly GCA_027924585.1). NCBI lineage: Eukaryota > Viridiplantae > Streptophyta > Pinopsida > Pinales > Pinaceae > Larix > Larix kaempferi. Next base: position 1,162,938 of record BSBM01001175.1, on the reverse strand, counting down.
TGCTTCCAATATTTGTGTTTTCTTGTGTTCCACCGAAATCCATGTTAACATTTTGATCATTCATTGTATAGGTTTAGACTTTGCAATTGAAATTTTTTCTATTATTTTACTAATTGGGAAATTATTAAAAATTTAATAAACAATAAAAAAATCTATAAAATGGCAAAAAAATGATTTGACCTATCCAATCCAATGGATGATCACTCACTAGATGGATTGATGGAGTTCTTGAGTGCAATGGATGAGTGGGGTGGTCTCTTACTCTGCATATGCGCTGGGTGAATGAAGCTTGGCCGATTGGAAATGAAATAGTTCGTGTTCTGCTCCCTTTTTTTATTTGGTTTAACATGAGTGTGTGCACACCCTTGGGCGCATACATGCTAACAACGTGCATGTCTTCATTAGGTGTGTGCGCGTTTTCGTTGTTTCTCTTCTAGCACGACCCCATTGCAATGGTTTTGGGGAGAAACTTTGTGTGCCCACCCTTAGGTTTTGTAGAAAATCTAATCTTAGGTCTGTTTGAAATTGGAACAACTATTTATTGTACTTAGTTTTCAGTAATTAATTGAATCGGTTTTGCACCATTCCTGTCTGTGTGAGTGAACCTTTTTGCTCTGTAGTCTACCTCTGTCATATTTTATTCAAGACCTATTAAGAAATGCTTTGACTCATATTGTATAATCATCCCACTTACATCACTCATTAATATTTTATCAAACCTATTTATATATATTAAAATTTTAAAAGAGATTTTTTTTTTTAATTTGAAATATAAATTTTTTTTTAAAATTTGAAATAAAATCCAATTTTCAACTTAAAAATATTTATTATAGTTTCACGAACTCATCCTCATTTTGAAAGTCATTTCATGGAACAACTTTAATGCTTATTTAAGTTATTTGAATGTTTTTATGTCATTCAATGTGAACGGTTTTGCATTATTAAAAAGAGCAATTATAACATAAAATATAGTTGAGTGGTAAGAGGTATTCAATGAAATATAAGTAAACTCGAAGGAATTTTTTTTTAATGAAATGGAATCATCTTTTCAGGTAAAGGAAACTAAATGAATGATGGATGTTTTTAACAATCTTCTAAAACTAGGCCTTCTCTTTGTAGGAAAAGTTTCAGGATGGAGATTGCCGACAGATCAGGTTTTTTGGGGTTTTGGCGGATTAGCTACAAAATCAGGCTGATTGATTGATGGTATATAGCGGGGATTGGAGTCAAACTGGTCTTTTTTATCAGTCCAGTACCAACCAAGGACTAAAAAGTGGGAATTTCTCCTGCTGCTACTTTTAGTCAATTAGTTAGGGTTTCTGCAGATAATTTCCCGCTTTTTGGATCTTATTTTTTAGCTTCGGTTAATTTGGGCTTAGTAGTTTCTTTACCCCTATTAAATTGTTCATTTTGGGGTTATCATTATTTAATATTTCCTAAAATTTCTTGGTGGTCGAGCCCCCTTGGACAGGTGTCGGTTTTCACCGGTACGTCAAATGTTATTTTGGGTTATTAGTTATGGAACCACAAGACTTTACTTCTGATGCGTTTGTGGAGGGTGGAAGACATTTTGGTATCCCATATGTGTTGGATGTGAAGGATGGACAGATCTGGGGTAGTGATTTAAAGGAGAGGGGGAGATCTTGCAGCGGGTTGAAAGCTATACTTAGGAGGAAACAAAAGGTCGTGAAAGAGAGGGGAGGATTGAACACATATGAGGATTGGACACATATAACATCAATGCTGATACAAACCTAGAAAGAGTTGAGATGTTGGCCAACTGAGTAGTTGTTGGAATATTGGAGTATATGGCAGGGACTAGGAACGAAATACTAGATTGGGTTAACAAGCATTGGGCTCCTCTGGTGGGGTTTTTTTCCTTGGGTTAAATTTTTGGTAAATCGCTGGCAAATTTTCATCTTCCCGAATCTTGAACACATTCCAAAAATTCTAGAAGGTACCCGGTTGTTTAAGGAGGGTTCCATTGTATTGAAGCATTTGCATGTTTCTTTTGACCTTTTATAGGAAAAACATGGGAGAAGACACATGTGGTTGCTTATTCTGAGCTTTTCGATTGAGTTATGGACGAAAAATATCCTCATAGGGCTGGAAAATACGGTGGGAAAATTTGTGAGGGTTGGCAAGAATGCTTTCTTTGGTGTGGAGATGAGGATAGCTAGGGTTTTAGTGGAGTTCGACATGGCTGTCCTATCCTCAGACAAAATTTGGATTATTTTAAAATACCTATTATCACTAAAAGATTCTTCTCCTTGACTACAGAAGGAGCATGGCTAGTGAATCTATAAAAACTGTTTAATGTAGGTTTAGGTGTATAAATTGTTGAACGCATAATAGCATAGAGACTAGGTTATATGTATCATTTAATAAGACAGTGGATGCATAAACATGACAGACTTGAATGAAATAATACAAGTATGAACTTACAAAAAGAGAAGTCAAGTTTGCAAGATCAAATGAACATGTAACTCATTAAACAAAAAGGCTCAGAGAGCATGAAACAAATAGATTCATCTCAAAAGCAATCACTTCAAAGCATTCTTGAAACAAACTGAAAATTTAATACATTCCTATATAAGAAAAATAGCAGTTTGATCTCCAAATCTTCCTATTACACTCCAAGCCTCTCAGATGGAACTCCCTCTCCTTCATTACAAACCATTTATTTTATATAAAATTACATCAATGAACTACCACTAATTTGAAGAAACAAAAACTATCTAAAAATAGAAAAAAGCAATCTAGAACTAACTGCCATAAATATGGAATGTTGAAAATCCCCTACCATTTGTGATTTGGTTGCCTAAAAATATGGAACGGATTGTTGAGAATGCTGAATCGATGCTTCAAATCAGGAATAATTTCTTGACCGTTGATTTCACCACAAATCACCCTCAAAATCTATAACTACTGGGTATTCTGATTACTGATTCTCCTTTGCAATATATAGAGCTAGTAATCCCTAAAGCATTAAAGGAGTTCAATCCTCTTTGATTATAAAATGATTCATATCTGACTTGGTCAACCAAAGCATCGAATATGATGTCATTGATTAACACTGCTTCCATTGGATAAAAATAATCACAATAATCATGGATACTTAGCAAAATATCCATATGATAAAGAAGTTGGACATGAATAAGTGTTCCAATGCTTGGCTCTGTGATTCTGCTATCATCATTTGATCTATTTTCATTTGGCTTTCCTATAGCATTTATAATTCCTGGAAGACTTATTAATCCCTGCACATTTCCATCATACAATTCTGATGCCATGTGTAAGGCATTCATCCAAATATTCACATTTGCAAAATACTCTGCCACCAAGGATGAGCAGAATGAAACAAGGGAAATATCATGTGACCTACTAAGATGTGCTACAATTTGGACAACTAAAGAAATATGATTTCGACAAGCTCCACTTTACTTGATAGGATACCAACTTCTCTGGAAATCAAGATGCAAATCGTGAGTTGTATGTGTAGCTTCTATAGTACCAAATGGAATAATTTGGGGTCATGGAGAACCCTTCTTCACCAAAACAAACTCAAATATTGAGCTTGCCAACCAGAATTGAAAACTCCATAATCACGCTGAATTATGGCTGCTCGTAGATTAATATTAACAATATCCACAATAAAATTCCTGTTGATTCTGAAGCTTATGATCTTCATGATATTGGCATGAATTGATGACATTTCTGCTTAAAATGAATATGTTGAGGTGTTTGAAGCACTCATCCACGTGTGATGTACATCCTCCAACCCATAGACGTTGACCATAGATGTTTAATGTTTGAAACTCAATGTTTACTCCTTGATGCTTAGCATGACATCTGGAAGTTCAAGAGCTTGGAATTTATTCTTTGAAGATACATTCAGTACTGAGATAGTGACGGCACCCTCTTATGAGCACTTGTTTTGATAGTCGTTAGCGTTTCCTTAATTGACAATTGGTTGTAGTAGCTCACCTTTTTTGCATGTGCACTACTGGAAAGTAAATATTTTGATGGGAAGATCTGGTAACAACATCTAGCTCCGTTTGGGGATGGCATGCTCCTTGCGAGCTACCAAGAACTAGTAGACCATGTGCCTTCCCATTCTATCCTTTCGATATCTGCAACCACTGCAATCTGAAGATCCATAACTATATAATGCCTTATCCATTGGGAAATGGAGTTGTTATCTCTAATCTCTACAACTTATTAAAATATAAACACATACTTCTGAAATGACAAGATTTTGCTGCTCATGAAACAGGCTTATTTACCTACCTACCCTACCTCTAACTAGATCTGCAACTTGGTCAAGTAAAATCTTACTTCCAGTAAAGCCATACAAGTATCTGACTAACTGGTGAAACCTCTAATCTAGAAATGATGAATAAAGAAACCCATGGAATACCAAAATGAATTTCAAAAGAACAGAGAAGCCAACCTTCATTTGACAAAAACAATCTAACATTTGAACTGCTAAAAGACTCCATATAATCAACAAACATATCAATGAAGATATAAAGAAGTACCTCTTGCTGCTGTTTCAGCTAAAGATCAGAAGATCTCTGCATATCCTCTTCCTCATAATAGTTGCCACTTTCAACTACCTACAAATCTGAACATAGTTTCCATGATGAATGCAGGCCTACTGATTTGCAGAGATGGCTGCTCAATGTCTTCTAAGGATTCAGGATGGCTGATTTCCACACAATGTTGTTCCTCATCAAAATTTGATTCATAGATATCATACACCCATTGGATGCTCCTCAAATCAACAAAAGGTGATGTAGGGATATACTCTTCTTCATCTAAATACTCATCATAGATAGGTGAAACCAACATTCTTTTATCTTGCAAATAAAAACAAGCAACCTCTTGACCTTTCTCTTCAATCTCAGGTGAAAATACATCATGGGGATCCTTTTGAAGAAAAGAAGAAAAATCTTCATCTTTTAAATCTGATATATTAGGTGCATCAGAGACAAGATATAATGCATCTACAGCTATGCAATCATCAGTACTATCATCTATCATATCTTGAAAACCTTCTTCACGGGAATTAGAAAGAGAAAGAGTTTCATCCATATTTTTATTAAAACACTCACTTCCAATCTTAATTTCTTTTTCATCAAGATCTTCAAAAAGATCATTATATGAGGAACAAACTACTATCCGTTGAATATAAGATTTGAACTTTTCACAACAATGCTCAAGCAGTAGTTCCCGAGAAAACTACCTTTCACAATGATGATGGAACACTATATGAAATTCTTTTAAAGAAGACATGCTAGAAGGAGGAAAGGATCGGTGCCATTTGTGAGCATCCCTTTCTAAAAATTACATAAACATCTTCATGAGCACATCCTCATGATGTATATTTAATTGAGCCATACATTGATGAAATCGGATGAGGTGATCTGAAGGATTATCTTCTTTACTTTCTCTGAACCGTGGAAGGCAATCTCCCCAAATGTCCATGATAGGTACTGCATTTGGAAAGCTTGGAATAGATGAAAAATTTAGTGGAGCAAACCTTGCAGCCACAATGGCAGCCATTCGATCATTTGATGTCATTCTGGGTCTTCTAATAGTGGAGTCGCCAGGTAGAAAATTGCAGCCACTTTGATGTCTTGCCCCTGTTCACCATCAAGAGATGAATCTGATCACTGTGGTTCTTCCCAGGGAAGATAATCTTCACTTCCGTCCCCGGCAACGGCGCCAGAAGATGTTATCACTAAAATATGCTCCTTGACTACAGAAGGAGCATGCCTAGTGAATCTATAAAAACTGTTTAATGTAGGCTTAGGTGTATAAAATGTTGAATGCATAAGAGTATAGAGACCAGGTTATATGTATCATTTAATAATACAGTGGATGCATAAACACGACAGACTTGAATGAAAGAATACGAGTATGAACTTGCAAAAACAGAAGTCAAGTTTGTAAATCATTAAACAAACAGGCTCAGAGAGCATGAAACAAACAGGTTCATCTCGAAAGCAATCACTTCAACGCATTCTTGAAACAAACTGAAAATGTAATACATGCCTATATAAGAAAAATAGCAGTTTGATCTCTAAATCTTCCTATTACACTCTCAGCCTCTCTGATGGAAATCCCTCTCCTTCATTACAAACCATCTATTTTATATAAATGAACGACCACTAATTCGAAGAAACAAAAACTATCTAAAAAAAGAAAACAATCTAGAACTAACTGCCAGAAATCTGGAATGTTGAAAATCCCTTGCCATTTGTGATTTGGTTGCCTGAAAATATGGAACAGATTGTTGAGAATGCTGAATCGATGCTTCAAATCAGGAATAAGTTCTTGACCGTTGATTTCACCACCGATTACCCTCAAAATATGTAACTGTTGGGTATTCTAATTACTGATTCTCCTTTGCAATATCTAGAGCTAGTAATCCCTAAAGCATTGAAGGAGTTCGATCCTCTTTGATTATAAAATGACTCATATCTGACTTGGTCATCGAAAGGCTCGAATATGATATCATTGATTAACATTGCTTCCATTGGATAAAAATAATCACAATAATCATGGATACTTAGCAAAATATCCATATGATAGAGAAGCTGGACATGAATAAGTGTTCCAATGCTTGGCTCTGTGATTCTGATATCATCATTTGATCTATTTTCATTTCGATTTCCTGTAGCATTTAGAATCCTGGAACACTTATTACTCGCTGCACATTTCCATCATACAATTCTGATGCCATGTGTAAGGCATTCATAGAACTATTTGCATTTGCAAAATACTCTGCCACCAAGGATGAGAAGAATGAAAGGAGGGAAATATCACGTGACCTACTAAGATGTGTTACAGTTTGGACAACTAAATAAATATGAATTCGACAAGCTCCACTTTACTTGATTGGATACCAACTTCTCTGGAAATCAAGATGCAAATCGTGAGTTGTATGTGTAGCTTCTACAGTACCAAATGGAATACTTTGGGGTCATGGAGAACCCTTCTTCACCAAAACGAACTCAAATATTGAGCTTGCCAACCAGAATCAAAAACTCCATAATCACGCTGAATTCTGGCTGCTCGTAGGTTAATATTAGCAATTTACACAATAAAATTCCTGTATCAATGTAAGTTGATTCTGAAGCTTATGATCTTCATGATATCGGAATGAATTCATGACGTTTCTGCTTAAAATGAATATGTTGAGGGGTTTGATGCACTCATCCACGTGTGATGTACATCCTCCAACCCATAGACGCTGCCCATAGATGTTTAATGCTTGAAACTCAATGTTTACTCCTTGATGCTTAGCGTGACATCTGGAAGCTCAAGAGCTTGGACTTTATTCTTCGGAGATACATTCAGTACTGAGATAGTGCTGAAACCCTCTTATGAGCACTTGTTTTGACAGTCGTTAGCGTTTCCTTAATTGGCAATTGGTTGTAGTAGCTCACCTTTTTTGCATGCGTACTACTGGGAAGTAAATATTTTGATGGGAAGATCTGGTGACAACAATACCCTTTTGTTGTTTCGAGTGTAGAATGACTGGGCACACTATGGCTTCTTGCCCTACAGTTTTGAATGATGTTCGTGAAGATAGTGAAGATGGTTCGAGATGTCATCGGTCCCACCTGGGGATTGGTGCTCTTTCGCCTTAGCAAAATTGGAATCGGGTAAGTTGTCCTCAACCTTACGCCTTAAAAAGATGTCTCTAGAGATGAATTAGACTTTTATCTTGATGCGGAAAGACAATTGGACAAATGAATTTCCATTGGTGAAGTTGTTTTAAATTTGAAGGGCCCTAACAAGTCTGGTAGAGTTATTGACTTGGGGGATAATTATCATAGTTTTCTTAATCCCGAGAATTCCCCTACTTTAACATAACTTTCGTCTTTCTCTAAGTCGACTGGAATTGATGGTATTTATGTGGGTATATGCCCCTCAACTTTGTATCCGTGTAATCAATTATCGTTAACAAAAATTCCTGTGAAATCCCATTTCGTGCAAACCTTCAGTCGGTTAATGAGTTGTCTGGTCATGATGATCATACTGTAGGATCTTTCCATTCTTCTATGGGTAAGAGTGACCAAAAGTTATTATTGAATGATAATGGGCTTCCTAATTTGGGTGGAGAAGCTCGGATATTTACCTTGTCTGAGCGTAAGTTATTAGACGATAGTGGCTATGGGCCACAACTGGAGGGTGATTTTATTTCACCGTTGAATATTTACTCTAAAAATAACTCAGCTAATCCAGATATTGAACCTATCAACTTTCCAAGATTCCAAAACGTAACCATTCGTAAAAGTAAAAAGAAAAATAGAGATAAACCCTCGACAACTGACAAATATAAACCTGTTTCCACAAGAATGGACGAATCTGACAAGGATTTTTCTAAGTCTCCTTCAAATTGTTCCCCTAGGGCTCTTAGAGCACAGCTTCCCTCTCTGAATAGTGATTAATATCTATTGTCTCCCTCAATGTCAGGGGTTTGGGTAAGGTCACTAGGGTTAGGGCATTGTCCAAAAATTTCCTTTCCTCTAGCCTTGGTATCATTCTTTTACAAGAAACTATGTGTGAGGATCTTGTTGCTATAAATAAACTGGCCCATTGCTTGAAGGGATGGGATTTTTATGCTACCATTTCTGAAGGCCTTTTAGGGGGTCTTCTTGTTGGTTGGAATCCTGGTTTATTTAGTTTTTGTCCTTTCAATACCAAATGGGGTATCCTCATTGAGGGTACTTGTGGTAGATATAATAGAAAGTTGACCATTTTGAACTACTATGGGCCTTATAAAGAAAGGAATTTGTTTTCAGACTCTCTTAAATACTCTGGTTTACTTAATAATGAAAACCTCATTATCGTAGGTGACCTCAACTTTTCCATTGCAGCTTCTGAGATTTGGGGTGAGGACGCAAGAATGGACAACATGGCAGATTTTTTCATTGAATTATTATGTACTTTTGATATGGTGGATGTTCAGCCTGTGATATCTACCCCTACTTGGACAAATGGGAGGAAAGGTGTTGAAGGTATTTACAAAAGAATTAATAAGTTCTTATCCAAAAGATCTCTCCTTCAAACAGTTCAATGTTATAGATCATGGGTGGGTGAGGAGAAATTTTCAGACCATTGGCTGATTGTCTTCCAGTTTGAGGATGATAGTGATGTCATGAAGTACCCCTTTAAATTTAATAGTTCATGGTTATTGAATGAAGATTTATGTTCACTTGTTCGGGATTTTTGGTTGAATTTTAAAGAAGATGGTGACATGAACCCTATGGATATGTTTGTGTTCAAATTAAAAAAACTAAAAGTCTTGGCATCGCAGTGGATCAAGAAGCGGAAATTGGGGGATCAAAATGAGTATATTGAGTCGGAGAGACAAATATAGGACCTTTAGTTAAGAAATATCAATCAGGTTCTAGATGAAACTGATTTCTCCCTCCTAAAGGTACTCGAAACAAATAAAGAAGATCTCCTTCTAAAGGAAGAAATAGAATGGTGACCCAAAAGAAGGGCCATGTGGACAGAATTGGGGGATAAAAATACTCATTTCTTTCATACATTTGCTTCTCGTAGGAAAAGCTACAATGCCATATGTGAGCTATCAGATGTTGGGGGCAATAAGATCAACGGGAAAGAAAGCCTTAAGAATTCAGCCAAGAGTTATTTCACTAATATTCTTTCTGATGAAGGTCGTTGTGACTTGACAGCTCAATTTAACACTATCAAACTTTTTCCGAAATTTTTCAATGAAGAAGAAGCGGAAGAAATGGGAAATGAAGTCACATTAGAAGAAATTGAAGAAACTTCGAAGAATTTTGCCAAAGAAAAGATCCATGCGCCCAATGGCTGGCCCGTTGAACTCTTCTTACATTTCTTTGACATTATGGGCTTGGACATATTGAAAATGGTTGAATTCTCAAGGACTTTTGGACATATTTCTGGGGCTCTTAATTCTACATTTCTCACATTGATTCCGAAATGCAACAAACTAAATTTTTTTGGAGATTCCAAGCCAATTGCTTTATGCAATCTCGCCTATAAAATCATTTCAACGATCATTGTTGCTCGCTTAGAGCCGTTTCTATCTAAGCAGATTTCTCTTGAATAGTTCGGTTTTCTTGAGGATCGCCAAATCCTAGATGCAATTGGCATATCTCAAGAAATTATGCATTCCATGAAGAGACATAATTCTAAGGCTTTATTGTTGAAAATGGATCTTGAAAAATATTATGATAGGATTGATTGGGTGTTCTTGAGAATGGTACTCATCCAAATTGGCACTCCTCCCTTGGTTCTTAACTCGACTATGGCCTGCATTTCTACTGCCAGTTTTGTTGTTCTCATTAATGGTGATCCTTCTAGTTTTTTTTAAAGTTTTAGGGGAATCTGCCAAGGATTCCCATTATCCCCACTTCTTTTTCTTCTAATCATCGAAGGGTTGAGCATATTATTAAAACATGCCAAAGCGGAAGGTAAAATAAAGGGTTACAAATTAGCAAAGGACATCACCCTTTCTCACCTTTTCTTTGTTGATGATGTTTTACTTATGGGTATGGATTCTGTTTAAGAATGGTTAAACTATAAATGTATTATCAAAGTCTTTTGTGATGCTTCTGGGATGAAGGTACAATAAGTCTAGTTTTTATCATTACAAAACTGAAGATTCAAAGATCAAATATATTAAGGATATCCTTCCTTACAATTTCTTATAGTTGGAAAAAGGATTTAAGTATTTAGGTTTTATTTTAAAGCCTAATTGATACAGAAGAAAAGACTGGGAAGGGCTATTGTTGAAGGTCGAGCGCAGAATTAAACATTGGTCATACAAGATCCTTTTAATGGGTGGAAGACTCACCTTAATAAAAGCCATCTTGATAGGCATTCCAATATATTGGATGACACTCTTTTATATCCCTAGTTCAATCATCAACTCGCTCAGGAGATCCATTTTCAACTTCCTATGGACCAATGGGAAGGCTTAGAGCAATCTGACTATGGTCAGTTGGGATCGTATCGCACTGCCAGAGAGCTGTGGGGTTTGGGGCATCAAAAATTTGTCCATTTTTAATATGGCCCTAAGATTAAAAAGAATTTGGAGAGGCCTGTTCGATACATCTCTCTGGTCCTCTGTTCTGAAATTGAAATATATTAGAGAAGACATCATCAATTGGCTAAGAAATCCTAAGAAGAAATATAGGGGAACCTTTGCGATATTGATGGGTTTTATCAAAATCTACAACTGGATTCCAAAGACTTGATTTGGCAGGTTGGGAACGATGTTATAATCTCCATTAGAATTGAACCAATACTTGGCTTAAATGAAAATTATCTGCTTCCTGAAGGTACTATTGGTCATGTCACATACCCCAATTTTGCAAAAATAATGTAATTATTTTATTATATTCCTGAGACATTATGTTAAATTTAATGCTAAGTAGGAATTGATGACTCAGCAGAGTCACCAGAAGTGGAATGTAATTCTGAATATTTTATTATTAATAAATAAATTATGGAGACAACAACATGGGAGAGCTGTTAAAAGAGGTTACTGGTCTAACTGGTGGATGGAACTAGGTGGAAAGGAAAAAAGACAAGTGGCTGCATCCTCAAACACTTCCTAAGTTGCAGGTGGCAACTTCCCTATATTTTGGGGTCATGATTCCCCAAGAAAGTGGAATCTGAGCAGGTGGCTCATTAATGACAGTTAACCCAACTAAGACCCAGGCAATCTTTTAAATAGTACTCAATGAACTGAGCTGGGTGTTCAACAATAGTTCTAGAGGGGGAATACATTCAGGTGAATGTTATTCAGGAGTCCCATTGAGGAAGAGGGAAAAACAGTAAGGAAGTGTTTTGAGAGAGAAAGCTGCAGTAACTTGGTTCCAGTTTAGCTGTTTGGCTGTGTGAATTGTTTTGCTGCACCTAGTTCCAGCCAGGGAGACCAGAGCGAGCTCGGGGGTCCTGAGAAGTGTTGTTTGGGCACTCTCCAGGAATTGGTAGGGAGGAACAGCCTCCCATTGCTGTTGTTGTCCATGAATCAAGACATGTTCTATTAATTACCCCTCTATGTTCTTTAAGGATGAATGAATGTATGCTGCATTTATTATTAAAATGTCTGAATTGAGATTAGTTAATGAACAGGTCAAATATCCTAGAATATCAGAAGTAAGATTTGCTAACAGATACTGTGTTTTCTGCATTGTCAGTATGATTTTAATCTCTGTTTTAATTATATTGACGTATTTATAATTTCCCTGAGAAAACTGTACATATTTATGGTAATGACGTATAAGTCATAATTGTAGAACTAGTTAATTATATTTTGTTTGTGGCTTATAAACAAATAGGGGTAGCATGTCAGGAACTGGTACCCTGTATAGAATAACATTATTATACAGTCATAGGATACAAATAGAAAATCTAAACAATAGATATTATAACAATTCATATCTAGGTCGATAAACCTTATAGGAGATGTTGTAAACATAAATAAAATCTCCATCTCAGAATGCAAATCCCAGTCAAGAGTTACCCCTTTTACTTCACGAAAACATAGTTAACATTTCCTTATTTATGTATTATCAAATAAAACAATTATGTAAAAACCCTACAGAACTCTGTTGTCGAGTTAAAATCATCACCATAATATTCTACTCCAAGCTCACTATAAGAACAGAATCTTTGAAACGTGACACTAGATGACATTATGAATGAGGAGTGACTTGAAACTGATCATTCCAATGTTTAAACAGTAAAAATATATTTAGCAGAGAAATTATAAACCAAACAACACAGATAGCATGGATTTACAGCTCAGTGTCGAGTCCCCTTTTATCACAAAACCCTACTTATTATTTCCAAGCGATACATTACAATCCTCTTATCAAACCTACAGAGAAGTTTTTAAAACAATAAGTTTAGCAGGAACCTCTTAGGCTCGATATCGAGCTCAATAAAGATAGTATTATTTACTTTCTTTTGACTCACTCATTGACAGAGTTTATTTACAACACTAAACACTCAGAATAGTAATTTTGTTCATTGCCAAGCGTCTGTATTATTACATTATCTCTTGTTAGCTTCATGACTTTCAATAGAAGGGAATCACAATGATAGCATCATCTAGTAAAAACAAAACACGGAAACAGCATAACCCTTATTCCGAACTCAGAAGTGAGTTCTTTTATTTTCTTTTATTTTTACAACCACAAAAACCATCCACGACAGCAGAGGTCGGGTAGAACCCTATTATCCTTCTACGTGCTTCTCCTTTCTAAAGATAAACACTAGGATTGCAAACCCTAAGTTTTACTTATGGCAGCAATATAAGTACCTTATATAAACATCTACGAGAGCTTAGAAAATCATAAACTTATGTATCAACCCAATTAAAGACATACAGGAGAAAACACACACCATTTTTTCATTAGAACTCGTTTTTGCAGGTATTGTTAATACCCAATACGCATTATTAAACCTGAATGCTTTTGTTTTGAGCCGGCATTAAAACTATAAGGCCATACTGCCACCTACAGGCTCGCTCTAAAATTTACACAGTAATTTCTCCACAGGAGTTATCAACATAGTAATAAAAACTAAAAAAATTACAATCTGAACCATAGCTGTAATATTCTACATGACCCGAGATCTACGCCCTTAGCTCATCATTACAACGCATAACAAACCATGCTGAAAAACCCTATATCCTCTTATGCAACACAGACCCAAAACCTACAACCAACAAGAAGGATTTTCCATGGCTATCGACCAGGCTTACCCGGAGAAGCCCACTGATTGAAGAACGCGCCCTGTACACCATCACGAGCAGACAGGACCTGTATTCACATGTGCTACTAGTTAATAAAACGCGGAGATATAAGAAATCCAATGTATACATATAAACACAATGAAGACTACCTGTAACTTACCGAGCTTGGTAATGGTTGAAGCACAGTATTCAGTATGGAAACCACAGGTATGAGGAGTGTGAGAAACCCTTTATCATTAATACAAACCACAAGCTGGTAGGGACTAGGGTAGCTATCGAAATGGAAGCTCCAACCGGACTAAGCCGAGGGTTGTTGAAACGCAGAGGCAAGGTGAACTCGACATTTTAAAAAAGGATAAAAAAAAAACCTGGGATAACAACCGACTATAGTGCCATTAACACAGTATATTTACACTCTTATAACATAGACCACAAGCCTGAAGGATCACTGATACAGTAAACCATACTCATAAACGTATCGATGGGGTTTGGACAGGAGGGTTCCGCAGGGAGGCCAAGCCCGAGGGCGAGGGAAATGTGCCCAGTTAGGGTTGAGCCACACTTAAATATTCCCAACACTTGGCGTAGAAACAAACATGTCGCCCCTTTAAATTTTTGCATGCTGTGGGTCGAACACCTATAGTCCATGGAGAGATCCCAAATCATTCTTAAAATCATTTAAAAGTTGCAAATTGACAAACCAAATCATAGCAGGGGTGACTTTACAAGGTCGTGATACCATGCATAAGACTATTGTGTAATTAGATATATTTGAAACCAACGTTATCAAACTTGCTCGGTGTACAATTAAATTTTATACCTGCCATAAAATCAATGGATTTATACATATGATAATAGTATCCGAGACACCAAAGGTGTATCCCTTAAGTTGTAAATAAAAATAATAGATAAGCATGAGCCATAGAATTTTTGCATGGAGTCCTTATAGGAGGGATCGATACAATTATCCTAGGTCATCCTTTAATAACCAAGACATAGGGTAATAATCCTTGAATCCCTAATTTTTGGTGTAGATTAAACCTTGACTCCGTAATTCATACAATACGTGAATGGAACAAAACTCAAACTGGTGTTACTCCAGAACCAGTGGAAAAAAAGAAGTTATGAACTGACAGAATCTTATACAAGTAATAAGTTATTTATACATTGCAAAACTTCTAGATCCTTGTAAGTGTAATCATACATCACACAGTAACAACAGATAAGCAAAATAGTGTAAATTCCAATTGCCCGTGACATTTCATGATGCGAGATAAAAGATATTATTGCGACACAATAATAATAGCAAGAAAATACTCCATGAGGGTAAGTAAGACAGTCTGAAAAAGAACAATACCTATCATATTACCATGCAAAAATGGTTAACTCTCTAACAGTAAGATTATATGAATATTACAGGAATAAAACTTCTACCTTTTACAGTTGACAACCTGCCTCGCATGTTTAAATTTTATTGGGCATTTTGGTACAGCGGAAGGAATTAAAATGCTTTTAAAAATTATTTGTAGCAACCGTATTTTACCTGTATACATGTAAATGAAAGACATTGGATGCATTAGCTCGGGAGCTAAGTAAGCACAGTCGGCAATGACAACTCCCCCTTGTGGTTGAAAACAGAAAAACAATCAGCAACAATTGAGAAACTCATATTAATATTTAAGTACAACAAAGACCATTTAGACATCCGTACAATCGCATAAGTTTAACACATAGTTAATTGACTGCATTTAATAACATTTAATGCTAGGAATTTTATTTTATTTTATTATTATTTTTTTTTTCCTGAAATTTTGGGTTTTGACAGGTCAACTGAGGCATTACGGTATGATCACTCTTAACTGCTTGAGAAAATTGAGAAGTAAGGATGAGGTAAAGGACTACTAGTTCTCTGTGAAGGATATGGGATTTACTAGGCATGAAGCTTTAGTGTGGAACCACTACATCAACAACCTGAATGCTGCGGGGTGTAGACTCAACTCCAGCATGGACTGTCTGCTCTAGAATGAAAATTCAGCATCGGGTATCATCACTGCAAAGTTTGCATACAATGTTATTATAATAAGTAGATGCATTTATCCCCAGAATTGGTGGTATAAGGTTCTATGGCGCTGGAAAATTCCTCTAAAAATTAAATTTTTATGTGGCATGCATTATTAGACAGTCTGAAAACTTGGAACAATTTGCTGAAGAAGGGATGGTCCGGATTGACCATCTATTTATTATGCAGAAGCAATGATGAATCCACCAAACATCTAATGGTCGACTATGTGTTCACACGTAAGGTATGGAGTGAAATTATTACTCATTTACAGATCGGTCAGACATGGGAGTGTGGCAACTTTGATATATGTTATCTCGATTGGTATAGGAAATGCAAATCCTTTCCCTTTCTACCTACGTTGATTGCGTGGACAATCTAGTATGCGCGAAACAGAGCAGTTTTTTAAAACAAAATCCCAAATATGTAGCACGTTTGTATTCAGATCCAAATTTTAATCAAGGATTACAGTAGGTAGGAAATTGTTCAATTGAAACAAAATAAGAATTTCTTCATTATCCATATTGATGAAGCTATGGATTTATTTGATGGTGCAACGAAGGATGGTAAATGTGCCACAGGTGGTGTCATTTTCCTTAATGAGGACCATTCCTTTACTCTAAAACTAAATTGTGGCAAGGGTAGTAATATGAAAGCAGAATTAATGGTGTTGTGGACAATTCTTAAGGTTACAATTATTTTTGGAATTGGAGAACTCAAAGTATTTGGAGACTCACGAGTCACAATTAAATGGGCTAAAGGTGATTATAAGCTACAAGTTACATCTCTTCTGCATTAGTGCAATAGAATTATGATGGAGATAAATTTGTACCAAAATTTTACTTTTTAGCATGTATCTATAGACAAAATAACTTTTGTGATGATACACATTCTAAGGAAGCTTTCGATGGAGCTAAAGGAGTATTATATTGGGAATAATTTCAGAAAAATCACAGATTTAATGAAGGATCTGTGTATTTTTTTGGCTTTCAATTTTTATATAGGCAGTTGTAGAGTTTTTGGTTTTTTTAGATGATGTCAATCATGCTTCAAGAACTTGTCATGAGAGTATTTTTAATCAGTATGTTATGATTATGCAAAAGTCTTAATGACTTGAAAGTCCATGTATTGTTTGATTCAGTATCGAATATCAATAGTATTCTTTTTTCTATTGAATGAAAAAAAAAAAACTAAATGAATGATGTGGGGTCTCTCACGTATCATGTGATTACTGGCTAAACTAATCAATGGAAATTCGGTGCCATTAAAACTATGTTGGCTTCCATCTCATTACCCATTAAAACTTTAACTCATTTTTAATTCAATTAGTCAAGTAACTAAAGAATAATAGAAAAAGAGCATAATGTTTCATAGCAACTCAAAATGAATTTGATATCAGTGAATTATATTGTTGTTTCCCATGATTAACGAGTATTAAAAAATATGGACACACAATGTGCCAAATCCCCACTGTAACTTGGAAGTAAATATTGAGGTAATTGAATGTGCATATTCCCAATTTTTCAATATAATCCAAATCCGCCACGTCACTTATAAACATTCACCACCATCTAGCTTACCCTTTAACCTATGTGGGGGAATTCATTATTATAATTAGTTCATTCATTTTGTCCATGACTTCATTAATTTTGTCTTCCATGGTGGACATGCTTCTAACAAGTCATGCAACCAGAAGGACCACTTCAATGGTAACCAAGTAAATACACCAATGTGATAAACATCATGAGAATATGTTGTAAAGATAAGCAATGGGTAAGGCTTTGGTTTGGCTTAGGCCCATGATTTCAAGAGTTATCTAATATTTTTATCAACAAGTTTAGCATTATGAGTGAGATTTTTGAGGTAGGTTTTCCATTCAAAGGCTCTTTTATGAGGATATTTATATCAATAATTTTAGCATTATGAGATAGATTTTTGAGGTAGGTTTTCCATTTGGAGGTTATCTTTATGAACATTCGACACAACATGTGCGTTCATAGGGTATTAAAGAATATCCTTAATTTCACTACATATTAAACATTTCCTCCAAAAATATTTTTGTTGAACCTCCCTGCCAATACACCATTACAATTAAAAAACCCCTATTTTCCGAATTAGATATCCTAGGTATCCACTTTTTACATGACATTTTTAATACCCATTTTTATTTTTACCCTCATTATGGTGACATGACACAACTCTTATAACCCGTAGAAACCTTGCAAGGCCAAATATGAAATCTTAGTAAGAGAAAATATTTCAAGATGGGGAACAACCCCCTAAATACATGTCAACTTCATTCACATTCATTACAATCTACTTCACATCATATTCAATCACAAATCATACCTACTCAAACACTACTCTAACTCCAAACACAATTGGATTCACACCACCTTAACACATATCATACTTAATCAAACACTAGTCTAACTTCACACACAATCAAACTTACACAAACTTAGACATAGAGTACATGTTCAACCCCCACGATGCCTTATTCAACCCCCTACATACATAATTATAAGCCCCCTTGATATCTACATGCTTATAATATATTAAAAATATCCCTCGACCCTTATATACTAGGCAATATATTGCTTCCATATTTTAGAGTACTAAATTGTGCAATATAAACTCACGTATTATAATATTACTATAATATCACCTACATAATGAAACCCATAATTTTCCATAAAAAATTAATTTAATTGAGATTTTTTTTTCCAAAAACAATCCATCAAATACACTAACTCATATTTTCATATTTTCATTAATAATTGCGTCGAGAGGCGCTCTATAGCCCAGTATGAGGGAGATCTTGTAACATGTATGTGTCCCATTACATGTATGTTATTAGGACACCTAATAAAACGTAAAAAGTAAAAAATGATAATATGAGGGAGATCTTGTAACATGTATGTGTCCCGTTACATAAAACTAATTAATATTATGTCGGCCATTAAAAAAGGAAGTGTATTTTCGATTGAAAAAGATAGTTGAAATCAAAGCCTATATAAACAAAAAACAACATTAAAAAAATCCTACATGTCCCATGCTTCATGCTAATTCTATATATGTAATATATTTAGAATTTTTAATGTCCCCTGTAACATTCGTTGCAGCCTACAAAAATCACCACCTCCTCCCATTCGTCGCGTCCATCCTCCTCCCTTGCATCCATCCTCCCGCAGCCCCTACAACATTCGCCCATCCTCCTCCTGCGTCCATCCTCCTCCCATTCTCGCGCATCCCCATGTCCATGCTCCCGCAGCCCCTGCAACATTCACCCCTCCTCCTCCCGTGTCCATCCTCCTCCCATCCTCCCGCACCCCTGCAGCATTCGCCCATCCCTTCATCCTCCTCCTCCCGCGTCCATCCTCCCATGGCCCCTATAGCATTCGCCTATCCTCCTCCCGCGTCCATCCTCTCACCATCGCAGCTCCCTCCATCCATCCCCTCGCCAACCTCCCTCCCGCCATCGCAGCTCCCTCCCTCCCTCGCGTCCTCCCTCCCTCCCGCCATCCACCCTCGCTGAGCAGCTCCCCATCCATCTCCTTGCATCCCCTCCATGTTGTCTCCTTCCCTCCCTCCCTCCCTCCCTCCCTCCCTCCACTCGTGTCCCCTCCCGCCATCCTCCTCCCCTCCCTCCCTCCTACCATCCTCCTCCCCTCCCACCATCACAACTCCGTCCATCCCTCATGCCTCTGCCATCCTCCTCCCCTCCCGCTGCCTGCACCATTCACCATTCAATATAGTTTTTTGTGTTTCAATATAGTTTTGTGTTTAATTTTTAAAATTTGAAATTACAATATATAAATTTAATTTAGTTATATTTAATATATATAAATATTAAATATACATTAAATTAATTTATTTTTCGTTTTAGATTTAAATATACATTAATTTAGTTTTAGACTTAGATTAAAAAATAAATATACATTAAATTTCAAATTATAATATATATATTGAATTTAGTTCGATTTAATATATATAATTAGATTTAGATTTATACTAATTATAATAAGAACTACTTGTGGTATAGTGGTAAGGGTGTGGGGATAATGGGTGATGGGTGTGAGGTTCGATCCTCCCAAACCACTTATTTTTTTGGAAAATATACTGAATTTTACACTTTCATAGATTTCAGTGTATTATTTTTTAAAATTGCATAGATTTTAGTGTCAAGGGTGTGGAGATAATGATAAGGGTGTGGGGATAATCGGTGTGAGGTCCAAGGTTCGATCCTCCCAAACCACTTATTTTTTTGGAAAATATATTGAATTTTTAAACTATATTGAAATTTACACTTGCATAGATTTCAGTGTATTATTTTTTTATATTGCATAGATTTCAGTGTCAAGCATTGATTACATTGTGGATTACAAATATGCATTAATTTCAGGGTAAATGTTAATCATTGACATTTTTTACAAGATGAAAATGTAGATCGACAAGGCGAATCTTCAACCAATATACCAATTATTTAAATGGTCCTAGATAAGGAGATCAAAATTGACAGTAATATATCTGTTCCATCGGAAGAAATGACATCAGAAGAATGAGAAGATGACTTGAAGTGGTAAGAACTGCTTGTGGTATAGTGGTAAGGGTGTGGGGATAATGGGTGATGGGTGTGAGGTTCGATCCTCACAAACCACTTTTTTTTTTGAAAATATACTGAATTTTTAAACTATATTGAATTTTACACTTGCATAGATTTCAGTGTATTATTCTTTAAAATTGCATAGATTTCAATGTCAAGGGTGTGGGGATAATGGTAAGGGTGTGAGGTCCAAGGTTCGATCCTCCTAAATCACTTATTTTTCTGGAAGATATATTGAATTTTTAAACTATATTGAAATTTACACTTGCATAGATTTCAGTGTCAAGCATTGATTTCATTGTGGATTACAAATATGCATTAATTTCAGGGTAAATGTTAATTGTTGACAAGGGGAAAATGTAGATCGACAAGGCGAATCTTCAACCAATATACCAATTATTAAAATGGTCCTAGATAAGGAGATCAAAATTGACAATAATATATCCGTTCCATTAGAAGAAATGACATCAAAAGAACGAGAAGACGACTTGAAGTGAAAGGCAGAACAAAAAAGAGAATATTGAAATAAAATTTTTGACGAGATGACATCAGAAGAAGGTGAAGAAAGAAGAAAACGATACGCAGATGAACAAAAAATATCAACAAAGACAGTTAGATGGATTGACAGTAGAAGAACGAGAAGAACAAAGAAGACGAAACATTGAATGACAAAGAGCATATCGAGAGAGAAAGTTGAAGCAATTGGAAGAACAAAGAAAACAAAATGTAGAACAAGAAGGAGAAAATGTAGAACGTCAAGGCGATAACGTTAATCGACAAGGCGAAAATATTGATTGATAAGGCGAATATTCAACCCATATACTAGTAGAACCAACTGTGGGAGATGGTCAACGTGTAATGGTAAGAGATTGAAGTGTTGATGACATGGTCCAATTTCAAGCAGATCCAATTACTAATATGGTCTGAGATAAGGAGATCAAAATTGACGATAATATATCCGTAACATTTCAAGAAATGACATCAAAAGAATGAGATGATGACTTGAAGTGAAAAGTAGAACAAAAAAAAGAATCTCAAAAAAAAAGTTGGACGAAATGACACGAGAAGAACAAGAAAATCGAAGAAAACAAATCACAGATCAACAAAAATTATGATAATCCTCATAAATCTATCTGTGTTTCAACCTAACCTGTTCCTTACAATGCTCATCAAACTCCAGTTTGACGAAATCAAGTTGCAGAACAACAAATAAATCAAAATGTATGAAATGATGATAGAAAAAGGAGAAGAACGAACAAAACAAAATGCAGATCAACAAAAAGAAAATCGAAAAAAAAAATTAGGTGAATTGAAGCAATTGGAAGAACAAAAAAATCAGTTTGCAAAACAACAAATAAATCAAAATGTACGAAATTACGAAATTACAAAACAAAACGTAGATCAACAAAAAGAGAATCGAAAAAAAAGTTAGGCGAATTGTCTGTATTTTCCAGTTAAACAAGTTACTCAATCCTTAATGCTTATTACTTACATTATGATAATCCTCGTAAATGTATCTGTGTTTTCAACTTAATTTGTTCCTTACCATGCTGATCAAACTCCAGTTTTGTGTCTCCGCCCACGACTGGAACCAGCCTAGATCCAAATCGTAAGGCTCTATCAAGTGCCCAGAGGGATCAAATCTCGTGAGGTGCAAACCTCTTCTCATGTATTGCACTCAAGGAGCTTTTCGAGGAGAGGTTTGCACCTCGAGAGATTTGATCCCTCTCAGCGCTTGATAGAGCTTTAAGATTTGGATTTAGGTTGGTTGCATTACCATTACACTTATTGCACTCACTTTATTTATTTGGAAAAAAAAGCTTATTTAATTTGCTATGGCCCTTCCACTTACTCTTAAATATTAGTTATGGTTTTAAGTGCATCCTTTTGAAAGTTCTTTATGTCATCGAATAACTTTAAAGAAAATATAATATTCCTTTGCATCCTTCAATACCAACTGTTTTTAATTATTGACAAAGCCAAAGTAAAAAAATCATTATTTTAACGAAAAGAACCGTCTTTTAAGAAGAAAAGTAAATAGTCGTAACGCATGATCGATGGCAAGATTAAACCAAAGTAAAAGTAATCCTCTGTTTTTAAACGAAATGGAATCGTCTTTCAAATGAAAGAGACTTAACACGCAGGTACCCACGAAGAAATTGCCACACTTCTGCCTTCTATTTCGTTCCCGACTAAAGCTCTTACCAGATTTTAATTCAATTTATTTAAAGCTATTATGTTTTGCTTTATAAATAAGCAACTGTAAATGAATCCGATATCATATTTGCGTTGCAGTTTTGTTTACCCGGATACTCAAGTATCAAGAGATAGAGACGCAGCGTGCCAAAGGCCTGGTGATAACTACTAAGCAGCTGTAGATAGCAGCCGAGCTCAACAACCAGAAGAGAGGTGATTTTAGTAAGCAGTCCTAGTCTCTCTCATTACTTTTATATTAGCATAGCTACTTAATTACTTTTATATTAGCATAGCTACTTAATTGGGGTTGTGAATATGGATAAGTCATAAGTTAAGTGTAATAAACAAGTTATGTCTTACTTGTTCTCTGTGCTTAGTTGTAATCATCTATTATCTATGTCTCAGCTCTTTGTTATATAAATGAGTTATATATCACTATCTATTATCTATGCATGAGCTACTAGTTATCCATACAATAGCTACTAGTTACTTTTATATTTCTTTTTTCTCATAATTGTTTATTTAAATGACGCTCATCTAATCAAATAAAATCAACTTAGACAGTAAACTTATCCTATCCTCCTTTAATTTAACAAAAATATAATTATAATGCATACAATGACATTTTCCTCCAAATCGACCTCAGCTTCCACCTCCACGTCCACGACTGATAGCAACAACTGCTACAAGTTCGATGTGTTTCTAAATCACAAAGACCCCAATGTTAAGAAAACCTTTGCCACCGATCTTTACAATCACCTCAAGAAACACAGATTGCAAGTCTTCCTCGACATGAAAGAAATGAAGAAGGGAGAAAAATTAACTTGTCAAATAAAAAGCGCTATTCAAATGGCCTTTGTACACATAGCTATTTTCTCTATCAACTATGCCCACTCAAAATGGTGTCTAGATGAACTGGTCCACCATTCTCCCTGTATTCTCTGCAACCACGATACGATTCCATCACTATTGGAAAATGGAAGAAGGCTCTCTATGATGTTATAGAAATCAGCGGTTTCGAGCAGGAGGAGGCACCTTATAATGGGTGAGACCTCTAACCCTCCCTGTTCGTTGCTCTTCTTTATTCATTTGTCTGATTCATAAGTATATGATATTTCATCTACGCTTTTCTTACTAATAAGTTAATTTTATCAATATTATTCAGTGACAAAGGAAATCTGCTGGCTAATGCCTTTTCTTACTAATAAGTTAATTTTATCAATATTATTCAGTGACAAAGGAAATCTGCTGGCTAATGCCGTCGAACGACTTCTGGATATAGTTCCAAAAACACCCCTCTATGTCTCCAAATATCCGACTGGATTGGATGACAAAGTTAAATATTTTGAAACAGTAGTGTTATTGTAGACAGAGCAAGAAAGTGGGAAGGCTAGGGTTGTAGCAATAGTGGGACTTAGCGGGGTTGGAAAAATGACCCTGCCAAAATAATTCTTCAACCGCCAGCGAGCAAATTACCGTCGTTCTTGCTTTTTATGTGATGTCCGAGAAAACGACTGTAAAGCATCTCATCGTTTCTCATGCTCTTATCATTTTGGATGATGTGGATCATATAGACCAATTGGATGCATTACTTTCACCAGCTGAAGATGCCCTTGGTTCCAATAGCTTAATTATAGTTATCTCAGGATAAGGGCGTGCTTATAAGATGGGGAATTGAAGATTTATTACAACACTCCACTGAGCTCCTCTACTGGCATGCCTTCAACTAGCCTCATCCCGTTGTAGGATTTTACCAAGTGATTTTTGTGGATGCCTGCGATGGATTTCTATGATCTATTAAAGTCATCGAGGCACGCGCTTCTTTATGGCGAAG
The DNA here is from genome assembly GCA_027924585.1 of Larix kaempferi. NCBI lineage: Eukaryota > Viridiplantae > Streptophyta > Pinopsida > Pinales > Pinaceae > Larix > Larix kaempferi. Next base: position 1,138,463 of record BSBM01001175.1, on the reverse strand, counting down.
ATAATATTGGGCATTGGAAAGCGCAATTGCGGAAAATCTCAAAAATGCCTCCAAGTATATACATAATAGACTGGGAATCAACTACGACAATCTAGATGAAGAGGAGAAGCAGATATTCTTAGACATTGCCTGTTTCTTCATAGGATAAGACCTTCAGGATATGCGACGGATCCGGGTGGGAAGGATCGCTGGGTTTTCATTTTCTACACCAGAAGAGTCTCCTACAGGTGGACATCAAGGATATCGAAGTATCCCTTATAAGAATGCATGACCAACTTCGGAGATATCTGGCATACAGATAACCTTCTCGTCGTAGTTGTCGTGTATCTGACAACCTTTTGGACAAATCAACTATACGCATTTGAAGTTTTAGACCGACTTTCAAACTAGTGTTGTGGTCTGTCAAATTTTGAATTCTTAAACTTTGCAAGGTTCACAATATTGTTTCTAATAGTTTCTAAATAAAAATTTAGGTGTGCAGAGTAAAAAACATTGAGGAGCGCAATCGTCTGGTAACGGAGTTGAAGTCAGTGTCGGATAAAGGTTCTTGTGTGGAAAGCGTATTCAGCGTTGGGCAATCATCGCAGTTAATATTGCTTAGTTGTTATAACCATAGTAATAAGATTCGAGTACTGATTCGAATATAAAATAAAATTATACATAATCATTTCAAATTTTAACATCTCATTGATTTTTCATTGAAAACTTTAAAAATTAAAATTAAAACTACACAAAACTATTTTTATATAAAATGACTTAAAAAATGAAGGCAAAAAAAGTACATAAATTTACTTTTTGATAAATAATAAATACTAAAATGAAAAATTAAAATAACAATAGTATAAAATAAAACATAAATAAAAAAACTACATGTAATAAAATAAAACTTAAATAAAAAACTACATGTAATAGTAATAACACAGATGATATAAAAGTCTAACAATATAACATATACTAACACTCAATTAAAAAGAATGTTCGCCATATTTTTAAACTGGTCCGAATTTCCGTAAAGCAACTACCAATACGGTTGTCTTTTGCTACTATGGTTATAATTGTACATACTCCTCCTTAGCTTCAAAGATTTTAGTAAAGAATTTAAGAGTCCTTTATATAAAATGTCAGATGACAAGTACAGGGGAGCCGGGGAGAATTTGGAAAGATTGTGGCATGAATCTGAGGTAAGTAGTCATGCAATTTATTGAGAAAATGTTGTTTTTATTTTCTTTTCTTGCAAGAATTGGTTTGCTGTCTGAGTATACCACAATGCACAATAGTTGACATGAAAGGAGCATTCCACCACCTCTGCAGCTGAGGGAGTTGTATATCATTGGTTTTAGTTTTCCAAAGATTCCAGAGTCCATAGCGCAGCTAGAGCACCTCAAGAAGATCACCTTCTAGCGTAACGTCGGTCACATTCTGGAAACTTTGCGAGATGCGTTCTATTAGTTGTGGTCCTTAAAACACTTGGAATTACAAGGGTGTATACTAATTAAGTCGTTGCCAGATTATTTTGGGAACTTGACCAACCTCCCGCATATTAACTTAATTTACTGCAAGAAATTGCAGATGCCCCAAAATTCCTTTGGGAAGTTGACCAGGCTCCAACATATGAACTTGGGTTTCTGCAAGGAATTGCAGTTGATCCCAAATTCCTTTGGGAAGTTGACCAGCCTCTAGTATATTGACTTGAGTTACTGCAAGGAATTGCAGATGGTCCCAAATTCTTTCAAAACTTTAATACAACTTCTATATCAGTATCTAACTGGTTGTGTGAAGTTGACCATCTGAGAGGTGTAACCTACCCAAATTTCCAAGTTTAGCATTTTAGTGAATTTTCAAATTTTTCTTTTTGGTATTCACTTAATTCCCTATCATACCACTTACGAATGCACATAACTATCCATAGTACACTACACATATAAAATTTGTTTGTGTTCCATCTTAAATATAATAGGATTAGTTAAGTATATGAGGTTCTCTTTATAAAATAGATGTAAGCATATATATATCCATATAATTGACTTCATGAACCTTAACTCTCACTTATGTAACTTTAACTTTCACTTATGTATTCCATACGTCCCCTACATTCTTTTTCTTGGACCTTAGTATTATAATGTCTTTACAGACTATTCTTTGTCACCATCCACTTTAATGAACCTTCATGTGTTACCTAACTTTACATAGAAATCTCAATGAAAAAAAGTAGTAAACCAAGGGTCTAACCATAACCATATTAGTATTGAATACATTCTAAACAAATAACATTAACCCCTTAAGAGATCTACCTTTACAAACTCACACATTAATATGAAAACAGGTTCTCATTTAAAAATCTAATAACAGTAAAGATATCCACCACTTATAATGAAATTCCATTGTGTTAAGAGCCATAAGTCCGCCATCCTTGCTTCAACATAATGACGATTGGTTAACAATAATGTTTAAGCATACATAATCATTCATGTTAATCATTCATGTTAATCATTCCTGCAACCAATACCTTTATAGACTCACACATCAAAACTTACTAATATGATATAAACTACCTTTCAAATATTTAGAAGAACTTAAACTGATACACATGGTTAAAACACTAGACCATCATAGATGCACATATGCCAAGCTCAAAGCATTTTTTATTCTGTAAACAAGTAAACTATAACAACAATATCTAAAATAAACAATTTGGGCGACTAAGGACATGATTGCAACTTTCCTCCTTACCACTAGTTCTTTGTCCAGGATATGTTTCTCCGCTAAGAGACCACCTTGGAGCTGGACAACGAATTCACTAGAGGTAAGAAAACAAGGTTCTACATTCAATTTGTTCTGGGTGACACATTTCTAACCAATTCTGGCAATCCACCCATATATTTCATAAGGGTTTAAATTAACATCTTGAGCCAACCAAGCCTCAAGATATTTATACTTATTGTAGGTTTCTTATATGTGATATTTAATTATTTCAGTTCTTAAAACGTTAAACTCAATCATTATTCACTTAATATAAACGTGAACCCAGCATAACCTACCGCAACATTCACACATATGCAACCATCATGGTTGATCTATGTTCAAAAAGGAACAACATGGATCGGGGATTGGGCTTCTCAAGCCGTTCTCTCCCAACGCTTGCCACACATTTTATATAACTTAAGAAATCATGAAACAGAAATCAAAATCTCCACTGAGAGAGAAGCAGGGATCCTGGATCGACTTCTCACGCCATCCTTCCCAACGCATATATGACATATTTAAATAACTTAAATAATCATGAAAAATACATCATCATCTCTGCTCAAAGAGAAGCAGGGATCTTGGATTGGCTTCTCACGCCATCCTTCACAATGCATATATGACATCATAACAAGAAGTAACACCATTTGCATATATGTATAGGTATTTAACCTTAAAGACAACATTATCACATACTTGTACACATACTAAGATTACCAAAGTTCAAGGGTAATGTTAATATCGTCAATGTGTAGTGATAATGATTATGCTTCCCTCGATCTGTTGATAATATAATCTCTGGAAAATGCCAAAACATGATTTTCTCTATCATTCGGATTATGTGCAAACAAATAATGCAAGGGAAGACTCCATGCCTCTTGCCCAAAAATATTTGCAAACTAACCATACCAGAGAAGGATTTATGCCTCTCTCTCCTAAAAAAAATAATCAAACAAACAATAATAGAGAAGGTATTTCTTTCCCAACGTATATCACAGTTTATAAAATACACAACAAAAAAGTGCATGGTTCAGCCTGCTAGCATATATGCTATATGCAGAGGAACTGACCGTAGGATCGAGCTTACTCCACTTAGTCGAGCCGTCCCACAGCTGAACAATAATATATATACAAAAATGATTTGCATAGTTTTGAAGAGGGATCGAGCTCAATCCAATGAGTCGAGCTGTCCTCTCCCTTTTTCTACGTCTTATATAAACAATAAAATAGAAATACGGTTGGAAAATAACAATGGAGTTGTGCCAAGAAATAAAATAAACAGAGATAGTGGAAATGGAAACCCTAATTCTACCCTCAGAAATCCGCTAATCAACAAGCATAAGCTTCCTTTAGTAGGAAATATCGTTCCCCTCCCCTCTTCACTCGAGCTCCATCTTCTTATGAAGGATAGGCCTGCTCTCCAAGAAATGACAAATGGTAGAATCAAAATTAAGTACTCTTTCATAGAGACAAGTGGCGGTTCTTTTAAAAGAGTTTGGTGCTCGATCAAGGAAACTAACTAGCAACAATCTCTATCTTTCACTAACGTTTCTCTTCCATCATCTTCGTAATAATGCACCCTCCATGTAGTATAATGTACACACACATTTAATAAAATATATATAATAAACCTCTTCATTTACTCATCTCTCAGATATTTTATAAAAGTGGAACCCCCTTTTCCATCTAATTTTCATTTACAATATATATATATATATAACATAGAATTAATATTTCACTAACCATTCTTATATATAGATATATATATATATATATATAACACCTAAAGGTGTAACTAAGTAATAAAAAAAAATTATTTTTCATCATTCCACTTATAATTCTTTATTAGATGGAAACATATTAGCTTTTAAAGCTAATTCTATGGCCCCTCTTTTCTTATTTTGATTTTATAAGTATCTCTATATACTTATATTGTTTTCTCTTGCATTATCAATTATAATGCATTACGATGTATCATATATGTATAGAATTACAAAATATTATTATAACTAATAATATTTTATAGAAGTGTTGGTATACATATATATTTATCTCTTCTATCTTCCAAAGGTACTAATTGTATATCTTGGGGTTTAACTAATCGAATCAAGATAGTAATAACAATCACTTAGTTTATTTTGTGATAAATAGTTAGCTTAGGCTAATTACTAGATAGTGGGTTTTGATTATGAAAACCCTTGACATCCTCTCTTAGAACTAGGATGTCAAATACATCCATAGGAGTTTCTTAGTTTTACATAATATATTTTAACAAGAAATAACTTAGTGCTAAGCTTTAGGTCTTAGGAGACATTTACTATCTTTTGATGGTTAAGGGTATCTTCAGTATCCCTCTCTAGGACTAACCAATAACCAAAAAATTAAGTTCCCTTTGGTGAACATCAGTGTTCACTTAAGTGCTTGCGGAACCATGATAACGTCTGCCATCAAATTCATGTCTTCTGAGCCATTTCACCTCTTCCCCCCCTAATGGATTCATCCCCTCATCGTTAGGTTGCATCATGACCTCAGTCTCCTAAATATTGCATTCCATATACAATTTAGGAAAATAAACCACAGAACTTACAATGTTTACTAGTAGGGCCTTGGCCTTGAGCTCCTCACCAGAAACAAGTATAATTTACATTTACATTTACGAAATAATAGGGGTATAAAAGAGGGATGTTACAAGAGGAAACAATGGGAAAGATCATCACACTTCAACGGTTAGACCTCACAGGTTGTGTAAATATTAAAGTTTTTCCTCCCCAGCTTATAGAACAATTGTTCTTGCGAGAACAGTTTTTGAGTTGTGACTTCAAAAAATTACCAAGGTCTATTGGAAACCTACATGATTTGAAATTTTTTAGTTTAGAAAGCTTTTGCTTGGGGATGCTGCCACATTTGTTCTGTTCTCTAAAGAGCTTGGAAGAATCACTACTACACTTTAGGGTGTTTTAAGACGTTTGTTTAAGACAAAACCATATTTCATCATTACTCACCTTTCTATTTTGGTTTTTTATTACACTTCTTGACTTTTCGTCTTGAGGAGGACGAAAGAGGGTTTGCGCGCGCATATGGTTTTCATTGAGTGAAAAAGGGAAAATATGGCTCTTGGTTAGCATTTTTGTGTTCGAGATCCAACATTGTGGGGTTTCGGGTGATCACACGGAAAACTAACAATGGTCATCCCTTATAGAGAAAGCAAGTTGGCAATGGCGGTTTTCAAAAATCAGCAACCGAGCCACACTGACATGGCCTCCACAGTAAAAGAGTCGACAATGGTAGATTGTGTTGTCTTCTTGAGCTAGAATTGTGGGGTTTCCACCAACCTGCTATTCCTATTATCATGGACTGACCACATATTTTCATAACGAATCAAATGAAAAGGAAGGGGGTAAAAGTATCATATTCTAGATGAGTTGTATTGACAATGATTAATACCCTTTGCAAGTAGCATCTGGTTTGATGATAGGTGAATATGATGATGGTTCCACAAATGAACCCGCAACGAATAGGATTTGTCCCACCTAGGTTCCTTCCCGAATGGCTAATATTTTTTCTCCAATTTCGTTAGTTCGAATCCATTCTTATGTTGGGGTTGAACGAATTCATCTTCCATTCAATCGAAAATCTTAGCTGTATGGCCATCTCTTATAAAGAAAGCGAGATGGAAATGGAAGCTTCCAAACCTTAGCAACCCAGCAGCATCGCCATGGCCATAGAAAAAGAGTAGACTGTGGGAAAATGTATTATGAAAGGGGCAAAGGGGGTAGGGCATATGGGTCTGTCCCATTTCTCTTGAAATGAAAAGGTTCAAAGGCATCTTTGAGATTCCCCGCACATAAGCCATCAAAAAATATTTGAGAACAAAACAAATCTAACAATGTCCAAGTCTGTTTAACTTAATTTTCATGTTAATGCTCAATTTTCTTTATTTGACATACAATATTAAGGTTTCAGTCTCCCATTTGTACATGAATCTGATCATTGTAGTTTTAACATTGCGGTGTCTGAGGAAATCATCTAGTGGTGATGGATTACAGAGCAAGTAAGATGTAAATGGCGGCTTCCAAATCCAAGCATCCGACCGCACTCCATGGTCGCAATGATAGAGGTGATGTTGACAAAAAGTACTATGAAAGTGGTAAAGGGGAGAGGACTTATGGCATTTGTCCCCATTTCTCCTTAAATGAAGAGGTAGTTCCTCAATTTTTCTAACATTCCTCGCACTAAAGCTAGGTTTTTTGTATTTGTATGAAATGGGCCATGAGGAGTTCCATTGTGTTTTCAATTCATCAATTTTTGTTGATGTGGGTATACTTCAATTCACATTTTTGTGGATTCAGTTTTGATTTAAATGTAATGGGATGAACCAGGGTGGGGCTTCGTTTTAATTTAAATTGAATCGGTTGGTTTTGGTTTAAATCCAATGCGTTGTTGTCCAGCTGGATTTTTTTGTACTGTTTTGATATCTGCTAATATGTTGGGATTGTGGGTTTTCAATTTCCCCTCTCTCTAGTAGTGCTAGACCTCCTTGGAGTATCCTCCCGGTGCAATCTCTCAGATAGGTGCTTCTATTGAGACAAAGGTGCTTGCTTGTCTTGCTTCTTCAGATTAAAGTGTGGAGGTTCTCATTCTGGTTGTGTTAATGCCTCTATCTTGTCTATGGGGCTGGAGTACTGGAGCATGCCCATGTGTGTTTTCCTGTCTATGTTATTCCCCTATCTTCGAATCATTGGCCCTATCATGGTTGTTGCTTGGGATTTCTCCCAAGCATATGCTAAAGAGCACCTATTAACTTGTAATAGTAGTCTCAATGTAAAGCAAAGTAAATAATAAATGTAAACAGTAAAAAACAAACTTAATCTAGCATGTGCATTCTAGATTCAAAAATGATAAAAAATGAGATCTATGAGATAAATAAATAAAAACTTGAGTGTTTTGTATTACCTCAAAGGTGAGGATGTTGGAGGTTGAGCAGCTGCAAGGTGAGGCTCTCCAATGCTCCAATGATCTTTCTCTTCTCCAAATGCAAGTGGGAATATGGGCCAAAAGGGGTTTCCAAGGATGGATCTAAGCTCAAATGGAGGCTTGAGATCTCAGGGAAGAAATTGGTGGCATAAGGATAGGATGAATGAGGATGAATAATGAGGAGCCCCTATCACCTTTTTATAGTTTTTGGTGATGGGAAATACAACCATGGTTTGAGGAAACTAGTGGTATTGCTAAAATGGTTTAGGTCTCTTTTTCCCTCTTTTTCCCTCTTTTTCCTCTTTTTTGAATATTTTTATTCCCTTTTAATATTTTTGGGAATTTTGGACCCTTTTTGAGGGTTTTTTTTTGTGTTTTTTTAGGAAAAATACATATTTTGAGGGGGAAAAGGTGTATTATGTTGTTTTTGGTGACCTTTTCAAGGTTTTATAGGTGCACATGGTGGGGCAAGTGGACAAATGGGTCATGTGAATAGGGAAATGGGCTAGTGAGCACTTTTTGGGTGTTAACAGATTGCCCCCTGATGTGTGAGGGCAGGAGCTCATCATATGGCCGATAGACATTATAGTTCCTTTCTCTTTTTCTTGGGGTTTGGAGGAGAGAAGAGATCGATCAGAGATTGGAACACTGGGCCCATGCAAACTGCACAAACTAAAAATTACATAGCCTCAAAATGAATGAGTAAGAATCTCTGATAATGGATGAGGTGGGCATACCCATGTTCGTATCAAGATACAAAAAATATAAATGAGGCCCCAAAAAGGGGACATGATCAATACATGTAGAACTATTGTGTACATAATAATGTTCCAGGGGGGACACAATATTGGGACATACTTCATGGTCATACCATGACTAATATGAAAAATGATACATTGGAAATGAGCACCAACCGTTCTAAATGAGGTGTCAGAAAGGTTGATGAACTGCTAGATATGAAGGTATCCAACAATTGGGGTACTTCTGAATATTGTCGCCAGGCGCAGCCTACATTTCTACACGAATATTTAACTTTTGTTTCCTTAAATGGACTCTGGAAATGTGGTAGAGTCAGGTGACATCCAGGGTCTTCATCAAATAACTAAAAGGACTAATACCATGTACGAGTCTCAACGATGCGATCAAGGTGTTGATGTCGAGCATGTGAGAAACAATCATTCGGAGAGGCAATACGGGTTCCTTTTAGAATGATACATAGACACTCATCATTAATGGTGATGAGTCCAAGGCACATGGACCTCTGGGTCTATCCTCTGGAATAGATTGGTTGGCGTCGAGAGAGGGAGATATTTCAACTATCAAGGAAATGATGTTCCCTTAATAGGAGTGCGAGGTGTACAACCAAAGGGCGATAATAATGATAATGGTACTGACTCTGGGGAATGGGGAGTAATTGGGGTCATAGAGTAGGTGGACTGAAACTTCCTTTGTTCAGAATCTGATGGCATGGATGACCTGGAAGCATATGGAACTGTCCTTAGGTATGGGTATCATAGCTGTAAGGGATCAGGTGTATGAACTGCAATGGGAGAGGTTGAAAAGGGAGAACTGATGTATGTTATCTGGACACTCTCAAGGTGGCATATCGCAGAATACTCTAAACAAAGGAGACAAAATTGGGGGAGCTTCCATGATAATGTGACTAGACATGATCTGTTGTGGCACCGAGAGGCACCATTGGGGCCTTCTTTATGGTTTAAGGAACTCAAAGAAGGGATAAAAGTATGCTCATAATGGCACTGTCTTGTGGATTTTTTGCGAGCCCAGGACTGTTCATGCTCATGGTTGCTTTCAATATTAGAGAGTTTGAAAGTAGTAAGTAGACTCCAAGGGGGTTCTTTTTCATGTGTTAGTCTTCAAAGATTGAAAAAGTATAAAACCATGCAATGAAGAACTCTTCTAGACGATGTGACTAGAGTATACCTTTTTCATTATTAGTCTACAAGGTCCATAAAAGGGGTAAACTTATTCCAAGTAGAAACCCTTTCAAATACTTTTAACGAGCATGAAAGGAAGCAAGATTGCTCGGTGATCTTTTTATTGTTTTAGGAGTCAGAAAAGAGTTTAACAGAAACTCCCTAAGTGTCCTTTTCGTAAAGGAATTGATCGGCCGAAAAAGGGGTAAAATTATACCGAACAAACTTGGTGTTGAGTCAAGGAGGAAATGTTCGATTGAGGGACAAGCATGGGAACCAAGAATTGTGGTAGGGGGGGAACACTGATGGAGCCTCCTTGAGGGTTGATGAAGGATGGAAAAACAATGCCTTAATTGCAGTATGGATGGAGTGTAAGGCTCATGCAATAATTTTGTAAAATCTTACAATGGCCGATGTGGCACACAAATCGAGGTGACAAAGTGTTGGGGCAAAATGTCAAAAAGGTTCTGTTGGTGAGGGCAATAAATGATCTCAAGCATCATCACGAGTGCGGAAAACTGAATTCGGTGATATAAAGAATGTAAAAAATGGATAATGATCGATGTGGCACGTGAACCGAGATGATGGGGGCTTTTTGAAAAAATGCCCAAAAATTTTGGTGGTGAGACTGAGAAATGATCTCAAGCATCATCACAGGCATGGAAATATGAATCCGGTGGTGCAAATGGTGCAAAAAACAGAGGTCATAATGACTTTGAAATGGTTAGAGGAAAAAACTAGGTTAAAAAATGGTTACAAATAAAGGTGAGCCCACCAAGCCAAGGATGCAGTGGTGGGGAGAAATGATGACCCGCGGGGGAAGAATACTAGGTGTATCAAATCAAATCCGATATACAAGTGACATGTGACCTCAAAAATGGTCGAGATTACGCATGTGAAAAAGTGAGCAAGGTTAATGACCTGCCCCCATGCTATGTGCATGGGGTTTGTGATTATGGATCAGATATGTGTTGGTTTGAACAATGGGATCATTGAAATATTGAGATAGATGTGATGGGGAAGGTTCAAAATGATTGATCATGCACCCTATCCTAGGTTCAAGGTAAATCTATTATGCCCCCTAACTCAAAGGTGTCAATGTGGTGCAGATGTTGTCTCAGAGAGGGATCAACAGGGCATCGAGCAACTGCTAGCGGGGGGGTGTACCATTAGGTTGTGGCCATGGTGGCATATTGGAGTGATGTTATGATGATGGGGGATTCCCCTTATGGGGTGGATGCCCCCAGTATCTCAGACAAGAATGATAATGATGATGAGTAGGTAAGGTTTTGGGCTTGTCCCCATGTTGTGGACATGTGGTTTCCTCATCGATTTGAAAAGGTTGAACATGTGTGTCAAAGGGATCAGTGAAAGGGGTTGATTGGATAGAGGGGTCTCCATTGGAAACCATGTAAATTGTGTTAATATCTTCTATGGAGGAAGATGGTGGGGGATGAATTTCCTCAATAAGAGGAGGGGATGTCTCTAGGTCAACATTATTTAGTTCGTATAGAGTTGTTCTATAATCTGGGAGATGAGGGCAGTGATGTGAGTAATGGAAGTAAATGTCACATATCTGTAATGTCCCATAAATAGTAAAATAAAATAAAAAAAATCTTTCAACTTACTAACTTTCCTAACACAACAAATAATCATAAAATTAACTTCAGCACTATAGATGATATGCACTGGTAATTGTTTACGATATCCTTGCTAGGCTTAAGTTTCTCTGGAATCATAATCTTACTTGGTTGTGAGTCTTGTTGGTTTTGTGGAAGTGATAAACAATTATTATGGTAATTCTATGGTCTTTACGTCAAACCAGAGTATTATCTTAAGGGAACTTTCTGCTCACTTATTTGTAGTTTCACCTGCATAAAAATAATTGTCTCAATGTTACCTCAGGTGAAATTGGACTCACGTTGATGAACATAAGGCCCATGATGGGGAATTGATTGTTGTAACAGAAAAGGGAAAAGAAGTAAACCTTGACAGGACTGTCGAGAGGTAAGGGTGGCCTTGGAAGGTTCTGGTCTTACTTAGAATTTTTGCTAATGTATCTATTCTATGTTTTCTTTGTACAGGTATGGCTAAAGGAGATCTATTCCTTGTTCAAGCTCCGCCACAAGAGGAATAAGTCATGGTTTTTTTCTCAAAGTGTAGTGACTTCAAAAAGTGGAGGACCTAACACCCAAAATTATGGTTACAAGGGTTATGGTGATCATATTTATAATTCGTTGTGCCAAACTATGGAGTATGGGTTACATACAACCCCACAACTTACACTATGGCGCTTGGTGGTTTTTCAAGGTTCATTAATGTCGAGTTGGTGGACATTAACTATCCCTTGGTTCATATGTATGTTCAACCTAGCTAGCTTGGACACTTTTCGAGGTCTTTGGGGTTTAGGGCTGGTATGGTCACTCTGCATTTTCGTTTCTTCCTGGAGGAGGTTTTCATGCCGGACCTCAGCTATGCTCATGGTCCTGGCACCAAGGAGCTGCGAAAATGATGAAAGAATGTAACCCCCTGTTAAAAATCTCAGGTGATAGTTTCGTCCTTCCTCTTTTTTGTTTCAATTGAAAGTCTGGTTATTGGTAAATCTCAGGGTTAATGCGAGTTTTTTTTTTTTGCTTGACAGGGGAGGAATGGCATGCACTCTTGCATGGCTTGCTAAAGATGGCCAGGCCATTCGATTTAATGGTAAGTCCAGTCCTAGCCAACATGCTCCTTCCTCTCGTAGTCGTGATAGGGTTATTGTTTGAATTGTTATTTTGGAGGCTTCATGGAGCCTTTGGCTCTTTAGTTTGAATGAGGCCTGGAGGTTGCCATTTGGCTGGACCTGGAGTTCATATGTAAATACTGTTTTGTTTTTTTGGAGAAAATACAGTACTCTGTCTCTGCTATTTGAACCTTATGGAAGATTCTAAATGTATAAGCAGATGTTAGCTGTTGTATGTATGGTTCTGGGTTTGAACCATCCTAGAAATACCTGCATTTTGCTATTGGGATTTGTATTTGACCCTACGCTGGGACTGTATGCATTTCTATAATTTTTGCTTTCACTATGGCTCCATCCAGTGGTTTTCTAGGTTTGATGTTTATGTATTTGCAATGGAAGTGTATAAAGAAAATGGATGAATAAAGTCTGATTTTTAAGACCCTAGCTGGTTTACTGTGTGTTGACACTATGTTTCAAAATTTGAAAAGAAGCTCAAAGGAAAGGCCCCCCAAAAAAAAAAATTACCCAAGAGAAAAGGGACTTAGAAGAAAATTGCTAAGTATATGAGAATTATAATCAAATCGACAAACAAAAACCATAAGCGCTATAGTCCGATGACAAATATTAAAAAGGTTAAACTTTAGCTAGATCCGATGGCAGAGATGTTGAGCGCAAGGATCGACGGTTGTCATGAGATCCCGCATCGCCAAAAGGCACAACTGCAATATATTATAAGTGGTTACGGACAAAATACCACCGGAGTACGTGGCGCATTTTCATTCCTCCGCATCGACGTGATGGTGGTATCACAAACCACCAAAGCACCATGTGGAACTGCCAAAAAATATCATAAGGGATATGTGGGCCATGGCACGTGGAAGACGCGGAGGTGTATGGGAACGAGCTCGCTAGTTGATGGAAATCCGATGGTCGAGGTATAATCCAGGAGATCAATGGATGAGATCTTTCCGCATCATGGAAAGTGCACGTTTGATGACTTGGGAAGTGGTTGCGGATGCAAAACCATGCTGATAGGTGTCAAACGTTGGTTGATCTGCATGGATGTGTAACTGGTAAGGAAAACAACTGATGGAGGTTGTAGATACTACTAAGGCAAGATAAAGGCACAAGATCTGACTGCCCGACTCACAAGCACGTGTGGTCAATGGTCGAAAGACTAAGTACGGTGGGAAAGCTACAAGCAAGATAAGAAAAGCACCTATATATAAAATAAAAAGTCTTTCAAACGGAATAATTCTTATGTGTCGCTGACATTGAGAGCTTCTGAAGACCGGTGGAGATTGGCAGTTGCGTTAGAAGGATAAAGGATGTTTCTGCACAAGTAGGATCTGGTGACCCGACTCACATATTTTAAACGAAAATTTGTTTTTAAAACAATTTAAATGGAGATTGTGCATGATATGGACATTTTCAAAGCCAAAGAAGCCCTAGAAGATAGAGATGAGGATATTTACAATAACCCAATTAGGTTACCGGTCATTGATATTAAGTTTAAACTATCTAGGTTATTAGAAGAAGGTATAGACATACACAGAGTTCACCAGTCATCCTTGTTAGCCTTCTTCCCAGATCAAACCTCATCTTTCCCTGAATTTGTATCATGGTGTGTCGATAATTACTCAAAAGAAGAAAGGACTATGTTAGGAAGTCAAAAGACCAGAGTTGTCTGTAAAATTGAGCCTTCCATCATAACCAAAGCCCTAGAAATCAATTTTTCCCAAACCCTAGAGTCCGAAAGTTTTTCTGAAATTTCTGTCATTGAGTCTTATCGTCAAGTCTTTCCAAATAGTAGAGAAAATTACCTATCTACATGTCTTAAATCAGAGACAAACATTTCAGATATACCTTACCCTATGGATGTCACTTTATTCGAGCAAAATACCCAGTTGGTCCTGACACTGCTAGCTTTAGTCCTAGGGTTCAACATAGACATGTACGTAAATGAGTTTCAGTTAAGTCTTTTGCACAGAATGAGTACAGTTCCACCAGGGATTGACGAAATCCAAATACCTCGACTTAACTTTGAAGAATTCTTGGCTGAAAAGATTCATTACCAGTTAGTCAATTTCCTTGCTCTCAGACACTTCAGATTCTAGTCAGTTTTGATGAAAATGGTCATGATGGCCAGTCACGAAGAATTACAATTTCCTGAGATAATTTTCACAAGTTCATTGGAGAATAATATGTTTAATTACATAAATTATATGCTTTCAGAGATTTATTGAATGATTTCTGAAGAAAGGTTCCCTAGAGTACTGCCAAAGATGGAGACATACATGCAATTAGGTGCAGAGTTCATTGTAGAGGATTGGTTCCTGTCAAAAGATAGCACAGTGATCAGATTGTATGGTTTCAAACATAAACCCTATGTTTTGGCACCATTTCTCATCGTAAGGGTTTTCTCTTTGGATTTTCTTAGGAAAAAACTAATTGTTGAAGATAATAATTTCTTGTTTTTCAAACAAGCATCAGATATCAAGTATCCATTTACACTTGGTCCATTCATAGTGAAAAACAAAAACGCTGCTATTTATATAGAAAAAATATTGAAAGATATGGAATTTAAGACAGGCGTGGCACTTGAATATGATCCGTTAAACATAATATCAAAGCGGAGAATGGATCATTGCATCACAGCGCTGGACCATCAAGTGATCGAGGGGATGGCCGATAGAGCAAATTGGTTAGATTATAAGGAAAATAAAGAAATCATTTCTGATTCTCAAGGTAAGGAAATGGCATTGACAGATATGACGGTAGAGACAGAAAACACGATAAACACTGCAATGGTGGTGTCTAAAAGGCCCATACAAGACATAGTTAAGAATGAAAGTGAAAGAACAGAAGAAAGAAAAAAGTTAAAATGGAATGAGCAACAAGATCTAACAACATTTTCAGAAGATGAAGAAAAAACTGAAGTCAAAATACCAAAGGTCATGGTAAATGAATATAGTATTCAGGAAGCCTAGGTAAAAGAAGATGTAAATAGGCCATGTAACATAATGGATGTTTTTAATGAGCACAGCCAAAATAAACAGGAATCGTCTCGGCAAACTAGCCAGTCGTTTCCAAAAGTTAGGAATATCTCTAGCACAGAAGTTAGTTTGTTCACGAGCAGGAATATTAAGGAAAATTATTTGAAATTATCAGTTGTCACTAAAGATAAAATCTTAGAAATGAAAGTTGACTTGTCAAAAATCAATGCCCCAGATAAAATCTTACTACACAGGTAAACTGGGGAGGTCATTTATGCAAACTATTTAGGAGTAGTCTTGAGAAGTGACAAGTTGAAAAATATTGTGGATAAATTAAATAACTAGTTGAGATGGGAGAAAAGTGAAAATAAGTCTCGACAGCAACAAATAAAGAAATTGCAAATAGATTTGATAAATAATGAGGGGAGTGCAGGAGCAAACTTGCTCAAAGAAAAGGACAACATGATTCTGACATTAAAGAAGAAACTCAAAATTCCAGAAACTCAGCTCATTCAAGGAGCAAAATTGACCTTATTAGAAAAAGAAAAAGAAGAATTGTCCGACGAAGTGAAAAATGTTACTGCCAAGATGCTGAAACTCGTTGAGGAGAAAGGTCAGTTGGAAAAAGGGAAGAGCTGTTTAGAGGAACAATTGGAAGAGGTAAGGAAAAAGTTGGTAAGTTTAAGCCAGCAGCCAGTACATGCAGGATCAAGCGGAAAGGAAAGTGGAGCAGACAGCCTCCCGCAAGCCATGTCACAAGTAAGTTTAAAGGATGTTGAGATTAGGGAGCTAAAGGACGAAATGGAGAGACTAAAAGAGGTAAATGAGACCAAAAGTAGAGAGGTTGAAACTTTGCAAGGAAAAAACCAAGAATTATCTGATAATAACTGAAGATTGACAGCTCATGTGACAGGACAAGCTCCCATGCAACGGTGCAAACATATGATATGGGACCTGATAATAAAAGAAGTTGAAAAGTTGAGGCCATACCTCGAGTACATGAGGAGTAAAGAAAAAGTAGCGAAAGACGCTTTCGAGAGTTGCACAGCTATGAAGGAAAATTTGCACAAAAAACAAAAAGAAACAACACAAAATGCTATTACATTTTTAAACAGCTTGACTGAGGTAGATTTGACAGGGATGAACATTAAAAACAGAATTTCAGTCATCACATGGGCCAGAAGGATTATTGGGAAATACTCACATGTTGAGAATATTGAAGCTAAAGCTGGAGAGATGAGGGAGAAGGTAATACATTTCAAAAAGCAATTCAAGAAGCTAATGGTCAACAAATTCCCTACTTTCTGGGATGCAAACAACAAATTGATTGCCCCAAATGAGTACAAGAAGCTACTGTTTGATATACGAATGAACCATGAAAAGTTTCATCATTTGGAGCACTTGCTTACAGGAAAAATCTTGATGGAAAAAATTGCAGGAGACTTTGAAATGTTAAATATGATAGTCTCAATTCATGAAAGTCTTCCCCCTGTTTCTTATGCAGATCACATTGAGATGTGAGTCTTACTAAAGGAGATGGCAGGTTATGATCTACCCACGGTCGACCAATATAACTACGTAGATAAATATGGAAAGATGAGATACTCTGTTCATTCATGAAGATGCATTCAGAACTCTTGCCAAGTGGCAAAAATGATTTTTTTTATTTTAAAAATTTGTAATATTATTTGAAGACTTTTATTTGTTAAGTTAAAAACATTTTTAGTTACTTGTTAAAAGAAGCGGTTATGCCAAGCTTCTTCTAAATTTTGTATAAAAGACAATGAGAATAAATTTTGAAGGGGTTGGAAACCTCTTGAGAGGCATATGAGTGTTAAGATCAAGTTTTTGATGAAGTGAATAAAGAAGCATACAGCGATAATACATATTTTTTGAGACCAGAGATTGATGTGTTGTTCATATTCACAGTCTGTCTTTTCCCTTTTCTACATGTGCATGTTTACTTCCTTTGTTATATCTTCCATTCTGTTATTCTTCTATGCTTAAATGAACGTCTAAAATAGATTGGGATTCATACTGGTTCTGCCTCAATTTATCGCATTTAAGTATCCATTCATTTCTCTAAAGTTGACAATGGATTCATCCTAGATAGATGCCTATTGTTGATGGATTGCCATCTGTTTCTTTCTATATCACCTACCAAATTAAAAATGAATTTGATGTGATAGCTATCTTGCCTCTGTGGAAATCTATTTGGTATAAATTACCTAATGGTATGTTAAATGTCTGAAATATTGACTCAATTCCCAATGTCTCTTGTTTCCTTTTCAACCAAGAAAATATTTTGAGAAATTTGAGTTTCTTTCCAGTTATATTTAGCCTTTACATATATTTTGTGAGAGAGCCCTCTATGGTAGAAAAAAGGGCTAATTTTTTTGCCTAAAGGTTGGTTTGAAATAAGTTACCTTAGGTGTTATTCTTTTACAACCGAGGATAAAATCTGAGTGATAACACTATGATTGCTTGGCATGATAAATAGTGACCCTGAAATAAATAGAAGTCTGTGTAAATGCAAAGATTTGGTTTCTTAACTAGTTTGGATACATCTTCTAGTGTTTGTAAAAGAAGTAGAAATGGTTTGCTTAAAAGTTTAAAGAGCGATTCAACCCTCTGACCTGTCTTGGTACTTTGAGATGAACAAAAAAATCGTTTATTGCTACTTCCAGAAAATCGTAATGTTTAGTGAAGTGTAGAGAAAGTAATATCGTTCATGTTTCTTGTTTTGGAAGAGGCTGTACTATGGGTCATGTGATGAATAACTGAACACTCCAAAAGTATTCTATGGATTTTGTTTTTTTTTGTATCTCTTGGCTGGAAAATTCGATGTGTTTGAAGGCTGTAATAATTCATTGATAACTGAACCGTTGCATTTGAATGTGTGGTCTCATTTCTTGAAAAACTACATTGGGGTTTCTACCAAGTAATAGTCAGTTGTAAAGAGAAATGCAATGTCTAAGTTTGAAGTTTTGTAATCCTATCTTTCTATAAGCACCTGAAGCACTCTCCTAGTTTGTTGAGTGGAATGTTGTTTGAAGGATTAAAGGAATGAAATGAAACATCTAGAATAATGTTTGTAGTAATTACAGAGTAAAAGAGATCCATTAAATAAAATTGAATCTACCCTACAGATAATGGGATAAGAATTAAAAATTTTAACAATACTAAGGGAAAGCGTTTTCGACATATATATGTTTTCTAGCAAAGGCTAGCTTTGCTAGCCCTGCTAGACTTTTCCACTAATTCCGGGCAGAATCTTGAGTTTGATCTCGTGAGTAATGACGATGATGCTGTAATAAAGAATGGTAGAATAAATCAATGTGGTTATACTAAAGATTTAAAACATTAAATGCAACATACCTGGCCTCTTGAGTACTTGGTCTTTTCCTGTAGAATCCTAGCTGCTTGGTGCTTAAATCGTTATTGTAGTGACCTGCACAAGCAACAACGATTAATACCAAACCTGTTGTGTCTAGTTAACTTATTAGGACGATTGTCTACAGCTGGATCACTTTGGGGCTACCACGTTCCTCCCAACCTTGACCCCTGAACCATTCCCGGTTCTATCTGGATCCCCCCAAGCTTGGTCCTGACATGCAATGAGTGAGAGAGAGAAGTCCTAGGTCCACTTCTGGTTCAGATCTGGAATTTTTTGAAGTAAGGCTGCTTCAGTTTCTTGGAGTAGAATTATTTTACTCCCATTACCATAAGAGAATGATAATTGAAGAAGAAAAAGAAGATCCCCCAAAACTTGGGATCTACCCTCTTAAGTAGGGGAGTCTTTTTAAATTTGACTATTGGAACAACAACTTCTTTAAATTTAATAATTGATAATTATTAAAAAAAGAAATTGAATTATTTAATTACTAGTTCTTTTGAACTAGGACTCTTCCATTGTTTTAGTTATGAGTGGTTAACTTTAAATTTTCCAATACAACCATAATAATTATACTTCTATTTAATTGTCAATACCTTATTAACAATAAATAATAATACTAATAAACATAATTTCCATAGTTGTATTTCCATCTAAGTATTAAAGTACTATTAATATTATTTTCCAAGGCGGATGCTCATTAAATATTAATACTTCATTATTAATTAAAATTAGTGTGGCATCCCAAAATGCCTGACTAAGTGCTTGTAAGGAGTCTTTTTATTATTTGTTTAAATTCTTTAATAAAATATTAAATCTTCTTTCTTCCCAAGATACTTTTTAAACAACTTAGGGGTACGGTCCACTTCTTTGGATGGTCTTTCGGTGGCTTGGTTAGGCACCTTTAGTCTCTCTCTTGCATGTCGGATTCCCTCGTTTAACATGGTAATTCCCGCAGTAGGTGATGGCTAGTAAAAGATGAATCATTTAATTATTTAAATAAATGTGATGAAAGTGCTCTTTAGAGTGTTTCTGACTCAACACTTTGAAACTCCGTAACCTCCAGTGCTCTTCAAAGCCATTTAACTCAACACTCTCACATGGGTGTTACTCTAGTGCAATTCCAGAGTCCCTGCTCAACACTAGTGCTAGAATGTGGTTGTCAGGCACATCTAGAATATTTAAGTTGCCTCGGATCCAGTATTCTTTTTATCAAGCTTGGAGTGCTCCAGGGTTTATGCCCAACACTCAATGTACATCAGGGCTTACTCCCAGTACATTGTATTTCCTCTAGGTACATCGGGGATTTTTCCCAATACGTAGGTAATCTGTGTGTTTCTGAGTCCATGCTCAACACACTATATAAATCAATTATTTCATTCACATCACTGCACATTATGTAAGAAAAAGGGTCATTTCAGTATATTAGGGCTCTGTGCCTGCATCAAAACATAATCAGAAACATTGGGGATTCCTTGCCTAGTATATAATCAAATGATAAAATCCAGTCAGGGTCCATGCCCAATAAGTCAGTATACAAAAGGATAAATCATATTTACTAGGGCTTATGCCCAATAATCAGAATAAATCACATGTGGTTGGGTGGTGGCCCAATATAACATCATAAAAGAAAGTCAGTCCAAAATTTTGGATATTACAATATCGCACAGGGTGATTGGTATGCAACGATTTATCGCGAGGCTGAGGAGGCAGTTCAAGTTTGACCATTGGAATGTTAGCATCATCATCCAACATATTCATGTGATCTTGAAGTCTTGGTAATTGTGGACATTGATGGGTGGGATGGCCTATGTCGTTGCCCAAAGAGCACTTGGGGGAGCACGAGTGGTTAGGGGATTCTTCGCCAATTTTGCAGTCCCTGGGGTGGTGCGGGTTGTGGGTCTAATGGTATAGGTTTGTGGGCCTCTACCCGCAATGTTGTGGAGTGGTGGGGGAGTATAAAGGGATGTTGATGCGGTGGCCATTGTTGGGGGTGGTCAGTTTTGGAAGTTCACGACATCACGGGGTGGATGGTTAGAGGTATTGATGGGTTGCACTAGTTGTAAAATGACATTTGGTGTTGGGGGAGGAGTTGGGGCAGGAAGGTACCACACAGGTAATCCTAAAGTTAACCCTGGGAGATTGAGAGTGGCCATTACTGGTGAGCTAATGGCTCCTTAAGGGGGGAATAAAAATGGGATAGTGTGAATCGGTGTTGCTCCGATATGACTAGGCTCTATCGGTGGTTGTGGCAGTAATGGGGGCTGTTGAGTAGGTGGTTGTGTGTTGTGTGGAAGGGTGCACAAGTCAGATATTTCAGTTATCCGCAAAGGGGGTGGGATATATTGGAACGTGGAAGCCAATCGAGTATCCATGTATGTCCTAGGTCCGACTGTGGAGACGAATGATGTGGGTGCGCTCTGGACTAGTTGTTCAATCATAGGGAGAACATTTTCAAGTGCAGCGGGGGATAATTGGTTTTGACGTGTTTAGAGATTCATGTCGGTCGATGAAATCATAAGGATATGATGAGTACCTCAATCAATTGGTTGGTTTGTGTGTGCAACGTATGTGATTTGTTGTTGTCGTGTTGTGGTTCCTTGAGGAGGATCCAACATATGAGTGTTCGCCAATCCTTGTGTGGGAAAAGGATTTTGCGGCACCATGGGTTGTGCTTGAGGAGGTGGTGCTGGTTGTGCCACATGCCTTTAGCACTGGGCGTCATCAGTCCATAGTTGACATGCTCACTCCCAATGGGGGCAAGTGTGTGTGTAATGGCCGTATACCCCGCATATGGAACATGGGTGGTTTGTTCGTAAATTGGGGTTCTTACCCTATTTCGGTGGTTGATCAGGGTTTTGGTTGGCGGGGGAAGCATTGTTGTTGTTTGGAGGATAAGTCTGAGTGACTGGAAGTTGTGGTGCAGTAAGCGCTGCCTACGGTGGGTAATAAGCCATTGGGGCTTGTGAGTGAACAGGAGCATGTGTGGCCTGCTGATGGTAATACATAGGGGGTACAATCGGAGGTGGATAGGCTGATGGTGCGTGACCATAACACTGTGGTGGACATGAGCATCCATGAGTGTGGTGGGGGTGGGCCATGGGAGCATATGAAGTTGTATCTCCAAAGTGAGATGTGGCCCATGAAAGGTCAAGGCCAGTATTATTAGGCATAATTGAAAAGGGTTAGTTTTGTGATACAACTTGTCCAATGATGTCGTCGGCGGCGTGGGATGCCCCCGATGCATTAGTCCTAGAGGAATCGCCACGGGGAGCGTCAGGTAAAATGGTATATAACTAGCCACACTAAGCGTAGATTAAGTCAAATTGTCGGGCTTTTAAAATGGCTGCTTCTTCCGACTAGGGTTGTTCAGAAGCCACATCCTTAGCAATGAGGGGAAGAAGTGATTTAAGAAACCAATCCAAGAAAATATGATAGTCTAGCTTGATCTTGCATAGACTCTGATGTTTTCGCCACTCATGGATGTGGTCTATGATGTGGGTGGCCATATTTTGTCTTCAAGATAGTAATATTTCTACTCCTGCATCATAGCATACGGGTAGTTGAAAGAACTGCAGAAAATTTGAGGCGAGGGATGTGAACGTAGGGTGTGTCCCATGTGGCTGCTCAATATACCATTTGGTTGTTGAGACAGTGAAAGTTCTTTGTAAAAGTTGGAGTCGAATAGAATCATCGATTATGGAGTTTGAAGAACACCATAGAAGACATCATATGATTTTGTGGGTCTTCTCTAGCCTTCCCTTCAAAATTGGGGATGTCTGACGTGATTTTTGTGGGCATGGGGGGACACGTAGGGTCATGCCTAATTGGGTCACTGGTTAACCTTGCCAGGTCTGGTAATTTCAGACTAGCCATAAATGGCAGACTGGCAGATGAGTGTGACATGGTCACTGGGGCATAGGTGCTAATGGTAGCATTATGGATTGGGCCACTACCCCCAAGGGTATGCCAATTGAGAAAGGGATGTGCCCCCCAACCAACGTTGTGTGGGAGGGGCCTGCGCCCCCAAGTGCAACATGAGTTACAGATGGGTTTGGAATGGTTTTAGTAATTACTGGGATCTGAGCAGTGGCGGTGAGAGTGGGTGCGGGCCCCATATTGGGCATACCTATTGTAGGTATGGGTCCTGTATTGGGAATACCTGTAGTAGGTGTTGGTCCTGTATTGGGCATGCCTAAAGTAGGTGTGGGTCCCATATTAGGCATACCTAAGGGGGTTGTGGTAGTTGTGGCTACCGTGGTGGCCATTGTGGTGGCGGGGGTTGTTGATGTGGCATCAACAGTCCCTGTGAAAAAGGAGTCAAAATGTGATCCATCCATGGGAATAGTTGGTGCTGTCTGTGTAGGATGTTCGGCTTTAGTCTCAAAGTTAGATGTGAAATGAGGTGCGTCAGAATCGGATGACGGGGCTCTATGTCGCTGAGGTGTGGAGTCAAGGGACAATGCTCTACATCTATGATGAGTAGACTCAAGTGAACCGTATTGAGGGGGTTCACCCAAAAAATGTTGAGATCGTCTCAGGTAATCAATGGTGAGAGTTTTCTAGTAAGGCTAATGGATGGTGGTGAGATAAAATACTCAAAACCCTAATGCTACTATGTGTGCAGGAGGGGAGTGTCAAAAAACAATGCCTCTCAGGTCAACAACTAACCTCAAAAACACTTACTATAATAGTTGTGCTATAGTAAGTGGAGTAATCAAGAAATGTGGTCAAAATACCAACAAGCAAGCGGCTCCTAGAAAAAGTGGTGTACTCACTAGACCAGGGGGGTTAGTACAGCAGGAAAACACCTAACTAAAATGGTATTATGATTAAACAAAATGTATCCTCTGCAAGGTTATGAAATCCAAGTAAGATGATATGAGTTGTAGAACCAAAGGCTAGATATCCCCCTACCGGGAGGGACACTAGGTAGACAATCCTAAAAGATAGGTCACTAGGATACCCCGTTCAAGACATGTCCGGAAAGGTGAATCCCCAGCTTCATGTTCTATCATCGTTGTACTCCCATAAGGTTGGTACAACGAGAACAACGAGT
This sequence comes from Larix kaempferi, assembly GCA_027924585.1. Lineage (NCBI taxonomy): Eukaryota > Viridiplantae > Streptophyta > Pinopsida > Pinales > Pinaceae > Larix > Larix kaempferi. The sequence continues at coordinate 1,114,639 of BSBM01001175.1, read as the reverse complement.
AGGTGTCCTTCGGTGACTGAATGGATTGCGGTATTCCACCCAGGCCTCCGGAACCAGTCTTACTACTTCGACCCTCCTAGGGGAGAGGCCTTTCCGATAGATTGGTTTTAAACCATGTCAATAAATACCAGGGGATTTGTACCATAGTGTCAAAACACTATGTCTCAATTGTAAATGAGTGAGGGGTGTTATTGGAAAACCTATCCCCTCAATCCTACCTAGCTACAATATTCTTTCAGTGTTCCCCAAGTGGAGTTAGAATGTTGGTTCAGTTAGGTAGGTTTTAAGGCTTACTTAATTAAATTGTGACAGATTGTGTACCAAAATAATTTGCCTCGCTTGGGCGATTAATCACAAATCAAAATACGATTTCAATTTGCAAAAAATAAAAGGAGTTTTTAAATGTAAATGTTTTAAAAAAGTGTTTCAAAAAACATGGATTCTTTGAAATTTTCAAGGTAAAGCAAATAACATAAAAGTAAGAGAAATAAATGGATTTCTAATGCTTTGCTTGGGAAAAATATTGAGCAATTCAGCATGATGATTCTAACCTTCCAAAATATGAAACCGATAATCTGAAAAAAATGCTAAATAATCTTTCTTTCACCTAACTGAAAATTTTTAAAAAGATGTAATAAAAAAAATGTAACAAAATATAAAATAACAATGCTGCAATAATAAAACACTATGCTGTCAAAAAATCGTAGAAAACGATGCTGGAAAAAATGGGTTGAATGGGCAAAAACACAGCAAAAATTTGGAAAAATGGGCCGGCCGAAAATAGGCGATATCGTGGTTGTATGGCGAAAAGCCACAATGTGTAGCGTGGAGATATGGGCCAAAGCCATGATGTGCAACACGGCGATATGGATTGAAGTCGCGATGTGCAATGCGGCAATATGGGCCGCAGCCGCGATTTGTTGTGCGCAACACAAGCGAAAAGCCGCGATATGCAATGCGGGAAATGGATAAAAAGCGGTGATGCGGAGCACAGAAAAAAGATGCGAGGCCACGATGTGCAGTGTGACTATCGAGCCGAAAAGCGCGATGTGTAGACGAAAAAGCAGTCGCTGAAAACGAACCCGAAAATTGAAATTTCGGGCTGTTTGGGATGCAGAAAGGGCCAATGGCTAGGGTAGCAATGAAGAGGCTATCTAGTATGGTAGATCTGCAATTTTAAATGGGAAAAAACAACTAAAAACAAATATCTAAAGTAAAAATTTAATATTCAAAAGTTCGAAAAACTAGCAAACTCGCCAAAAACTGTTGTTTGGGATTTCTCCCAAGCATGTGCTAAAGAGCACCTATTAACTTGTAATAGAAGTGTCAATGTAAAGAAAAGTAAATAAGCAAATGTAAACAGTAAATCTATAATAGTAAAAAACAAACCTAATCTAGCATGTGCATTCTAAATTCAACAATGATAAAAAATGAGATCTATGAGATAAATAAATAAAAACTTGAGTGTTTTGTATTACCTCAAAGGTGAGGATGTTGGAGGTTGAGCAGCTGCAAGGTGAGGCGCTCCAATGCTCCAATGATCTTTCTCTTCTCCAAATTCAAGTGGAAATATGGGCCAAAAGAGGTTTCCAAGGATGGATCTAAGCTCAAATGGAGGCTTGAGATCTCAGGGAAGAAATTGGCAGCATAAGGATAGGATGAATGAGGATGAATAGTGAGGAGCCCCTATCGCCTTTTTATAGTTTTTGGTGATGGGAAATAGAACCATGGTTTGAGAAAACAAATGGTATTGCTAAAATGGTTTAGGTCTCTTTTTCCTCTTTTTTGAATATTTTTAATACTTTTATTCCCTTTTAATATTTTTGGGAATTTTGGACTCTTTTTTAGGGTTTTGTTTTGTGTTTTTTGAGAAACAATACATATTTTGAGGGGGAAAAGGGTGTATTATGGTCTTTTTGGTGACCTTTTGAAGGTTTTAGAGGCTCACATGGTGGGAAAAGTGGACAAATGGGTCATGTGAATAGGGAAATGGGCCAGTGAACACTTTTTGGGTGTTAACAAAAGTGAGAATTTTGATTCCTAGGGTGTTTCCTGTGTTTTTTTGGGTGGTGTTACCTCTGCACATTTTGAACCTATGTTCCTATGGATTGGGGATGCCACTGCATATCCATTGTGGTTGTTGGTAATCTCCAATGACCATGTTCTATCTTGACATACCTCCATGTCCCATGTGTTTACTGCAATGATGGCCTGTGTAATGTGTTTGTTTCTTCTCTAATGGCCCTCCTTGTCGACTGTCACATTGTTTCTTGATCTTCTAGTGATCATTCGGTCATTTGTTGTTACTCATAACATTCATTTCCACGTTTACACCCCATCTATGGTCTGCGTTTGATGACTCTACCGATGCCAATGACTGGTACTTGGCCGCTGCTATCCTTCTCGGGTGCTTGTTGGTGCTTATTGTGTTGCATAGTTGATGGAGAATCTATTTCCCACTGCTCACTATGGATATCTTTTGCTTGATGGTAGACCTTCTCTGCCCCTATTGGATAGAGATATGGGGTTGGGAATCATACTACCTGTCATTTTCATAAATTGAATTGTGGAATGGAAGAAGACAACGTCAGGACTGATACCACTAATATCTACAAATGAATGGCATTGAACTCGCATTATAGTTTTAAATTTTTTATCAGGAAGTTTCCCTTTCGCTTCAAATTCGTAAGTATTGTGGAAAAGAACACTCTCAAGATCAGAGAGCAAATTCCTCCTTTTTTCAAAATTAGATGCTTCTTTTTCTTATCTGTGTTGAATTGAGAGAAGTGGCCTCTCTCTAAGGAGAGCCACTCTTGTCGTGATAATTTACCTTATCTTCGTATTAAAGTAAGGGAATGATCTCACATTGAGAACTGAACCTTTAACTTCCTGTACACATTACCATTTTTAGATAATTTGGAGTACAGTCTCATGAAAGGACCAATTCTAACCATCATTTAATATTTATTGTATAATATTTAGAGTCTTTTTAGGAGGGAGAAAGACAACTGCTCTTGTTGGGCCCCAAAATAGCCCATTTTCTCCTACACCTATCTACACCTTTTTCCCTGTTTTTCCCTGTTTTGCCTTACTAGTCCTTGATCCAAGCATATATTTTCCCAAGCAAAGCATGGATTGCAATAGGTATAATCTATTATTGTTTTATTAAATTAATGCCTGATTTGTTTATGGTTTTGTACTCTATCTTTTAAGGTTGTGCTAATATTGATTGATTCGATAAAGGTAGCCTAGAAGCCTTTACAAGACTACAGGTATAGCAGCTTCCTAACCTTTGGAGAAGAGGCATACATGGCGCCAACTATCCCTTCTTGAATTTGGGTCGACATATCGCTTCAATAGTTCGAGCATTCCTCCACATGGACAGTTGCAACTCAGTCACAACAGAGCATCCAGGTACTAGCCAGTCCAATCAATTCGAATCTATTTTGGGCTGCGACAACATGTAATAGCTCAGGCCTGAACACAATGGTTTCATTCAAGTCCACTTATGCATGTAACTATTCCATTGCAAATTGTCAACCTGAAGATCGTAGATATCCATGGATGCTCGATATCTTTGTTAATCTAATTCATGTCATGAGGGTATAAATGTAAGGAGGCGTTCTGATCTTGGGGTTGGAGAATTTATAATTGTATAAGCTGAAACAGAGAGCTGTGACTGATTCATTATTTCTAATACAAGGAGAAAAGTTTCTTATATCTTGGTGTTTCATTTGTGTTAGCCTACGACATCTCTGTTAGAAGGTCAGGGATTGCCTTCTCATAGAGATAGTCAAGTTAAGTACGTAGTTTAATTTCTTTCCTATTGTGTGGTGTGGTATTGCATTAGATGTGTTACTACGAGCTGCAACAGTGAAATGATAATTGCATTGTTTTTGGTAGTTTATGATTACATCTTGAATAGCTCCAACTATGTGGTGTGATGGTCGACTGTGTAGGTTAGTTTATTTGATGCATGGTGTGTTAGATCAGCTATTATAGCCAAGCTCAGCTCTGATTCCTTTCAGTCATTTATTCTTTCTAGGATTTCCAATATTAATCAAATTAGAGTTCAAGCTTACTTCTAGTTTCTATTTGTTGTTATCTTTCTTTAATTCATTAGATTAGACATATTATGATTGAGTTACAGTAGCTTCTAGATGAATTAAATCAGTAGAGATTGAATACTGTAGTTTGGTAATTATAGGATTTAACTTCTTGCAAAAGTAAGTCTAGTTCATTTCATTCCTAGATCAATAACAAATGGATTGGTATTTGTAGGGAGATAATTGTATTTTGAATTCGTAGATGGATAAGTTAGATTAGTTTTAGCTATGAGATAAGTTTGGATGAGAAGATAGGTAGGATCATTCATCTCCATTTATTTAATTAGATACTTGAAATGTTTATTCATAGATTGTGCTTATTGCCATTGAAATAAAAGACTTCCCTAGGTTAACAATTCATATTGAGCATCCTGTGTGTTAGTTGTAATTAATTGGCATATAGGGTGACCAACATTTTGGCGTCGTTGCCAGGGATGGTACTTTATAGGAATAGATAGTAGTTTATTTATTGATTTCATTTTAGTTTTGATTATTTGAAGCATGCATGAATACAAGAAGAACAAATCGGGAACCCCCTAAAAATACTAGCATTGCAGGCTGACGAGGTCGTGGTCAAAATCAAGGTCAAGGAAGACATACATACATTGATGAAATAATTGCTAGAGCTGATTCTTCCACCAGACTACCATGAGAATCTCTGGGAAGCAAAAAATTTTGTTCTCCTTAATCTTAACACTTCTCAATCAACAGCGGAGAACACAACAAGACCTTCAACTCCTATTCCAGAGAAGAAACCTCTTGAAGACAAGGGAAGTGTTGTGGGTGGACTGGATAGAGAGGAGATCTTTCATATTAACGGGCATAGAGTAACTAAAGAGGCCTGGTTGGATCATCGCTAGGAACAAGAAGAAGAAAGAAGGGGAGAAGAAGAAACGAGTTGAGCAGAAGAAGCAAGGGTAGAGGAAGAAAGAGCGAAGGAAGCATTGAAGTTTTGGAGCACAATAATGGAGAACATGAGGGAGAAAATGAGTGCCATAATAACAATGAGGAGGAGGTGGAAGATAATTAGCATGGTGACACTGTTTCCACCCTCGAATTCCCTATCCTCCAAACACCAGGGGCAGCGCCTATGAAAAATATTTCACCCTCGATTCTCCTGAATTTTCATGGTAAGTCCTCTGAAGACCCAGATGAATTCCTTTTTGAGTTCGACATCCTCTGTCGTAGCTATGAAAACACCTCCAGTGCGCTGAAGCTGAAACTATTTCCATCCACCCTGAAAGGAAACACTCTGTGCTGGTTTATGAGTTTGGGTCAGGAGACCATTACCACCTGGGACCAGATGAAATGAACCTTCCTATCCAAATATCAGGAATATTGTAGAACCAGAGATAGGAAGGAGGAATTGTTTAAGATGGTTTAGAAGGAAGAAGAGAGCTTGGAATATTTTGTTGAAAGGTTGTTGTATAATTTATAGAGGTTTGATCATATTAAGATTGGAAAAGATGTACTCAAGATCATCTTACTGCGGGGAATTAGAGAAGATTTCCTTGATATGTTGAATTTGTTGAAGAAAGGGGATATCTCAAAGGAACCCTTTGAGAAGATAGTTGAATTATGTCGAATGTATTCAAGGGGATCCTCTAGAACCAACAAATAGGACAAAGATTGATATCAGGATGTCTTCACTAGGACACAGAAGTCAGTTAGTGGAGGAGCCACTCGAGCAGAAATAGGAAACTTACTGGAGAATTTTAAAACAGATATGATGAGCTCCATTTCCTCAGAATTGGATGTCTTGAATGCTAAACAGAGGTAGGTAGTAGAAGACCTAACACTAGGCGTATTTTGTCCCAAATGCAGAAAGAAGCACCCACTGAAAGAATGTCCGCTTGACAAGGTAGAGGTATGTCAGATATGCGAACTAGATCATAATACCAAGGAATTTCCTTCATTACCCAAAGTTAAAGCAGTCTTGCAGGCATCTACTTTAGATGTAGAACAAGCTTATTTTATTGCTCAGAAGAAGCCTTGGCAGCCTCGAAATCAAGGTATGAATTCAGATCCATCACCCTTTTGGAATAATATGAATGGTATGAATAATATGAATAACATGAATACACATTTCCCTTCACATTATTCTAACAACCAATGGCATCCATCTCAAACTTCAATACAAAAACCTAATTCTTGGATGCCATGGGGACAACAGTCAAATCAGCAAGCTCACTGGGATCCCAACTGGAGAAATTCGTACCCAGGAAACAATTTTCCTCACCATTAGACTCCTTACCAACAATATCCTCCTCAACTGTACCCTCACCAAACGTACTATCAGCCACAACTGCAACTCCCAAACAATGTCACACCTATGAATGCACCACTACGACCACAACTACCTGCACAACCTAACCCCAACATGAATAATAAAGCAGTTCATCAATTTGAGATTGCCAACATGCCTGCTTATTCCATTTCCCAAATTCCCTGCAATGACATACAATTACGATCAAGGAGGGTGGTGGAACTCATTATCACTGAGGATGTTCCATCCTTAGTGACTGAAGCTGGAGTGAATTAGCAATTTGAGAATATAGTCAACTTAGCAGTCCCCATTATTGAGGATGTTGAAATTCCTACTGAAACAATAGCTGAAACATAGGAAGCAACACACGATGAAAGATAGCCTACACAACTTATAAGAGAACCACCATATCCTGAATGATTGGCCTTATAGAAAATAGTGGAACAACCTAGATTCAATCTCTTAGGGGAATTGAAGAACTTATATGTGAAAATTCCATTGTTAAAAGCCTTCCATGATGTGCCCATCTATTCCAAGATCGTTAGAGACTTATGTGTAAAAAAACTAGGACGAAATCCTAGGGATCCTCCCACTGTCCATGTATTGGGAAAATTTTCTGAGTTAATAATGGGTAAGACTCCTGTGGCAAAATATGATGATGCTGGAAACCCGACTGTTATAGTACACATAGGGCACACTCAGATACCGAATGTCTTGGTATATTTAGGCGCAGCCATCAATGTTATGACCATAGTGAAACTGTGAAAAAACTGGGACTCACTAATGTTCGGTCGACCCCTACCATTTTAGAACTTCCTGATAGATCAACAATCAAGCCTGAGGGAATCCTATAGGACTTGGTCATTTCCATTGATTTGTGGGAATACCCTAAGGACTTCCTGGTTTTACAACTGAAGTTGCAGCCGTGGGGGACACGTGCTGATCCTGGGAAGACCTTGGTTAGCCATAGTAGATGCCTGTATCAGCTACCGGTCAGGGTCCATGACTATCTCAGACGGGACTGATATTAAAAGCCTAACTTTATACCCTCCAGCCCAACCAAGCTTAGAAGTTGAAACTACACTTTGGGTGTATCTGAAGGAAGAAGAAGGCATTCAACCATTATCAACAATAGGGAGAGACTTAACTTTTAAAGATGAAACAGAGGATGACACTATTAACAGTTTCATCAGTGAGCCCACGTCTGTCAATAAACATTTTTATCAAATTCTGAACAGTACATTAGATGAAACAGAACAAGAAAATCTAACAAAAGAGACTCTAGTCAGTGATGCCAATATAATTCCAGTACTTAAAAATTCGAAAAGTGTCCTAGTAGAAATTGAGCCAAGGAAAAGAGTGAACATTAACCCAAATCTTGCGCCCAATGAGTTGGAACATACGATCACTTTGCTCAAAAAACACAGGGGATATTTTGCATGGGAATACACAGATATGAAGGGTATTCCTTCTAATCTGTGTACCCATCACATGTACATCAAAAGTGACTCCAGACTAGTGTGCCAACCACAACAAAGGATGAACCCAAACTTAAGGGACATAGTGAAGGAAGAAATCCAAAAACTTTTGGAAGCGGGATTTATATACCCAATTTCAAATAGCGAGTGGGTTTCTCCACGCGTGATTGTAGCAAAAAAGAATGGGAAATGGAGGGTCTGTGTAGACTATAGAGAATTGAAGACCACTTTCCCTTACCTTTTATTGGTCAAGTCATTGATACCTTGTCTGGGAAGAAGTCTTTTTCCTTTCTAGATGGGTTTAGTGGTTACAACCAAATCCAGATGGCTCTAGAAGACCAAGAAAAAACTACCTTCACCTGTCCCTAGGGCACTTTTTCTTATAAGGTACTTCCTTTCGGGTTGTGCAATGCACCGACCACATTTCAGAGAGCAATGATTGGTATCTTTTCAGATATGGTAAGTGATTGTATGGAAATTTTTATGGATGACTTCACTCCGTATGGTAGTAGTTTCGAAGAAGCATTGAAAAATTTAGAAAAGGTTTTGGAACGCTGTGAAAAAAGCCAACTATCTTTAAGCACTGAAAAGTGCCATATGATAATGAGCGAGGGCATAGTTCTGGGGCACTTCATCTCTGCTAATGTTATTCAGGTAGACCCATCCAAAATTAAGGTAATTGAAAATATACCAACTCCTGGAACACAAAAAGATGTACGTATCTTCGTAGGGCATGCTGGTTATTACAAAAGGTTTATAGAAATTTTTTCCAAACTAGCTTCTCCTTTATTCACCTAGTTGATGAAGGATTCACAGTTTGATTGGAATGATGCATGTCAAACAACGTTTACTAAACTTAAGAAAAGGTTGTCTACAAAACCTATCTTATGAGGGACCAATTGGGCTCTGCCTTTTCATATCTCCTCAGATGCTTTAGATACTACCATTGGAGGAGTCTTGGGACAGCAGGAAGGTCATGCTCCCTATGCAATTTATTACATTAGTAAGAACCTAGCCCCTACTGAATTGAATTATATTGTTACAGAGAAAGAGTTCCTTGCCATTGTATATGCCATCAACAAATTTAGATACTACATTACTGGATATTCCACTTTTGTGCACATTGAACATTCAGCCATCAAATACTTAATGAATAAACCTATCACAAATGCTAGAGCAACTAGATGGATGTTACTGTTACAAGAGTTTGACATTACAATTATTGACAAACCAGGAAAGGAAAAAGTTGTTCATGACATTTTATCTTGACCTACTAATAATGATGACATTTTACCAGTCGAGGATTCCTTCCCCGATGAACATTTATTTGCAGTATCAGCTCATTCCCCATGGTATGCAAATATTGCTAACTTCTTGGCTACAGGTAAGCTTCCAGCACATCTGTCGAAGAGAAAAAAAAGAAATATCATATAGCAGAGTGCTCAGTACTGCTGGATCGATGGACATGTTTTCTACACAGGTCTTGACTTGGAAATAAGAAGACGTGTAAGAGAATATGAAATTTTCAGTATCCTGGAAGGTTGCCATGATGAGCCCTGTGGGGGACATTTTGTTGATAAGAGGGCAAGTCATAAGTTTTTAAGGATGGGATATTATTGGCCGACATTGTTCAGGGATGCAAAAAATTATGTTTAGGCTTGTGACAGCTACCATAGGATGGGCCAGTCTAATAGACTAGATTAAATGCCTCTTCAGCCACAGCTTGTGGTTGAACCTTTTGATAGATGGGCTATGGATTTCGTAGGGCCTATCAACCCTCCTTCAAAGCAGAAAGTTCACATCTTGGTTTGCACAGATTACATGACCAAATGGGTGGAAGTTGTAGCCTTGGTTAGAGCCAATGGTCAGGCTACAATTGATTTCCTGTATGAAGAAATTTTTACTTCGTTTGGAGTACCCAAGTAAATCATTACAGATGGTGGACCATAGTTCGTGTCTCACAAATTGAAATCCCTATTACAGAAGTTTCAAATTCAGCACAAAATAACCTCACCATATCATCCACAAGCCAATGGCCAAGTTGAAAGCACAAATAAGGTCATTGAGGCTATTTTAACAAAAATAGTGAAAACCCACCATCAATATTGGGGTGCCAGACTCCCAGAAGCACTATGGTCTTATCGCACCACATGGTGCAACACTATTGGTTTTCCCCATATGAATTGGTGTATGGAAAAAATGTTGTCTTCCCAATTGAATTTGAAATCAGAACTTTGAAGAGAAGCTCAGAGGAACCATTTGAATCAGCTTAACAAGTTGGATGAGAAGTGCACAGCTGCAGTTCATCATACATCTTTGATCCAACAGCAACGCTCCAAGTGGAATGATAAATTTATAAAGAAGAAAGTCTTATGTGAAGGAGACTGGGCTCTATTGTATGATTCACGGTTTGAAAGGGATTTCAAAGGCAAACTATGTACAAGATGGTTGGGACCCTACCATATAGACATAGTGTTTGACAATGGAATAGTTCTTTTGATCACCATCGATGAAAACCGAACACCATTATTTACCAATGGTCATCGGTTGCAACTGTATCATAAACCAGTTTCAAGGGATGCATTTCTTTCACATGTAGCAGCTGATCCAGATTACTATTTGATTCAGGAGCAAGGACCTTTCCCTATCGCTGACAATTTTTAAAAGGTTGTTGCAATTCTGCTTAAATTTTTCTGTATATAAATAAATCATTTTCTTTTCTTTTCTTTGATTTTATTTTTCAGTTTTGATGGGTTTTTGTTTTAAGAACTCTTAATAGGATTATGCATGGAAGATCACTCGAATGGGGGCAGTTGTAACTCGGTCCAAGCAATTGTGTCATTCTGGTTGATCCTCCTCTCTGTGAATAACTCCTTGGAAGAAAATAATGTTGCAGCAATAGTTACTCAGCAAAATATGGCTCATTTCTCTTTTTTGCGCAGCTGCAACACTGCTACATTCCCGCCCAAGTATCTATTTTTGCAGCTACAACACCACTCCATATGGACTATCTCTTTTTCCTGCAGCTGCAACACTGCTAAATCCCACCCAAGTCTCTTTTCCTGTGCAGTTGCGACTCTACCAAAATTTCCTATCTTTCCCATTTGGCGTGGTTGCAACATTGGCTTATCTCTCTTTACCGCAGCTACAACACTACTGAGTTGTCTATTTCCCCTATTTTTAGCTGCTGTGACTTCACCAAATTTGCCTATTCTTCCTCTTTTGCACAGCTGCAACACCACTCAAATCGCCCATTTTTCCTATTTTTAGCAGTTGTGACACTGCCAAGTTGCCTATTTTTCCTACTTCAAGCAGCTGCGACACCTCCAAAAGTGACTATTTTTCCTATTTCGAGCAGCTGCAACACCTAAATTTGACCATTTTTGTTATTTTAGCAGCTGTGGCACCGCTAAAGTTGTCCATTTTTCCTACTTTTGGCAACTACGACTCCACTAATTCCGCATTGAATCCTTATTATATCTTTGCTCATCGGTATTAGCGCTCTCCATCCTCCACAATCAACATTAAAAGCTTACCTAGTTGCCACATGTTCTTATGATCTACAGCAACCTGGATGTACTTTATTTGCCACTCGACAACTACCAACTTGTGGGCGCATGTGTGAATTGATGATCCTATCAGCGCTGTGACCGTGGAAAGTCGCCAGCTTGCAACATGACAGTTTGGCATTACATTTAAAGGTACAAAGTCTTAATCATAAACATAATTAGGCATGACTAAATGCAGTAATCAATAATGAATATATTTTGTCATTAGTCCATGTCAGTTATCCTTATCCAATCCGCCGAGACGGCAAATACATCTGATTCGTCCTTCGCTTTCATTTTTTGACCACCATTCAACCTGCCCCATGCGACAACCTGTCACCTCTTTTATACCAAAAATGGTTGTGCCAATTCCCAAAAATAACTGTGCCACCTTTCCCAAAATACCCAAATCAAACTTTGGCTATCCATTGCTCGTTCAGCATGCAGTCACTCGATGTCTGAGACTGTCACTCATTCCTATGGCAGTAGAATTTACAGGAAGCTTTACAATATGGGCATCCCGGTAAGAGATGAGCTTGTTAGCATAGAGCCTTTGAGTGCAAACAGAGAAGTTTTTACCATCTTCTAGGAAGCTGGCTGGATTGAATATTTCCAACGGTTGGCTGATTTTCATGTAGAAACTGCACTTTTGTTTGCTCAAAATCTAACCAGCACTCATTCAGAGGTTCGAGGTATGAGAATAGATGTTTCAGAAGCAATCATGGCAAAAGTAACAAGATTTCCCAGAATCAGGATGTAATGGTTTGGTCAGAAGTGCCATAATCCAACTATAACAGAAGCATTTTTGGCAGCCGGAGAGGTTGTTCAGTTGCATGCCCAAGGCATAGCGTTGGAATCCTTTCCAAATCCTTGGAACCAAGTGGTGACCATCATCAAGAAATACATTTCTTGTTAAGGTAGGTACAAAGTGGCTTACATACATGAATTCTTCCTCCTTTCACATTTATGCCATCACAGATTGTTAAATATGTCATTTTATCTTTTACAATCTCTGCAAACTATGGTTGGGTATGTCAAGGGTGTTCGACATCCTTTATATTCCCTCTCAAACCACGGGTTGATTAAACTCTTAGTCTTAGGGGCCCTTGCACGCCATAATTTGACATGGGAAGAATTTGTTGCTCTGCCAAGGGTATCCCAAGCACCTTCCATGGCTATAGGAGGTGTTGAGATGGTAAATGAGGACTGGAGTTCCTCCAATTTATCTTGGGGGGGGGGTGGAGCATTGGAAGACTAGCTGGAAGAGGTAAATATGGGGGAAGCTACGACAACAGTGAACCCCATTGCAAAAGGGGATATGATGGAACCAGTGGCAAATGAGGCAGTGATATTGGAGGCTGCAACAAAAACAAACCCTATAGAGGAAGAAACATACCCAATAGAAATTGTAGTTAGGGTGGCAGCTAAAGTAGTGGAGATGGAATCATTAGTAGCTGTAGTAGACGAAGCTGAAACCGGAGCAGTTGTTGAAGCTGCGACAGTGGAAGTTGCAGCTGTAGAAGTTGCAATGCAAGAGGAAGAATATTAGGCAGAGGTAGCAGAAGGAGGAAATATGGGGGTGTTGGATGTCGCATCCTCCCCTAAAATAAGGGGAACTATCATTGAAAAGGAGGAATTCGTGCCTCTTTCTAAAAATTTAGAAACCCCTGTGTCACAGAAAAGAAGAAAAAGGTCAGGGAATAAGGGTCAGACATCCACCTCAGCGAAGAAGAGAAGAACTAGAGTTGTTACAGCAGCAGTAGTAGCATGTAGTGAAGGCCAGTCATTGGGAGTTGGGAAGAAGAGAAGGACTCAAGTTGTTACAACAGCAGAAAGAGCATGTGCAATCGGGGCAAATATTGAAATTCCCACAGCAGAAGTAGCATGTGCAACTCGGTAAGGCATATAAACTCCTATTTTAAACCCCAAATCACAAGTTGTTACACAAGAACCTATTGTGTAAGAACCCCAAATTGAAATCCTTCCTTTTTAAAATGAGTTGTTAAAGGAGGAGGTGCAATTGCTTCAGAAGGAATTGGAGAAATGGAAGGAAGCAACCAGAAATCAGATGGAGAAGGTCTTGAATACCTTAGTGGAGGCTACAGATCTGTTAGAAAAATCATCTCCTATTTTGGGAGATGAAGAACAAGAAGAAATGGTATGCTCAGAATGTGGAGATATATTTAAATGTGTAGGGCACAGAGTCATAGTGCTGGGTTTGGTAGCACAAGAGCCTATACAAGTAAAGCAAGAAGGAGAAAGTGTACCTGCAGTGGAGTTGATGAAGGAGAAGGAGACAAAATTAGACTTGATCCCTGATCTGGAACTAGGAGAGAATGAAGAAATGAAATTCCAGCCATCAGGAAATATTGAACCATTCCAGGACTACTCTCATCTTTTAGAAGACATCAAGGTAATTCAAGGACAACCAATAATCTGAAGAAATTGAAAAACAAGATGTTGTTACACAAGAACCAACATCCTTGAAAATATTTAGTGAAATTGCAACCCAGAGAACAATTGTTGATATCGAGGAACAAGAGGAAGACGTTGTTACACAAGAACCAATGTCTTTAAAAATGTTTGCTGAAATTGCAACTTAGACTGAAGTTGTTGAGATTGAATTGGAGAGAAAGGATGTTGTCACACAAGAATCAGCATTCCTAAAATTATTTGTTGAGACTGCAACTCAAAATGTTGTTGCTAAGGTGGAATTGAAGAGATAGGATGTTGTCACACAAGAACCATCATTCCTAAAAGTATTGGTTGAGACTGCAACTTAGGTAGAAGCTACTGAGTCTGGTATGCAGGAAGGGAATGCTGTCATAAAAGAACAAGTATTCATGAAATTAATGGTTGATTCAACAACATAGACTGAAGCTGTTGAGGTTGGAATACAGGGAGAAGATCTTGTTACACAAGAACCAACATCCCCAAAATTAACTGTTAAGATTGCAACACAAGAAGAGGCCATTGCAACACCGATGGAAGAGGAAGTTGTTACACTGCCAATCCAAAATAAGGAAGCTGGAACATCTGATGATAAGGTAAGAATGCAACTATCTTAGGACATCATTAATTTAGACTCTGATGATGCAAAAGATGTGGAGGATAGAAGGATTCAACTTTTGGAGAAAAATATTTCTTTGTTACAGCTAGAGTTAGCCAAATGGAAGAAGTATATTAATCAGTGCCGAGAAGGGATGATCCCTCTCTCTGAACATAGAAATGCTATCAAAGGATTGAGGGAGAAGTGGGCAGAGGAATCAACTCTTCAGAGATCTCAAATGGAAGAGCTACAAAAATAATTAGAGGATTTGAAGGAATTCAAATCCATTCAAAAACAAAAAGATCAAATGTATGCTCTCTCTCGGGAGTTGCTGAGTTCAAGGGCCCCATCTCTTTCCTACCCAGTATTCCTATATGAAAAAATGACCCTGTTCAAATTAAAATATTTATAGGAGGGTAGAACTTTTCAATTGTTGGTCCCTTCCCCGTTCATAGAGACCTTTTTGACAAGCAGTTTCCTTGAGCAACACCTGTTGTGTGAATTATATTTGCACGATATGGCATGTCTTGGTGAATCTCGCTCTAGTCCTATTCCCTATGTAGGGGATGTCTAGTCGAGAGCCTTTTCCTATTTTGCTAATAATCGTGTGCAGTGAGAAGATTCCTTCCAGACAATCTCTATGAATGAGGCCAGTGCCAATATATGGATTAGAAGTGAACCCCAATCTCCTCATGTTCTCCTTATAAACCATGGAAGATGTTTCTTATCTACTCCAAAGACTCGACATTTGAAGAAGATGCAAGACAAGGTCATCTCTATCTGTGTTGACCTAATCTCCAAACAACAACATCTTGCTTTAGAGGGTTGGAAGCACAAGTGGTAGACTTCTTCTCCAGCTTTTAGAAAAAAGGATCCTTATTGCCTTAAGAATTTTAAACACACTCTTCCCAGGGTAGTAGGGTATGTTAATTGCATGAGAAAGTTTGGGTTACACTGGACGAGACTCAAGTTCAAATTTCCACTCATATGGTGGCCAGGAGGGTAGTACAGGGACAATTATACATTGACCAAGGCAGAAGAAAAGCAATGTTGGGAATATTCGATTGCTTGTAATGGGTTTCTGGAAGTAGGAAAGGAACTTGACATTTCCTTCAATTTTTCCTCCGACATGAACTAGGACCAGAGTTAGACTCAGATTAGTTGGATGTTGCATGAGGACATGCAATTGGATAGCTGGGGGGAGATGTTGGCCCCCAAAATAGCACCTTTTTTTCCTACACCTATCTACACCTTTTTCCCCTTTTTGCCTTACTAGTCCTTGATCCAAGTAGATATTTTCCCAAGCAAAGCATGGATTGCAACAGGTATAATCTATTATTGTTTTATTCGATTAATGCATAATTTTTTTATGGTTTTGTACTCTATATTTTAAGGTTGTGCTAATATTGACTGATTCGATAAAGATAGCCAGAAGCCTTTACAAGACCACAGGTGTAGCATCTTGCTAACCTTTGGAGAAGAGGCATACGTGGCACCAGTTTTCCCTTCTTGAGTTCGGGTCCACCTATCGCTGCAACAATTCGATTATTCCTCTAGATGTCCAGCTGCGAATGAGTCACAAAAGAGCATTTGGGTACCAGCTAGTCCAATCAGTTCGAATCTATTCTAGGCTACGACAACATGTAATAGCTTAGGCCTGAACGCAACGGTTTCATTCAAGTCCACTTATGGTTGTAACTATTCCATTGCAAATCGACAGCCTGCAGATCATAGATCTCCATGGCTGCCCGATATTTTTGTAAAATGAATTCATGTCATGAGGGTATAAATGTAAAGAGGCGTTCTGAGCCTGGGGTTGGAGAATTTATAATTTTATAAGATGAAATAGAGACCGGTGACTGTGATTCATTATTTCTAATACAAGGAGCAGAGTTTCTTATATCTTGGTGTTTCATTTGTGTTAGTCTACGACATCTTTATTAGAAGGCCAAGGCCCTCCTTCTCACAAAGATAGCCGAGTTAAGTAGGTAGTTTAATTTCTTTCCTGTTGTGTGGTGTGGAATTGCATTAGATGTGTTACTGCGAGCTGCAACAGTGAAATGATAATTGTATTCTTCTTTGGTAGTTTATGATTACATCCTGAATAGCTGCAACCATGTGGTGTGACAGTCGACTGTGTAGGTTAGTTTATTTGATGCGTGGTGTGTTAGATCAACTGTTACAGCCAAGCTCAGCTTGGATTCCTTTCAGTCATTTATTCTTTCTAGGATTTCCAATATTAATCAAATTAGAGTTCAAGCTTACTTCTAGTTTCTGGTTGCTATTTTATCTTTCTTGAATTCATAAGATTAGACGGATTATGATTGAGTTACAGTAGCTTCTAGATGAATTAAATCAATATATATTGAATACTATAGTTTGATAATTATAGGATTTAACTTCTTGCAAAAGTAAGTCTAGTTCATTTCATTCCTAGATCAGTAATAGCTGGATTGATATTTGTAGGGAGATAATTGTATTTTGAATTCCTAGATGGATAAGTTAGATTAGTTTTAGCTATGAGATGAGTTTGGTTGAGCAAATAGGTAGGATCATTCATCTCCATTTATTTAATCAGCTACTTGAAATGTTTATGCATAGATTGTGCTTATTTCCATTGAAATAAAAGACTTCCCTGGGTTGACAATTCATATTGAACATCATGTGTGTTAGTTGTAATTAATGGGCACATAGGGTGACCAACAACTCTCTGCTAGACCTGTTTACTTTCTTACTATGCATATATGTATTTACAGAAAGTCTAATATCCTTTTTTCTTATTGGTTTTCTACTAAGGGTGTTAATGTTTCGAGAATTGATTGAGTGGGTATCTCCTTTGGATTGCTTTACTCCCTGTTTTCATTGCATCGAAGAGGTGCATTCTATAGCCCAGTAGGGGAAGGTGTGTAACTCCTTCCAATCTCATCATATAGTTAACACGTGTCCTTTATAAAAAAAATAAAATATTATAAAAAATAACATTTCAGCTCAAATTATATTTAAAATATTTATAATGGCTTATATATATATATATAACTATACAACATAATTCGACTCTTTTTTCTTAATAAATTTTAACATCTTTACAACGTAACTGTTCTATTTCTCGTAGAGGTGCAAAAAAGTGATCTATAGTAGCTTTTCTTTTTGGGCACCTAGATCTCATTCTTGATAAGTATTTCATATGTATATGAGTGGCCCAAATGTATAGTATGCATCTGTCTTCTTTATTGGGGTCATGCAAAGCATGTTCATCCAAACCTCAACTTGAGATTACTAACATTGAGTTTTCATGCTGAAACGGTTGGAAGAAACTCTAATAAAATAGAGCACAAGTGGGTGAATAAGGAGAAGATTGAAGAGGTCCAAGATGGAATATTTAGTAGAATAGTTTTAAAGAGGTGGTGGAAAAAAATTGATGAAGGAAATGCATATGGTTCATTATGTTTGAATATTTGATAAGGAACTCTAATAATAGACCATTCTTCGGAAATTGAATTGCACACTTCCTGAAATAGAGACAAATGGTATTAATTAGGAATAGTTTAATCCCAATCCTTCATTTTATTGTTGGATAGGAAAATGTGGACTTTCAACTGTTATTTGTAGATGCTTAGACATGTTGGAAATATTTTGTCAGACAAGAGATGCTAGAAATTCTTTATGAGATTTAAAAAGTTATTCCTAGACAACTGGTTGAAAGAAGAAAATAAAGATACCGTAATATTGAAGGATCTTTGAGAGGAATTAGAAGAGAAAAATTGAATTGCATGAAGGAAATTGAGAAGGAAAACATGGAAGCATCCAAATTACAGAAAATCAAAGATGAATTGTAGAAAGCTAAAAAGGAACTTGCAAACAAAGATGATAAGTTTTCCAATTTGTAGGGTCTTAATCAAGCATTTGTTAAGGAGGTTAAGAACTGAAAAGAAGGAAAGGAAATCAAATTGATGATGGAAAAGGATTGTCCAAAGGAAATATTGGAAAACAAAGATGAATAAATAAAGGGTTGTGTAAGCACAATGAAGACCTTATTAGTGATGTTAAGAATGCAAAAGGTTGCCTATTTGAGGTAGAAACAAAGATCATAGATGAAGAGAAAAAAATAGGAAAGTTGAAGAAGAAAAATATTCAAGAAAGTTGAAGAATCCTATTGATGCCTCTGAAATCGTAGCATCAATCGGTTAGGGATTCTCCCCAGTAAGTGATCCCAATCAGATCACCCACCATTTGGTGTAGGGAATCTGTTCAGTTAATGGTCCGGCTACCGCTGATTTTTCAAAGATTTGTTTATTTTACCGGTTGCGGCCTGAAACACCGTTTATATATTTTATATCTAAGATGATATGCATATGCCCTAAGTTAAATGCATGCGTTAAACAAATCCATTCTAAGCTATTTAAATCTAAATTAACCTATCCTTGCAAGGAGCAGAACTTTAAGTTAGGAGTGATAACTAGAAGTAACCTTTAAAGATTGAAAAAGCTAGGCATTTTATCCCATAAATTCATTTCTAGTAGAATATAAATGATATCAAAGACAACTCTGATTATATGAAAAAAACATTCCATCACTCATAAGGTACATAAATTTTGCTAAGAAGTAAAATCATTCATAGGCGAAAAATAATTCACATAAGCCAGGAAAGATCTCACTGAATGTATATAGCAACTATTGAAATAGTTCGGCAGACACCCATTACAACTCAAAACAAAACAATGCACTAGCTTTCACAGGTCCAAATCGTTTCCCCATTCATGTAGCTGAATTAGTTCTCATACACAAAAAAAAGAAATTCTTTCACCTGCCAAAAGTCCTATCTATCTTCTTCTAATCAGCTATATATAGCTTTAGAAAATGTGCTAGGAGCTGCCACCTACACCCTAACTATCCAGATTCCTTAAATTTGTCTTGTAGTGTCCAAATTTACAACTAAAAACGTAGAAATATTACAAAAATGAAATGACCGTGGCGGGTCCAAATGTCACTTCAATAATTAGAGTATATGACGGCCGAAAATTAGAAATAAAAAGCCATGCCGTTTATGAGCTAACACCCTCTATTGTTGATGTATATGTAACTTCGAAATGCATTTATTATATTCCTATAAGAGATGTTTTATCCCTCTATACGGAAGTGTCGTCATTTGTATTGACAAGTGTCGCAAGTGTGTTAACTTGCCAATGGGTTATTAGACCACCTTATGTGGGTGTCAACCCTGATTAGATTAACCATGGGTTTTTAGACTGAGTTAGACAAGTCAGCCCCACTGGTTTATTAGGCAGGTCAGGACAAGTATAAATAGAGATCAGGAGATCTCTATTTGATCACGTCATTACTCATCTCTACATCACTCAGAAAGTGGTGCACTAGTTGAGGAGGAGGAGTAGCTTCTAGGAGAAGACTATCTCTGTACTTGGGTTGTACTATTGCTCTATCTATCTTTGAGGAAGTTGTGGGGTTTTTCACCTTAGGGTTTTCCCCACGGAAACTCTATGTGTCTATTGTCTCTTATGTTTTTCTTCTTGTGATGATTGACATGCTTGCTATGATTGATATGCATTGATATACTGTACATGTTATTCTCTCAGTAAAGATCCTAGAGTATATTGAATTAATGCTCAAAAATTAACATATGTTGATTCGTGCACCTCTGTCACAATTGATACTCCTGTTGGGGATTGCACTACTGTTGTTTTTGGCAATCCTAATGAAGTCGACCCTTGTGTCTCTCTTAATGATACTTGAGGAGCTTCTGCTGTCGCTGCTTTGTCTGCTTCTGCTATATGTTTCACCCAGAGACTAGTTTCCTTTATGATATTATTCGCATCAAGGGGAAGCATGTTCTTCAGTGAAACTTCGTGCTTGGCCAGCTCCTATTCAATGTTAGCAACCTCTACCGTTGCAGCTTGGAGACTTCCATTTAGGAGAAGTGTGTGAATTGCAGCTTGGCCGATCCATTCGTGCAGGTCTTCAGTGGTCAAAACATCTATCTTCTTCACATAATCCATTTCAGCATTTAACCCATCTCTTAGATCAAACAAACATTGGGCTTTGTCAGGAAAATCTTCTATAATTGGAGGCATTTTCATTTGGACTCCTTATTGGGTGGCTCGTATCTTCGAGTACAAATATCCACACTGTTTAAGTGTAATCATGGCCACTTCATTCAACTTTGCTCCATAATTTTGGCAAAATCATAAAAGGCAGATATCTGCTTTGAACCAGAGATGGGCTTAAGAGGTAGTGTTTCTAGGAATCCCGACCTTCCTTCTCTCCATTCCATTTGCCTCTTAATTTCCTCACTAATGCATGCATATTTCTTCTTGAGTCTAGTGGCTTTAGCATTCACTTCTTTGATTCTGGCCACCACTTGCTTTAACTTGCAAACTTCCTCCGTTATAAGTTCTTGAATCTCATATGTTTTCTTCATAGTTTCACCAGCATGCTCATGAAAAGGACTTAGGTCACCAGATTTAATACTTGCGAGTTCAAGTTGTTGCTCTAGCAATTCTTCCTTTTCTTCCAGCTTCTCAACATTCTCCTTTAAGTCATCGATTTGTTGAGCAGTATCAAACTTCTTAGATTCTAACTGTAGGTTACGGCATTCAAGATCTCTCTTTCTGTCTCTAGATTTCTCATTTGTATCACTAAAGCCCTTTTTTTAGCTTCTAGATGTTGTCATCTCTTATTGAGTTCTTCCTTTTCTAACACAAGGGTGTCACATTTCTCAATTATCAAATTTGCATAATTCAGCTCTTTGACTAGAGCCTCTTGCAACTGGCATGCTCTCTTATTTTCCTATTCTAACTTGCTCCCTAACATATGTACATTCTTTGTGGTTGCTTTAACCAAGGCTACAAAGATGGATGCCATGAGATCAGGGGCATCCTTGGTACTTTGCATGATTGTGGTTTCATTCTTAGTGATGATATCTGGTCAGAAAGGTCTCTTCACTCGAGTCACTATCTCCTTTATAATGGATTTTCTCTTTTTGCTATAAGTGAACTTTTCCCACTTGGATACTGTACTATTCTTTGATGGACTGAAAGGGACGAGCAAGAGGTCTCTTATAGAGAAGTCTATATCTAAGTCTTGTATGTTGGGACTCTTTGGATCAACATCTTCTCTGGATTTCCAATCCTCCTCCGCTTTTCTTTGTGCTTCTTCTTCTTGTTCCCTTCTAATTTTCTTATCTTCTTCTTGTTTGGAAATTTCTTCCAATCTAATTCTTTCCTCTTCCTGGACTCTTTGAGCTTCATCTTCAGCTACTTGGACCCTTTGGGTCTCTTCTTCTCGAAGTTTATCTTCCTGTGCTTTATTGTCCCTTTCTTTGATTTCCTTTAGAATTTGCTCAGTTTCTTCTTTGAGCTTTTGTTCCTCTTCAGAAAGGGCTTCAGTAGTTCGTGCAGGTTCTTTCACTTGTTGTTGCTCTACCCTCGAGCTTAGACTAGCTCCTCCTTTCCCAAGTTGGCAAATCCTTAGCTCAGTCATATTGCTAACCCCCCTGTATAATTCCTCATCTGCATCATAATAGTGAGCGTATTCAAAGGAAGTAGAAATCTCTTTGCAATGATGTGCAGCTTTACCTCGTCAATCGTTCCTATGAAAAATCTTTTCCCCAGAATGATAACCTTTTAGCTCAGTGACAAAATCTTCTGTCGTCATGATTTTTGAAAACTTGTAATACCCAATAAAAAAGGGTAAAGGCGGGAAAGATGCCTTCTTTGCCTTGTACAAAGTACTACCAATTCCATCGATAAAAACCTTCCTCACTGCCTCCTTATGAACTATGTAGTCGGTAGCATATCTAGGTAGGATATATGGGGATTTGGAACCTCCATACATTCTTATGTATGCGCCTTCTCGTGAAAAATAGAAATCACCATATTTTTCTAGGACTTCCATAACATTCTCGGATAAACAACTAGGTTCTTTATTGAACATCAACTCATATAAAGGTATGATAAACTCTTCACAAATACTTTGTAATTCCACCTGTAATTCTCAGCCCAAAAGATCTTGTACGCGGTGAATACTGGGGTGTCAGCCGAGTTCCAGATGCATCCTAGCTTTGTAAAGGGACACTTCACCACAATACAATCTATCAAGTAGGATGCCATATAACATTCTGTACTTTTCTCCACTAACCCTTCTTCTGGAACATTTATAGCCGATGACAAACTATCTGAGAGAATATCAGCCCAGTTAAAAATTGTCCCTTTGAACGCTACATAGTGAATGATAGGGATCCATTGGAGCATAAACATCATTCCATCGAGCCTCCCAAAAATTCTGCTCAGCATGAGAGTGATCAGTCTGAAAGGGGGTCCCAGGTTCTGAACCTTGTACTCCTCACTATCCTTTTTTTTGATCTGTTTTCCCGAGAGTAGCAGCTTCCTAGCCATCTCTAGGT
This sequence comes from Larix kaempferi, assembly GCA_027924585.1. Classification (NCBI taxonomy): domain Eukaryota; kingdom Viridiplantae; phylum Streptophyta; class Pinopsida; order Pinales; family Pinaceae; genus Larix; species Larix kaempferi. The sequence goes on along the minus strand of BSBM01001175.1, from coordinate 1,091,776 downwards.
TATCCATATTGACCTTACCCAGCCATTCATCATCAAGCCACTGTTGGGCCTTGGACAACTTATAAGTCGTTGCGATATAAGATGGGTGAAATGATGCAAAATCTTTTCCTGTGCTGTCTAAAAGGACTCGTGTCTCGGTATTTGCGTGCCACAAAATCCACCTAATCACTTTTGAGCATGGGAAGAGCTCTGGATGTGTGGATGCTTTGGATATGTAGGAGTTCTTGATGTTCTGGTATAGGCATTCTTCTTCAAGAAGGGCCTCAGGTAAGTCCTGATCTCTTACCATCCGATACACATCTCCCCATTTTATTTCTGGAGGCATGCCTGTGGTGCAATTCGTATCTTGGAATGTAGTTTCCATTCTTGCGTTGTCATCAGTTGCCTTTGACTTTCTCTTGCCACCTTTAGGCATTTTGGATGAAAAGACCTGTACAATAAAATTCATGCATAGGTAGACATTATAATGTAATATGAGTAGCTTAGAATGGCATTGTGCACACAAAAATAAATCTTAAGAATACTTTGACAAGTCTTCTGATGGGTACTCATTTGATTCTTCTCTGACCCGAAACTAACCAAAATAATCACCTTGCAAATGCTTAGACAGAAAATTCAGGCAATGACTAAGTGGTGCTTTGAGCTATACTGCAATTTATAATATATGACAGTTACGTATTCCCGTAGTAACATGTAATTTTGAGTATACTACATTTTACGGCATAAGGTTTTGACATGAGAATAACATGCAAAACTCCATAGTAGCGCCGAAAAAGAAAAAGAAAAAATTGCGTTAGGGCGGACAGGGTCGGTCTCAAAATTACCACACCGGTAGTTTCCACGATGGATAGAGGTATACCATGGGTTTTCCTAACATTTACGTAGTGCGTGCTTTGGAGTTCTAGAGGCTTTCATGCTCATAAAAAAAAGGGCTTCCGGGCACTTAGTTGGGTATGAGCATGGATCAGTCATGGCCGTTGTCAGTCCACAAATCTAGCCATGACTAGGATTAAAACTTAATGGAACCATGAAAATAGCTCTTACTTTGACGGGAAAGAACCACTGTAATTGAGCTTGTGAGGTCTGAAAGAGTACTAACCTACGAGGAGATGAACGTTATGTCGATGTTGACGCTTGCTATGGAATCGGCAAGCCTAAAGCAGGTGCCTTGTAACTTCAAACGGAAATGGGAAAGAGTTCGCCAACCAATGAAACAATGGGAAAAATATCAATAGGGTTGATGTCCTATATAAAGGATTTTGACGCGTGTGAGCCATTAATAGGGTAGATGCAAAAATAAAACGAGGTTAATGAGGCGTACGGATGGGTCAAATCAGCACATTTGGCATTAAGAGTGACCGCCAAAACCGGAAGGACTTGCTTAACCTTTCCGACCGTTGCGGAAAGAAAAAATGAATTTACCCACCATTGTGGGAAGACTATCGGAGTTCATCCATGGAAGAATTGCGCAAAGTTGCGAATCGAAAAACTTAATCGAGTTTCTCCGCCGTTGCGGAAAGGTTATGTGAGTGGTTCCGCCTTTTACGGGAAAGTTTTAAAAACTTAAGCAAAGTGTCCACCGGAAAAATGTCATTTTTTATCCGCTGTTGCGGAAGAGTTACTTGAGTTTGTTCTGCTGTTTTGGAAGAATCTCGTGAGTTCGTTCCGTCGATACTTGGCTCGGTTCTTTTCCTGAATTTGCGGCGAGGTTGGCTTAGATCTTCCACTGTTGCAGGGAAGTTATCGTAGAAGTTCTGTCGTTGCTTGACTTGATCTTTTCTTCTGTCATTTTGAAAAGGTTGGTCCAAAAACTCCGCTGTTTCTGAAACTTTATCTTAAAATCTCCGCCGTTGCGGATCAAGAACTTAAGTTTTACTTGGTCAAAAATAGAAAAATAAATTCGAAGGGAGCAAGCAAAGGACCTATCTCTAAAGAAAACTAAGTAAGAAAAGACTTTGATGGCCTTCAATTTCTAAGTAAACTTTCTCTTAGAAAACAAAGGAGAGGCTCCAATATTCAAAAAATTCCTGGGGAGTGTTGTAGCAACAACAAATCCCTAAATAACAATAAGGTCAAATCAGAAATGTAAGCAAGTGTTGAAGAAGGTTGAAAGGAACTGATGGATAGTATTGTAGTTCAATTTCATAGGGAAAAGGAATAGAGGATAAATAAAGGTCATAAAAAAATACTTGAACAAGTCAATCTCCTTATATAATGGCATTTCATTGTAGGCAAATATAATTGAAGATCAAGCATACAATCTAGAGCATGTCATTGTACCATAAATGCGAGGGGGAAAGGAAAAATCACCAAGAACTCCTGTAGCAAAGGGGTTTGGTTGCACCAGAAGAAGGCTAGAGCCTTTTGTCCTATCAACCACTGTGAAAGCACCAATGTTGAGCTAATAATGTCGTTTGCAGAATGGCTTGGGTTAAGGGCACAAGAGTTCAGAAGAACCTTGAAGGCCTAAACAATTCATCTTATATGAAATACTTCTTGTTCAAGTCACTAGTTTTCTACAAATTTTGTCAGTATTCTTGCTTGTGTGATATTCTAGAAACTCTAACCAAATATCATGCCTCGAGAGACCAAATGCTCAGATTCACATTGGTTGACATTGGCCTGTAAATAATTTCTCTTCACAAATGTTCTTCTATTAACTTAGAACACTGCCTCATAATAGCATTACAAAATTTGATGCATCTAAGCTACTTAACAATGTTGTACTTCCATATATGTTGTGTGCTTTTGGACCTGCTATATGATCTCGACCTTCCTCAGCTATGTGTTAGAAAGGGGTAAATCTGAGAATCTCTGACTACACTGCATGCCCTTTCAGATATATAGTGGCAGAGTCTTGTCATCTTAGATGTCCAATGGTTTCCAAATAGATTTAACGTGTTTTCCAAGAGGTTGTGACAATGTTTTTACAACTCTATAGGATTTGCTATCTTACTGATCCTTAAATTAAACATACTTGTATACTACATTATTACTATATCCACGTGTAATGATGTAATCATATTAATGTTATTTCATTCACTCTGGCTATTAAGGCTTAGTTATGGCATGGCATGACTAGTATATGTTGAAGGTTAGAAAAGGCAAGGCTATACATGAAATGCTTCATTAATCATTTTATCAATTGACATTTTATTTCATTGATGAATTCACCTCTTCTAAGATATCCATTAATTTTGTTGTTTGGTTTATAAGGCTTAGTTATGGCATGGCATGACTGGTATATGTTGAAGGTTAGAAAAGGCAAGGCTATACATGAAATGATTCATTAATCATTTTATCAATTGACATTTTATTTCATTGATGAATTCACTTCTTCTAAGATATCCATTAATTTTGTTGTTTGGTTTATCTTCAATATTTTAATGGATGAAAACCTTCCTGAGCCAGTGTAACTTGGATGACTTACCATGTTTTGCAGTGGAACATTTTCGTACAATGTCACAAATTTGTATTGCAATCTGATAACGCCGATTAGGGATAGTTGTAGTGTGCACATTGTCAATTATGTTTGGCTTGAGTATTATTCTCAATTTCTATTATCCACCCTTGGGCCTTGATATTGATTAATTCACCATTTAGTAATTCAAATATGAAAATATATGTAGAGTCCTGCACATCACATGGAGATTGTATTTATATTTTATTCATCCAAGGGTACAGCTTGAGCAAGAGGGTAACATTTTAGTGTTGAGGGTACTTGTTCAACAAATCAGGGAAGTTAGAAATGAATTGGGGTAAACTTTGTTTAAGTACTTCTGTATTTTCTGTAAAGGTTGTGTTGACATTGGTCTCTCCCCGAAAAATTTTCATCTCAAAGAAGATAGCTACAGCTGATCCATCTTAAAATATGGAAGGATGTTGAGTGTATAATATTTTAGTCTTTTATACTGGATATGTAATATAATTCCATTATAATGCTAAAATCTTTGTTTATGTTTGTTTTCCTTGGTTCCTTTGCATTGGAATTATGACCTAACTAGAGCATTTTGTATCCCACATGTACATATTGATTGTGTTAGTGTACGTGTGTTTACTTGTGTTTGTATCAACAACTTACTTTCCCTACAAGCAAACTTGTTACCATGTTTAACACAGTATCTAAATTTGCAAGTTATCTATTTGTGTGTTTACTTGTGTTTGTATCAACAACTTACTTTCCCTACAAGCAAACTTGTTACCATGTTTAACACAGTATCTAAATTTGCAAGTTATCTATTTGTTCTTAATCCCACAGGAAGATGGGTTTTTCTATTGCATATGCTATTTGTAGTGTGCCCAAGCCTTAATGGAGGTTTAAATAGTTGAAAACATCGACGATTTCCTGAAAAAATACAATTTTTTCCTGCCAATTTTTCCGCCAAAAATTGCGATTTTTTTTTTTAAATCGAACCTTGGATTTTTTGAAAAAATCGATGATTTTCCATCAAAATCGTTGATTGTGCCACGACCCAGGAATCGCCAATTTCATTAGATTAAGTAGTATTAAACCACTTGAGGAAATATATCATTTTTCCATATGGTATTATTTACACATAAAGTTAATTGAATGAAATGTATGTTTTTGTGGATTCAGGTGTTGGGATACATTTTTGATAACTTTGGTTACATATACTGCCATGGATAAATCCATTTGAGTTGGGATTCATGTATGAGCCAAAACCTGGAGCATTATTCATTGCGGACACAGTGATAGATATGTTTTTTCCTTTGATATCATTGTCACCTTCTTTGTAGCATGCGTGGATGATAAAACACAAAAAACAGAAGACAATCACATGCATACTTATTTATACTCAGAATTTTCTATATTGGTATTGTATTTATGTTGTTTCATCATAGTAACTTAAGTAATTTGAAATGAATATTGTGGGTGATTGTTGTAGGAATATTTTTTTTTACTTATTCCTAATTTGGTTATTTAATTTGTCTTTGTTTCTATTTGAGTTTGCTCGTAGGTTTGTTGGTTGCTAATTTTCTTTGGAAAATGGGGATACCAAAAAGAAAGGCGTGTGGAGCAAGTATGGAGTAGACTGCACGAATTTCAATGATAAGAATAGTTACATGGATTCTCTCAGATTTTCTCCATGGTAAACCTTAACCATAATTTGATTAGGTAAGCAAAGTCCATTATTCTTTCTAGTTTGTGTATACTCTACTTTTTTAAAATCTATTTGTGCTTGGTAGATTTGGACGTTATATGATTGTTAGTTACATTGACTCCATTATCAATTTTAAAAGAATATTCAGTAATTTGGGTTTCAAAAAGTAATTATGATATTTTGCAATTCTAGGAATGTCGAGTACTTGTTTTTATGAATATTGGGAGTTTAATCGTGTAAATTTTTAAGTATGTTTTATTTTGTGTACAATCTTGTTTATTCTAGTACTCTGATGCTTTTGTAAACATGCATTATATAACTTTATGTGATGACCAACTTCATGTCATGCCCTTCGGCTTCATTCTTTAGATCTAACCCCTCAACCAGGAAAGTTGCATTAGCCTGTTTGTTTTCCTTCATTGCCAAGAGTATCAAACCTAAATTGTGACATGCCACATCAAAGCATCCAGGTTGATATACAACTTGAGCATACTTTTCTAACACATACACATTTACAAGGAATTCTTGCAATGCAAATTCATACCATACAATACCATACTATTAATGCTAATAATTTCACTTTCAATATTTCATAAATCTAGGGTTAAGCACTATAATTGATATTGAAGAAGCTAAAACGTACCTACACAATTTCATGTGATAGGTGTACATGCATAGTAGAATAGCAACTATCCCTTATTTTTCAAAAGAACTATACCTTCCATGCCTGCTTCAACACACAACTCTTGATTTTGGTCACATATTGATATATAACCAAGAAGTAGGACACATGGACGACCGCTTTTTCATGTCTATAAAAGGGTTGTGACTATTGCTTCTCCCTAACTTAATTAACAGTAATTTGATTCATAATTTTTGATGTGAGATCTGATTATGAGAGCTTGTTTTTTTTCTTCAAAAGGTCAATGCTCCTTTCCACCGACTTCAATTTCATAATTCACTGGATCCATTCTCAAAATATGTGCTGCATATATAGACAATATCAATATCAAATGTATCAATATTCCATAAATATATATATATATATATGTATTGGTTGTATATTTTGTCAGCACATTAATAAAAGCAAATTGATTTTTGGATTCTATGCTTGAAATACCCATTCTTAATTGACTGTGAGGCTTTGAGTGGCTTACTGATGTCAGAGCTAAAATCTGTCAGAATGACTTATATTACCCTATGGAGAAAGAGCTTATGAATGTCTTTGGAACCTATGCTCCTCTTCTTCTTATGCCATTCCCATTCAAACTGGTTGGTATAGAGAACTCCACCCTGAAAGCTGTATGATCCAACCTATCTGCGAGTGCATCCAGAGCCCGGCAACTATTGGTACCATGGGTGGATGACCCACATAACTAACAATACAGTGTATCCTATGTCCCATCGAGAAGCTGAGTTTACCTTTACCTGTCTTATTTTTCTGTAACGCACACAAAGAGTCGAGTCTATATCTCTATATATCCGGGAATATCTATGGCGTGATAACTAATGAACTTTATGTGGGTTTCCATTTTCCATGGCTGAGTAAAATGGTAAATTAGAGTTAAACTACATAACTTAAAAACAAAAGGATGACACATTTTGGGCTTGCTAATCCAGCTTAGTTTCAACCTAGTGTCAGAATGCTTTGAGCATGAGTGACAATATAAATGGTTTAGCTTAAAAAGGAATAATAGATTGGACAAGCTGTCATAACCACTTTCACTAATGGGATTCATCCACCTCCCGATTTCAAGTACATCCTTGGTCAGTAGAAGGTGCCTTTGTTACACAACATGCTCGATAAAGATCTTCTATATTTGTGCTCCGAAGGTGGACATCTATTAAGTCTAGAGTTATGTTTGAGTCCAACTTTCTCTATTCTGCACGATAGACAGAGAAATGCTCTATGTAAGTGTTGTCAATTTTTATTTTTTCAACATGATGTTAGACATAATGGTGAATATATAAGAGACTTGATGCAAAAGTAGGTTGTAGGTATATTTAGTTGTTATGTAGATAAATGAAAAAATTATGGAAATGATAATGAATTATTTTAGCTTTCTTCTACTATCTATACCTTAAACTACATAAGAAGTCAGATTGTAGAATTATACTCAACATGATACAAATGATCAAAAAATTGTTTAATGCTTAGATTCTCATAATCAACTTTACGCTTCAACGTTGTACTAGATTTTCCAGGGCTGCTATACATACTATATAGGTCATGCTTGAGAAAGAACATACTAAAAACAAGGATGTCAGAAAGGCTATCAAATAGTTCAGTAGGATTAACACATTTGATGCTCTCTATATCAAAAACCAGGACAGAGCAAGTGTTCTCTGTTGTTGGAATCATCTTTCCTTAAAGTAAAAAAAGTATTAGTTGAAAAAGTTAGTATACCTTTTCTTGAAAGTAATCGTATATTATATCGCTACTCTAATCCATGTCTTCTTAGACGTCAATGACATTAGCAATATTAATTTTGAGATAAAGCATAATTTAATGCTCAATGTTTATATGACAAATGAAGTGCTTTGTCCTTTTGATATTGTGCTTCTTACAATCTAAAACGACACAGAAACTTCTGTAGATGGCATCCCAAGGTTTGAAATTATATTCCAGGAAATTAAATCTTAAGACTCTTTGAAGGTACATAACACACTATTAGAAAAAGTTATACTTGGTCAGTTTTGCTATCACCATCTATAATTAGCATGGCATCCCAGACTTCGTGGATAGATTCTTGCTAAGGTTCAGTGCAACCTCAAAAGTATTTCTTTTACCCATGCCATTTTATGTTTTTTATAATACAATTGCATGGAATATACTCAACCATGTATTGAAAACTTTACCTCGACTGCTATCCTCCTTGTTACCATCAATTCCATCTCTTGGAAGTTGATCCAGTGCCCCATACCATTTCCTTAGCTTAGGTCCTCCTTATATTCATTTGTCACAATGCTCTATACAATAGATTACAATTTCTTTGTGATTTTACAATTCCCCGATTTTGGACTAAGGCCGAGTCCGCATTAAATCTATGGTACAATTGTGAATTAGATGTACAATTTTGCTGAGCATCGATTGATACCTCGGTGGCTTCATTTTGACTAGGTGGTCTCTTCCATTAAAATACATAACTATGATTTCTAACTAAAACCAAACCTTTTAGCTAGGGAACAGTCTAGCATAAGCCTATTTTTCCAAAACCCTAGATTTCAAATACACCCTACAGTTGTAGCATTTCTTGTATAAGATCCTTCTAGATGTAATTATTGGGATAAATATAGCTCACATCACACATATCTGCAAGGAGTGATATTTCTTGGGTGATTTGTCTTCCATAATGTTCCTTGGTTGTGTGATCTCCTCTGCTTATAAATCTAAGGGGATTTTTCAAGTTGTCTGCCCAAATATTCACCCTCTCCTCTTTATTATTATTGTAGTTTTGGGAAATCTCTATTTCTTTTTAGAAAAATCCAGAACTGCCTCGTAAGAATAGTTTCATTTATGTTACTTCACATTTTTTATGTTTTTTTTACAAATTTCATTTATGCTACTCCACGTTTTTAATATACATGTAGTTAATTAATCTTGTTGAAATGACGTTACCCATTTATTCATGCATTACAGGTATTTGTTGTTTTTTTGCTTAAATAATTAAGTAAAAGGGAAAATATGACATTATTATAGGTTTTTGAAAATGTTATTAAATAATTAAGTTAATAAGTAAAGATGACATTTTTTTTTGAAATGAGGTTACCCATCTATTCATGCATTACAGGTATTTGTTGTTTTTTTTACTTAAATAATTAAGTAAAAAGGAAAATATGATATTATTATAGGTTTTCGAAAATGTTATTAAATAATTAAATTAATAAGTAAATATGACTTTTTTTTAAATGACCTTACCCATCTATTCATGCATTACAGGTATTTGTTGTTTTTTTTTCTTAAATAATTAAGTAAAAAGGAAAATATGACATTATTACAGGTTTTTGAAAATGTTATTAAATAATTAAGTTAATAAGTAAAGATGACATTCTTTTGTGGATGTTTATAAAATATTATGAGTATTATGGAATTAAATATTACAGGTTTTTGAAAATGTTATTAAATAATTAAGTTAATAAGTAAAGATGACATTCTTTTGTGGATGTTTATAAAATATTATGAGTATTTTGGAATTAAATATTGGAGTGTGTTGTTTAGATGAATACATATGAATATAAAATCGTAATAAGAAATATTATATTAAGTTTTAGTGATATTTCTAAAAAAAGATTAGAAGTGTGAAATATTATTATTTTTGGGTTATATTAAAAGATATATATAATTTAAAAAGATCAACAACATTATTGTGAAAGTATATTCTTCATTTTCATAGGATTGAGGAGACATGTTCTTCTTTTCTAGATAATTGAAGTTTAATTTATTATTTGTATTTCTCTCTCTAAATTTAGTCTATTTTATAGACTTCAACATTAAAGTAATCACTTGTTGATGGGATCTTGTCAATTGTTGTAATTGATCACTTGTTGATGGGATATTTTCAATTGTTGTAACTTTTTAACACTTCAAGATTTTGAGAAATATCACAATGGCTTTAAAAAATGAGTTTTGGGGGTTGTTTTTAGGTTTTTATTACTTAAATATTGCATTAACCGTTACATCTAGATTTACTATCTATATTGATGTTGTAAATTCTTGAGTATAAGATTTAGTGGTGTCATAGGTATCTACAACCTTTTAGTATTAGTGCTAAATTGGATGTTGTTTTTATTAGGATGGATGCTTAGACTGAAGTCTATACTAAGGTTATACTTCTAATATGTTAAAGCAATGATTATCTACAACTTTATGATATTTTGTGATGGTAGGGTGCTTCCAAAAATAAATATGCTACCTTAGTTGTACATTGGGTGTGTTCATAATTCTAATCCAAAGGGAAACATCATTGTCGCACGATTTAATTCTACGGAACAAACTTGAAATATTTTTAGACCAACACCTTGTTTGGTTGTCATGCACAAGTACAGTTTATTCCAAACTATGTTTCACAAATAAATCTACCCATAACTGTTGTTAATCATGCTTACATCTTCCCATAACTAGTGTTGATCATGCTTACACTATTATGATTGCCTAGAATCGTTATTTCTTTAGGCTATAGGTGACTCCTATGTGCCCATTATACAACCAGAATTCAAAGAACCATCCTTATTCCTGTTATGAGGGCATATATAGGTCTATTCTAACCCCCTCTACTACATTCAATTCACCTCATGCAAAAAAAGGGGTAACAAATACCATATTTCCATTTTTTCATACATTTTATTGTAGAAGAATATGCATTTAAGTGATAAAACTAATATTTAAGAAATAAAATATTATTTTATACTTAATAACATTAGGAATTATTAGCTGTTTTACAACAACTTAACTTACCTCTTTTCCATATTGTTTAAAGGGTGCTAGCTCAATTGTAGAGTGTCTGCCTTACAAAGAAGAAGGTTTGTGGTTCGATTCCACCGTGCCCCTACCAATATGGTATTTTATTTTAAGAAAATAATATTTCATTAAATGATTTTCAGACATTGTTTTATAAATTGTCTCTAGACAAAAAAAAGTGATATTGATATTGTCTCTAGAGAGACCAAAGTGATATTGTCTCTAAACAGACAATATTTGAGACAATACACAATTTTTTTTTGTCTCAACTTGATTCAATATGGTCTCTTATAGAGACAATATGGTCTATAATTGATTTATTTTATATTGTCTTTACAAAGACAATAGTTTGAGACAATAATTTAAGACACTCGCTTAAAGACAATATTTAAGACAATACACAACTTTTTTTTGTCTCAAATTGAGACAATTTACATAAATATTGTCTCAAAACACCCCTCCATGTAGTAGTGAATTGAAGTTATTATGCTTCCCCTCGAAATGTTTTCCCCATTCCATTAGAATGCTGACTCAGTTGAAAAGGTTGGAAATCTTGGGAATGGAAATCTTGAACTGTTAGAGTTAAAAGATTGCCCGTCAAGAGTTAAAAGAATACCCGTCAAGAGAACTAACAAGAAAAAAGAATGCTTGTCAACACAAAGGATGAACAATTTTGAACTGCTAGACTTGAAAGAATCATTTTGAACTACTAGACTTGAAAGAATCCCCATCAAAAGAACTAACATGCAAAATTATTGAAGGGGAGTTTGAAACAAAAACTAATTTGACAGGGAAAGGAGCATTGAGTAAACTAGACGCTTTTGAGGTATCTTATTCTAATGTTGTTTTCCCCAAACTTTGGGACCTCAGAATATACAGTTGTGATAATCTTGTGGAGGTTGGAGCATCTCCAACAACACTAACAAATTTAGTGTCAATGAGTTGTCCTATATTGATTAAAATGGGAGGGTTTTGTACTCTTTCAACACTTCAAACATTACACGTTTACCGATGCAAAGAACTGGAGCTGCCAAATCTTGAAACATTGGTTTCTTTGGAGATCTTGCAGACACTCTAATGTTGAAAGTTGAAGAGAATATAGGGGTTGTCACAGTTGGCAAAGCTTAGAAAACTAGATATTTTGTCCTATTCCGAATTAGAAGAGCTTCCCGGTATTAAGCATTTGAGGTCTTTGAAGATGGTTTGGGCCAGTGGATGTCCCAAAATGCAGTGGGGCAAGGAAATGGAGTGGTTGCACCAGAAGGGTGTCGAAGTCAATGTGTGAATTGAAATTATTGCAGTGATTGCAATAGTAGTCTATAATTGCAATTGCATCCAATGGAAACAATGCTCACTGAGATCAATCGTTATGTTAGACAACAAATCATGAAAATATATGAAGAAGATAAAAATAGACATGAAGATAAACAATGGCAGAAAATCATTCACATTAATGAGCTATTAAGTTGTCTTGGATATGTACGTAGACACACATATATATTACAAAAATACCATAAGTGACATGTAACCGAAACTATGATTAGTATTTAACATCCCCCCCTAATCATAAGTTTGTTAGTGCCTAAAAAATTGCCGATACTTAACAATCAACAATATGTCAAGTGAATTTAGAGAATATAAAACTCAACAAGGTCAGCTACTAATGGTTGGAAATCTCTTTGAAAAAAAATCTAGCAGAAGATAAAGACTTCTACTCAGTTGCATGGTTTCAAGTTGACCATAAACTCCTCGAGCAAAGAAAAAGTTGTATATGTTCTGTGAAAATGTAAAAGCAGAAGCTTATATCTTATGCTTAATTGGTTTTTTTAGGATGACCACAAACCATGACAACAACAACAAGGTGGTTTTAAGATAACCATAAACCATATAAGGAACAAGGCTCATACTTGTATCCCATTTGTTCACAAGCTCAAAAAACATTTAGAACGTAACTTCAGATGTTATTCCCCCTGTCATTACAAGTTTTGTCAACTACTGCATTAACTTCATTTGGCTACTGAAATTTCTGAACATAAACAGGGTCATATTACTCAGTACTTCATTCACAATCTTCTGAAAATTTTGAACATAAACAGGTTTAGAATGGATTTTCGCATCTTCCTTCATCCTTTTACAATAACTCAACTCAATAATACTCACTAAAGTAACAATAGTAAGTACCAAAATACGTAATCTTGCAAAATCACAAATTGCAAGTTATAAAAGATTTATCTTTTGTATACTCTGAATGCTGGAAAGTACATTTGTGCACTTCCTTTTGTTGTTCTATTTTACTAGTTCTCTTCTACTATCCACAAAGCACGAGTTCTCATTCAACAAAATGAACAACAACATCATAGCACGTTAATCTTGTAATTATGTTACCTCAAGCAATTCATCCAAGAGAATTTGTCGATCTGATCTAACATGCATCTAACATGCAGGGCTAACCGCTTCTCCCATATTGCTCTTAAAATGGGACTTCTGAAAGGCAGTTTCAAACTTTGATGGGACTACTTTTTTAGTGACTATAGAATGGATTGATGGTGGCACCATCCAATGACTAGGGTTTGAGTTTCATGTATCCAACTTGTATTTGGCTTCTTTATTGATACTGTTCCATGTTAAACCTTTTTTTTTAACGCATAATAAAATGTATTCTTGCAGACTTCATCCAATCCAAAGAGATCATAATAATGTCTAGCAATTCTTCAGATATAAGTTGCTAGATCAAACAATGATTTCATGGACAACAATTCCTATAATGTTCCTCGGAAACATTCAATAAATCCATGAAAATTTTATAGCAAGTATTTTAAATGCAATGACAACATAACGGGGTCATTGAATTCTGGCAGTATGGTAGCGGCATTATAAAAGTAATGGAAACTTCTTAACGACAATGATTCTCTTTTATAACTATTATTTTTAACAAGGTGACTTCTTTTTACTGCAATTAATACGATTGTAAACACAATTAATTGAAAAGGCATGAGAGGGGAGAAGTCACACAAATTGTTTAAGCAAAGACGATCATGGAAAACGGGTGCAGAAACCCCAGAGTTCTGATTCGGTGGAAATGACCCATGCTCTTCGTTGAATGTTAGAGAAAAGGTGGAAACGTAACCTTGATCATGCCCATAGACTAAATGACTAAATGACTATCTCTACCATGCAATCTTGATGATTGTGATGATATTAATCTCCGGGGAGCAAGTTCGATCCATGTAGATTTATTTTCATGTACACCATTCCACATTGACTGTTATTTTTTGGCAGAGATTAATTTCTTCACCACCAGAGTTGAAAAGTCATCCACCGCCTCTCTAAGTGGCCGCTGAAACTCTGAGAAGTTAGCCACTATCACACCATTTGAATATGTCTTGCTATCACAGTTTTGTAGGGGCAGCACACCGCAATGATTTCTGAAGATGCAGTTACAGCCAACTGTCACAGTTCATTGAATGATTATTTGGGTTGAGTATTGCATTGATTTTTGAAGAGTTGAATCTGAAGAGTTGTTCACTCACATGTTCAGGATGATCAGATGTTAAAAGGAGTTGCATGTTCACTGTTGCAGCACATCCATCACTGTTGTAGCCTATTAAAGATTTAAGGGGCGTCCAATGTTCCTGTTACAGCACATGAAAAGGCAGAGCATTCATTATATTTTGAAGAGCCAATTTGTGAAAGGTCAAGATAATTAAATGACCGACTGATATCATGGTGTATAAATATTGATGTTATATGTGTTTTGTGACATAGAGAGAAATGGAAGAAACATAGTGGAATACAATGTTTAGTTGATGTTAAACCCAGAAATTTTCTGTGTGTTTCTGTTACACTCTGTTGTTTGAGTTTGTAAACTGATAATTATTCAGTAGTTATTCTTGTTGTTGCAAGTGTGGAGAATTGTGTTTCTATCTGACTTAAATGTTGTTTTTTGTTGTATCATGATTATTTTTTGACTGTATGTGATTGACTGTGAAATGTTTAGTTTTGCTGTAGCAAGTTAGATTTCAGAATTGTTGAAATAGAGTATGCTGAAATAGTCAAGTGTTATGAATACAGGGGTTATCAAAACATAGCTGATACACTCAGCTGAAAGAGTCCTGTAGGTTATTGTTGTGTGAAACAGTCAGCTGCTACAGTCAGCTGCGATTGTGCTGTAAATTGTTGTTAGCTGTAATAGTCAGTTGCATCTCATCTAAAACTTAGCTGTAACAGTCTTGTAGATGTCTGTTAGTTGAAACAGTCAGCTGTTACTCTCAGCTATGATTGTGCTAAAGATTATAGTGAGCTGTGACTGTCCTGTAGGTGAGAATTTATGAATTTGTGATCTGAGAGTGTTGCTGTAAAGAAGCAGCCCATAGTGACACTATCCTCTACTAAGGCAGAGTATGTTGCAACAACAGTAGCTGCATGTCAGACTATGTGGATGAGGAGAACTCTGTCTAAGTTGCAGCATGAACAAGATGGATCAACCCAGATTTTCTGTGACAACAAATCATCGATTGCACTATCAAGAAATCATGTCTTTCATAAAATAAGTAAAAATATTTATACAAGGTATCATTTCATTCAAGAACTTATAAACAAGAATGAAATCAGTATGGAATTTTGCAGATCAGAAAATCAGTTTGCAGACCTATTTACAAAACCTCTGGGAAAAGAGTTGTTTGAGTTCCATAGAAAAAACATTGGGGTTTGTAAGCTATAACAGAAATCCAGTATTTCAAAATTTTGTTTTTTGAGTGTAGTAATCAAGGGGGAGAATGTTAGAAAATATTAATTACTCCACCGACTGCACAGACTTCTACCAGAATTTTGAAGGGGCAGCATCGCCCAGAAATTGCAACCGCCCAAATCTGCAAAAGACAAGCACCGCCCAGATTTAACTTATTATAGTTTTGAAAAGCCAGAAGATAAACCAAATCAGATTTTGTTAACTACCCAAATTGCTGAAGAGTCATCCACTGCTTAACTGACTTAAACATTAAAGGATGAAGAGACATCTCTTGCAACATATCAAGTTCAGAAGGGCCAACACAGTTTTTTATTTGTCAGTCTGTAACAGCCAGAACAAAGTATTTAGTTTTACAGATCAGATTTTGTAATGAAGGGCCACTTAGCATTTAATGATCTATTAATTTGAACCACTATATATACCCAGCACTGTAATCATGATTTAAGATGTAATATAGAGCGAATGAAGTTTATGTTAAACTCAGAAGTTTTTCCTGTGTGTTTCTGTTATGCTTTGTTTATGAGTTTGTAAACTCAGAATTATTTGTGTTGATTAGTTTGTTGTAGCAGCTTGAATAATTTATAATATTTTAAGAATTAAATATTTGCTTGTTATCAGACAAGTTTGTGAACGCAGGGGTCATCATAACGCATTTATAACAGTCAGCTGCAACAGTCATGTAGGTGACTGTTAGCTAAAATAGTCAGCTGTTACAGTGAGCTGTGACTGTGCTGAATATCTCAGTCGGCTATAATAGTCAGCTGCGACTGTATTGTAGGTGATTTTTCTGAATTTTTGAATATCTGTGAGTGTTGTTGGAGCAGCTGCAACACCTCCCCTGCCTTCCCCACATTATTTTTAAATAGAAACATAACACATCTCCAAATCAACATCACTTCAATGCTTCCCTCATCAACATCAACATGCTTAGATCATATATTGTTCTTTGCGGTACCCTTATGTTCTTTGGGGAAATCTGGGCATGTCCTTCACAGCTTCACGGATCCAACCTAATTAGGGGCTTGATATTTTCTCAATCAAACAACGGATTTCCTCTGCAGTTATACCTTCTCTGGCAGTGGTTGTGGCAGAATTTCCCTCTCAACTTGCGGCTCTTCTTCTCAACGGGTGGGCATGATTCTTGGAAATTTTGTTGACAAATTGTAGAAAAAATGGTGTATCCCGATTACAAGAATTGAACACAAAACTTCAATTCTTAAAGATTTCAACTAGTCTACTCACCCTTCCAGGACTCGATTTGCATTTTTTTCATTCATCCATTGACAGAAACGTGTTCATCACACAAAGCTATGATAATCCAGATTCAAAAATAATCTACCTTCCCTTTTATCGTTATTTCGTTTTATCGTTATTTTGTTGTTGTGCTTCTTTTCCAGCCAGAGTTGTCTTTCTAATTTCAATCTTAATTGTAGCAGAGTTTCATTACTCACACACAAATTAAAGTCCATGCATCACATTGATTATAATTCTAATTTTTAAAAATTGGTGCACATAGATCATCATATACCAAAAAAATTGCAGATACCTTAGTTTTGTCTCAAGCGTCTCCAATTCCTGCTGGTTTCCTCCTCATGTGGAATGTTTGATGAGCAGGATCTTCCTTATCTATGCATGGGCTCTCTCACCAAGGCTCCAAGGTTATGATATTTCTACTCTCCTGGCCTCATGGATCTTCATGCACTCTAAATACTATTAGAAAACACATCATGAAAATATATGAAGAAGATAAAAGTACATAGATGCACATATATATTAAAAAAAGACTATAACTGTTATGTAACCATATAACACTTAGGTAAACTAACAAACTACTATTAGTCTTTAACAAGTTAAAATTCAAATGATTGTTAATCTTCAAAAGTTAAACAACCACCGCCATTTTAACAATGTTTAGAGCATACATGTCTGAATCAATTGAATGTTTGATTATATATTTATCTTATATTATAGGTTTGTGATTCATGTATAATGATTTTTTAATACTATGTTTGATTATATATTTATCCTAGTTACAATAATAGGTGTTTATATCCTCATTCCATTGAACTAAAGTAGGTAACAGTATAGGTAACGTGTAGCTTAGGCATATGCAAGAGGTGATTGGATCTAAACATGAAGAACAACTAAAATATAACTTGTTCATGGATCATTTATAGGTGTTTTGATCTCGTAACCCACACCCATCCTTGCCATAAGACATTTTAATTACAATCTCAACATTCCAAAAACTATGACCTCATTCCCATAAGAGGATTTATACATAAATTTAATATTGGTCGAAAAATAATTGATTAATATAATAAAAATAAATTAATTAGATAAATGATATCAAAATTATTTAGATTTGAGAGCATGTTTAAATTAAGTGTGTGAGTTTTCCATATGGGTGTGGGTTTTCCATATGAGATTGTTTAATGTGTGTGAGTTTTCCATATGGGTGAAAAAATGTAAGTTTTATATTTTTTTTATATTTTTCTCATTTATAAATTGTGTTTTAATTAAGATCAATTTAATAAAATAATAATTTTTGTTGAGATTCATTATTTATAATTACACTACTTATACATTTTAATTATATATATATATATTTCTTTTTATAAATTGTTTTTTAAATAAAATCAATTTAATAAAATAATATTAATTATTAATTTTTTATTGAGATCTTTTTATTTATAATTATAAAAACTAAACTAAACTATTTTGTATCTGGATGGTTGAAACCAAGAAACTTTTTGTTGAGACCAAAAAACTTGTAAAAATATTAATGCATAAAGTAAAAAAAAAAAAATCAATGTACTGGATTTAAAGAGAATTTTAAGAACCCTCAAATTTATATGTATAATATATGGGCTGATCTCCTTGATATATCAAGAATGGAGACATAAGATACATATAAGTTTAATGTGGTAAAACCCCAATTTGGGGAAACATCCACCAGGAAAAGTATTGAATTCTTATTCCCTTACAACAATGGCTCTCAATATTCATAGAAATACATTTGATCAAGATGTTACAAGTTAGGAGAACTTCCCACCGGTTAGAATGAATTTCAACCAACCAACAGTTAGACAAAATACCCACTTTTAGTTAATTAGTTGTCACAATTTTAACAATCTCCACCTTGACAAGAATTTATCTAATACTTTGCCCAAGACTATTCATCACCTCCTTTTCAAACCAAGAGAGGCCACACACCACCATAGCTTCTCTAATAATACCGGTTTTGTAAACATATCTACACAATTTTCTTAAGTATGAATTTTTTTCAGCTACTCCACCTTCATAAATGACTTTTCTTACAAAATGCTCTTTACGTCAATATGTTTAGTATTACTATGGTAATGAGGATTTGTAGCCAAATGTATAGTACTTTGGCTATCATAGAAAACAGGCACATTATTCTCCAACCTTCCAATTTCTCCAAGTAGACCTTTCATACAAATTGCCTGTTTGCAAGCATGTGAGGCAACAATGTATTCAAACTCTATAGTGGATAAAGCAATTGTTTCCTAAAGCTTTGACATCCAACTTATAGCTCCACATGCAAGAGTAAAGAGATAAGCTGAAGTAGACCTTCTCTTGTCGAAATCACCTGCAAAATCTGAATCAACACAACCGCATACATAATCATTGTTATTATTAAAGGTGATACAATAGTCACTTGTGCCTCTTAGATACCGAAGCACCCATTTCACTACGTTCCAATGTTCTTTTCCTGGATTTCCCATGTATTTACTGACAACACCTATTGCATGTGAAATATCAGGTCTAGTACACACCATCACATACATTAAACATCCTACTACATTGGCATATGGAAGACAAGAGATATAATCCTTTTATTCATCACTACTAGGACATAAACTTGAAGAAACCTTAAAATGGGAAGCTAAAGGAACATTCACAGGTTTTACCTTATTCATTCTGAATCTTACAAGTATTTTCTCAACATACTTTTCATGTGAAACACTAAGCTTACTATTTCTTTTGTCTCTGTGTATTTCAATACCCAAAATTTGTTTTGCAGATCCAAGATCCTTCATATAAAATGTCCTAGCCATCTGAGCCTTCAACCTATCAATCTTGTCCATGCGTTTACTCACAATAAGCATATCATCAACATACAATACTAAGATAATGAATATGCCATTCAACCTTTTGAAGTACAAACAATGATCATACTCACTTCTAATATAACTTTGGCTCACCATGAAAGAATCAAACTTCTTGCACCATTGCCTGGGTGACTGTTTCAGGCCATACAATGATTTCTTGAGCTTGCAAACTAATGTTTCTTTACAATGTTGTACAAAACCCTCTGGTTGTTCCATAAAAATATCCTCATCTAAATCTCCATGTAAAAATGGTGTTTTAACATCTAGTTGCTCTAACTCCAAATCAAGCACTGCAACTAGTGCTAACACAATACAAATTGATACAAGCTTGACAACTGGTGAAAATATCTCATGATAATACCTTCCATCTGAGAGTACCCTTTCACAACCAATATGGCTTTGTATCTTTCAATCTTAGCATCAACACTTTTCTTCAACTTGAAGACCCACTTACATTCAACAACTTTTCTATCTTTGGGAATTTCAACCAATTTCCATGTCTTGTTTTTATCGAAAGAATCCATTTCTTCTTTCATTGCCATCTTCCACTTGGAACTTTCAACACTATCAATGGCTTCCTTAAAAAAAGAAGGTTCTCAATCATCAGTAAACAAAGCAACAGATGAAACAAAATCGGTATACCTCTTAGGAGGATTTCTCTCTTGTGTAGGTATTCTTGGTGTAGGTTGTGGAGTTTCCACATTTTCTTGAATCTCTTCATCTTCTATGACTTATTTATCATCAAAAACTTCTTCTTGCTTCCTTAACTCATGAGAAGATTGAGTCTCCAACTGAACTAGTTGTTTTGATGATACTTGTTCCTATTCCACATCAACTTTTACATTTTCTGATTTAATAAGAGAAGACTCATAAAAAATTACATCTCTGCTAATGATGATTTTGCGAGAAGTAGGATCCCACAACCTATATCATTTTTTTACATCATCATAACCAACAAAGATGCATTTCTTTGGTCTGGGGTCTAACTTAGAACGTTATTTTTTAGGAGTAAGTGCATAAGCTTCACAACCAAAATTTTTCAAATTTGAATAACTACAAGGCTGACCAGTCCATACCTCTTCCAGAACTTTACTATTTATTGAAATTGATAGTGACCGATTTATTAAATAACAAGCAGTTGAAACTGCTTCTACCCACAACTCTTGACCCAAATTAGCATCGTTGAGCATGCTCATTGCTCTCTCTAGAAGAGTCCTATTCATGCATTCTGCAACACCATTTTACTGAGGGGTCTATACATTTGTTTTATGTCTTATGATCCCTTCTTCTTTGCAATACTTTTCAAACTCTAAAGAAGTAAACTCACCTCTGTTATCCATTCTTAAGCATTTTATTGTCCTGAGGGTTCTTTTTTTCACCATAATCTTAAAGCATTTGAAAGTATCAAACACATCCTCTTTTCTTTTTAATACGTAGAACCAAAATTTCTTTGAAAAATCATCCACAAACAACACAAAATATGTTGGTCCTCTATGGGAAACAGTAGGATATGGACCCCATACATCAGAATGAATGTAGTCAACACCTTTACTAACATGAATACCTACTTTGAATTTTTGTCTACACTGTTTCCCAAATATACAATGTCTACAAAACATCAAATCCAAAGACTTCATATTTGAAAGTAATTTACGATTCATTAATACTTGTAGTCCTCTCTCACTCATATGAAAAATACGATGATGCCATAATTGAGTGGATTCTGATGCCTCATCAGATACCAATGTTGTTTCACTAACTTGAGTTCTTCCAACCAGTCTATAAAGGTTTCCCATTTTCAATACCTTCATGATCACCAAAGAACCCTTGGATACTTTTAGTACCCCACTTAAACATATAAAAGTTTATGACCACAAGAATCCAACGCTCCCAAAGAAATTAAGTTTTTCTTTCACTTAGACACATGTCTAACATTTGTTAGTGTTCTTATAACTCCATCAAACATTTTAATTTTAATACTTCCAACCCCTAGAGTTTTACATGAATAATTGTTTCCCAAAAGAACTATACCATCATTAACTATTTGATAAGAAGTAAAGCAATCTTTATGAGGAAAAAAATGGTGCGAAGCACCAGAATCTAACAGTCATTCTTCATTGTATTCAGAAACCCTACAAATGGATAAAACCTTGTCAATCATACCTGAATAAGTTTCAACTGAATTTTCCACAGATTTGGAGTCTTCTTTCTTGAATTCTTGTCTTTTCCAACAGTCCTTCTTGAGATGACCATTCTTATTACAGTACCAACACTTAAGTTTTCTCCTTTTTCCCTTTGATTTAGACCTGGAAACACCTTTTGATTTTTCTCCTCTTTCTTTGGATCGACCTCTAACAAACAAAGCTTCTAGTGTAGAGGACTCAATACTAGCTTTATTTCTTAACTCCTTAAACAACAAAGCTCCAACCACATTTTCAAATTCCAAAGAATTAATTGTACTAAGACTAATGGAAGATACTACTTGACCCCAATATTCAAGTAAAGTACATAAAAGATTGGCTGCCTTATCTTCATCATCAATCTTAACATCCATACTAGTCAACTGGAAAATAAGAGTATTAAAGACATTCAAATGATTTGCAATCTTCGTACCTTCTTTCATTTTCATACCATATCGCTTCCTCTTCAAGTAGATTATGTTTGTTAAAGAATTCGTCATATACAGGCTTTCCAACTTGCTCCATAAAATTGTTGCTGACTTTTTTGCAATGGTATTAAACAAGACATCGTCCGCAAGACATAACCGAATTATGCTAAGTGCTATGGCATCTAGATCCTTGCATTGATCATCTGTGATAGTTACACATTTCTTTCTCTTTCCATCTAATTCCTTCTACAACCCTTGTTGAAATTAAAACACTTGCATATTAAGTTTCCACAATTCAAAATTATTTTTCCATTAAAATTCTCAATTTTGAATTTAGAATTAGACATCTTCGCCATCAATTTTTAACACATACTTCCAAACAAAAATACTCCAGAATCTTTTCACAAGAAAATTAGGGCTGGTGTAAGGTAATGATACCCAATTATGACACGTTAGTTGCAATGACATTCTGGAAAAACATAAATATTATCATTAAAATGAATTATTAGAGGTACCTACAAAACTTTTTTGGATTAGGTGTAAACAGATGAAACGTAGAAAAATGGATGACCTTCCGGAATATATAAATTTTATTTATGGAAACGTGGTATAACCACCCCAAAATGTCATTATTCGAAGATTGCTATGTTATTTTTTTTCTCAAACATAATGCATTTTTTGTTGTTGATCCACCTGTTTTCTATGTAAATTTTCAATTTAGAAGAAAAAAAATATGTAGAGGCGTAGGCAACAGAAGAATCTTGTGAGGGGCTATTTTTCCAAAATTTTAAAAGCCAATTTTATATTTTTTTTAAATTACCGAAATCTGTGAAGCCCTAAAACGACATGGTCAAGGTTTGAGCCACTATATCATGGTCTAAAAATAATCAAAACACTCTTTTTTTTTTAGGTTGTAGGTATTTTCATGCTCTTATGCGGGTTCTCTTTTGTTTTCGAAATAGGTAAGCCAATCAAAAGTTATAGGCCAAATAAACGACCGATGTTTTTTACAAATTTGACATGAGTGTAGTTAAAAATGAATTAAAAATAGAAAACAACAATAGATCTATTCAAAAATTATATATTTAGAATCTGCACACAGATCTCGACAAGCATGTGCAATTTCATCTGCAATACACTCGTGGAGATTATGTGGAACTAGTTGTGAAAAAATGAAAGTTACAGCATTTGATGTTTTCTGCCATAAATCAGGCATAAATCAAACCGAGCCTCAAGGTGCAATCCGAAGCTAATTCCAATCCTGTAAGGGTGACAAAAACAATTTGAATTCAGACACGCGTACGTGCAAATGTGCGCACGCGCAAGCACACGCATGGGTCACTGATAGTGCGCACGCATGATTGACAATGTGCATGCGTTCATAACAGCACGCAAGCATCCAGACGTGTACACGTTATTGTATGGTTTTGTATGGTTTATTAATTTCCTTTGTCAAGGGGATACATGAAGTTGATGAAGATGTGATGATGAAGAAGATGACAATGATGGAGATGTTGATGAGGAAGGGGGAGATGAAAATGATGTTGAAGATGGTGATGATGATGATAGTGATGGTGATGGTGATGAAGTTTTTTATGATGATGACAATGGTGATGAAGATGACGATGAGGATGATGAGGATGATGGTGATGATGATGATGATGATGATGATCATATTCATCATCATCATCAACATCTTCATCACGATCATGATCATCATCCTAGTCACCATCATCCTCATCACCATCATCATCATCATCAACATCTTCATCACCATCATGATCATCATCCTTGTCACCATCATCCTCATCACCATCATCATCATCATCATCACCATCACCATCATCATCAATATCTTCATCATCATTGTCATCTCCCCCTTCCTCATCAACATCTCCACCATCATCATCTTCTTCATCATCACCATCATCATCATCATCTTCATCACCATCGTCATCATCATCAATATCTTCATCTTCATCATCATCATCTTCTTCATCCTCATCACCATCATCATCATCATCATCATCATCTTCGTCATCATCATCATCGTCATCATCAACACCATCATCATCATCATCCTTCTTCCTCATCATCATCAAGATCTAGGTCATCATCTTCATCGTCAACGTCATCATCATCATCATTATCATCCTCATCATCACCATTCATGGCGATGATGATGAAGATGATGATGATGATGTTGATGATGAGTACAATGATCATCATAATCATCATCGTACTCATATTCATCATCATCCACCATCATCATCATCATCATCATCATCATCATCATCTTCGTAATCACCCTCTTCCTCATCATCATCATCAACAACATCTTCGTCGTCGTCGTCGCCATCATCATCATCATCAATGGTGATGATGACGATACGAAGACGATCATGAGGATGATGAAGAAGATGTCGATGATCAGTATGATGAGGATGATGAAGATGACGAAGACAATGATCATCATGACCATGATCATATGATGATGATGATGATGATTGTGAGGATGATGAAGATGGTGATGATGACGGATAATGAAGATGATGATGATGAATATGATGATTTGATGATGATGATCATATTTGTCATCATCATCTCCATTATTGTACTCATATTCATCATCATCCACCACCACCATCATCATCATCATCATATCATCATCATCATCATCCTCGTCCTCACAATGATGATGATGATGATGATGATGATGATGAAGATGATGCTGATGATCATGTTGATGATCATGATGAAGATGCTGATGATTATGAGGATGATGTGTTGCATATTAGTCATCATCTTCATGATCAACATCATCATCATTATCATTTCCATTAGTCATCATCATCATCATCATCACCAGCTTCATCATCGTCGTCGTCTTCATCATCATCAACATCATCATCATCATCATCGTCATCATCATCATCATCCTCATGCTCGTCTTCACAATGATGATGATGACAATAATGATGAAGATGATGATGATGATCATGTTGTGGATCATGTTGTGGATGATGATGATGTGCTGCATATTCATCACCATCTTCATTATGAACATCATCATCACCATCATCATCATCATCATCTCTATTAGTCAGCATCGTCATCATCATCATCATCACCATCTTCATCATCATCATGATCTTCATCATCATCATCATCATCATCATCATCATCATCATCATCATGACGAAAATGATGATGATGATGATGAGGATGATGATGATGATGATGATGAAGATGGTGATGATGATGATGATGATGATGACTAATGGAGATGATGATGATGTTGATGATGAAGATGATGACAAATATGCAGCAAATCATCCTCATCATCGTGATTATCTTCATCATCATGATCAACACCATGATGATGATGATGATGATGATGATGATGATGATGAAGATGGCGATGACGAGTTTGATGAGGATGATGAAGATGACGATTATCATGACGAAGACAATGATCATCGTGGCCATGATCATATGATGATGATGATGATGATGGTAAGGATGGTGAAGATGGCGATGATGACAACTAATGAAGATGATGATGACGAATATGATGAGTTTGATGATGATGATCATATTCGAAATCATCATCATCATCTTCATCATCGTACTTGTATTTATCATCATCATCATCTTCATCATCGTACTTGTATTTATCATCATCCACCACCACCACCATCATCATCATCATCATCATATAATCATCATCCTCATCCTCACAATGATGATGATGATGAAGATGACGATGATGATGAAGATGATGAGGATTATGTGTTGCATATTCGTCATCATCTTCATCATCAACATCAACATCATCATCATCATCATCATCTCCACTATTCATCATCATCATTGTCATCGTCATCATCGTCATCATCCTTATCCTCATCCTCATCATCATCATCATCATCCGCATGCTCATCCTCACAATGATGATGATGATGACAACGATGAAGATGATGATGATGATCATGCTATGGATCATGTTGTGGATGATGATGATGATGATGATGTGCTGCATATTCCTCATCATCTTCATCATCATCATCATCTCCATTAGTCATCATCATCATCATCATCATCATCATCACCACCATCTTCATCATCATCATGATCTTCATCATCATCATCATCATAATCACGACGAAGATGATGATGATGATGACGATGAAGATGGTGATGATGATGATGATGATGACTAATGGAGATGATGATGAGGAAGATGATGACGAATATGCAGCACATCATCCTCATCATCATGATCATCTTCATCATCATCAACACCATGATGATGGTGATGATGATGAAAATGATGGTGATGATGAAAACGATGGTGATGATGAAGATGACGATTATGATGATGAAGACAATGATCATCGTGACCATTATCATATGATGATGATGCTGATTGTGAGGATGATGAAGATGATGATGATGACGGCTAATGAAGATGATGATGACGAATATGATGATTTGATGATGATCATCATATTTTTCATCATCATCTTCATCATTGTACTCATATTCATCATCATCCACCACCACCATCATCATCATCATCATATCGTCATCATCATCATCATCATCCTCATCCTCACAATGATGATGATGATGATGATGAAGATGATGATGGCGATCATGTTGTTGATGATGATGAAGATGCTGATGATGATGAGGATGATGTGTTGCATATTAGTCATCATCTTCATCATCAACATCATCATCATCATTATCATCTCCATTAGTCATCATCATCATCATCATCATCACCAGCTTCATCATCGTCGTCATCATCATCATCATCAACATCATCATCATCATCGTCGTCGTCATCATCATCCTCATGCTCGTCTTCACAACGATGATGATGACGATGATGATGAAGATGATGATGATGATCATGTTGTGGATCATGTTGTGGATGATGATGAAGATGATGATGATGTGCTGCATATTCCTCATCATCTTCATCATCATCATCATCTCCATTAGTCATCATCATCATCATCATCATCATCATCACCACCATCTTCATCATCATCATGATCTTCATCATCATCATCATCATCATCACGACGAAGATGATGATGATGATGACGATGAAGATGGTGATGATGATGATGATGATGACTAATGGAGATGATGATGAGGAAGATGATGACGAATATGAAGCACATCATCCTCATCATCATGATCATCTTCATCATCATCAACACCATGATGATGGTGATGATGATGAAAACGATGGTGATGATGAAAACGATGGTGATGATGAAGATGACGATTATGATGATGAAGACAATGATCACGTGACCATTATCATATGATGATGATGTTGATTGTGAGTATGATGAAGATGATGATGATGACGGCTAATGAAGATGATGATGACGAATATGATGATTTGATGATGATGATCATATTTGTCATCATCATATTCATCATTGTACTCATATTCATCATCATCCACCACCACCATCATCATCATCATCATATCGTCATCATCATCATCATCATCCTCATCCTCACAATGATGATGATGATGATGATGAAGATGATGATGGCGATCATGTTGTTGATGATGATGAAGATGTTGATGATGATGAGGATGATGTGTTGCATATTAGTCATCATCTTCATCATCAACATCATCATCATCATTATCATCTCCATTAGTCATCATCATCATCATCATCATCACCAGCTTCATCATCGTCGTCATCATCATCATCATCAACATCATCATCATCATCATCGTCGTCGTCATCATCATCATCATGCTCGTCTTCACAACGATGATGATGACGATGATGATGAAGATGATGATGATGATCATGTTGTGGATCATGTTGTGGATGATGATGAAGATGATGATGATGTGCTGCATATTCATCATCATCTTCATCATCAACATCATCATCATCATCATCATCTCCATTAGTCAGCATCATCGTCATCATCATCATCACCATCTTCATCATCATCATCATCTTCATCATCATCATGACGAAGATGATGATGATGATGATGATGATGATGATGATGATGGTCATGATGATGATGATTGTTAGCACTCGGATTTTCCTTGGGCTGTATCAAAGAAACCCCGAGGTAACCTATTTCAAACCAATCTTTAGACTGAAAGTTGGCCTCCTTCAGCCAGAGAGGGCTCTCTCAGCAAATCTGCCATCCAATGTCACCACGACAGCAGTTCGACAATGAAACTCAAGGGCCAATTTGTAAAATATTAATAAAACTTAAGGATTTTTAATGAGGTGGCTAGATCAACATGAACAGGATACCATTGGGCAATGGAGTAGAGAAAACAGAAAAATATGGACCAGCAGTTAAACAAATATTTTCATACAAAGGCAAGATAGTTGTCTTATTACAGTCAATAAGATTTTTGCAGGTGATAGGGAAAGAAATAAAGACAGTCCATTAACAACGGGCATCGATTTTTAGATGAATCCACTGCTAATTTTAGAGAAATAAATGGATGCTCAGAAGCGAATAAATCAAGGCATAGAAACATGAATCTCAATCTATTATGAACGTTCATCTAAGCATAGAAGAAAACGACATAATGAAAGGCATAACGCAGAAAGTAAACTTGCACGATTAGAGAAAGGGAAAAGGTACAGACTGCAATTTTTAAACAACGCTTGAATCTTTTATGAAAAATCTGCTCATTTCTGAGATCTGTATTAAGTTCTGAAAACCCTGCAAAACACCCGAAATGGGTCTCTCCTCCCAGAAAATCCAACCCCTTTACATTGCAAAAATGCAAAATTTATACAAAATTTTTCCCTATGAGCAAACCCTAACTGTATTTTTTCTAAAAATAAACCACCGATACTAAAATAACAATCAAATAACTAATCGTTACTTTACAAGAATTAATTTTTAAACTCTAAATGACGGAAAATCTGGAATGTTGTTCTCGGAAAATGAAAGATGGCTGCCAGCTATCTCTATTTATTCACTTCTTCCACCGATATTTAATATTCTGCCACTTGTTGATATTCTGCCTGGAATTTTGGGCTTTCGGAGGCGCTCCATTTCATCGCCACTACTCCATGGATCTCGCAGTTCATTTCAGAAAATAATACTGCTGCAAAGATGTTTCAATGCCTTCTCATATCATGAATATCACATTGTGTTGTCACCCAATTTGGTTTAGGAATTATTGCATAATTAAATAAAAAACGCTGTACAGTGGATTGTATTTCACATATGCGTTGAACCATTCATATGGTGTACATATATCCTATCACCTCCACGACCTCTGGGATCTTTGAAACCTTCTTTATCTTATCAAGCTGCATAGAAAACCTTGAGATTGTTGCATGTTGACAGTAGATGATCATAGAAGTTTGTGAAATGAGCTTTCAGAATGTGGACGATGAGTCTTAGTCTGAGGGATAATGAACCCCTTCCCCGATTGCAGCTTCTGCATCTACAGATGTGAATTCATGTCTTTTCAGATTTGTGCACGTTCTATCACAAGATACACAGAACAATATTGAACAGTCCCCACCTAATGTAGGTCCCATGAGAGAATCAGTAACTTGACTTCTATTCCAGCTCCTAAAAATGAAAAAGCATGATGCCAATCAACCTTTCCTGCTAGATCTTTAAGAAACATGATTGCCGCATCCTTCTCTGATGATAAATCCTCAAAATGTGTAACAAACGCATATATGTTATCCACAGATCGTAACTTTGTTAACTTTTGTGGAGGACATGTTGTTCGAAAAAGAATGCCTCCGCCGAATAAGGAATCCGAGACAACACTTGTCTCCTCTAACCCTTCCAACTGGCTTTCAGTGATGTCTCCACTAGCTCTTTCCTATACAACCGTTTAGCATAAAGCTGAGAGTTTATGTGGCTGGACCGTAGCCTTAATTTTGTTTCTCCTTGTTCTGCATGTGCTCTTATCTCAAATGGACTGAACAGATCTGGGACAGTAGAAGAGGAGTCTTGGAGATAGGAGACAGGGAAAACTTCCTAGTTTCTCTTGTTCCAATTAGGAAGGAGAGCAATCGCCAGAAGAACCTCAGCATCTCAGATCCATGAAACAACCTCCAAATCATACGAGCGTATGCTAGCTGTCCATCCAAAGCGAATGAACCACTCACACTTCGATTCTTCACGCGTTTGGGGTTACAGTAGGGTATCTTGTTTCAGTTTATTCACTTTCTTCATCCTGCACATCGACCAGAACCATGTAATCTGGTGACCAAAACTCATAGTTTATCTGCCATTTGTAGTGCTTCTCCAGTGCGCCCTTTCTTTTCTGTCGCGCATGGTTGCATATATTAGCAGTCTATTCATATTTCTACAGTGACCAAATAGCAAAGAGAATCCACAACGCAGTAAGAGACAACAACTTTCTCCACTTTGGCTGACATACAACCCTCCAAACGATTAATCTAACCTTATACATCTTCGGTCTTCTTCTTTTGGGCGAAACGAAATTAGGGTTTAGAAAGCTTCGACTTTCCGAAAAAAAGAAGAAACAAATGTTGAAATGGGACCACCTCCTTTTTATAACTTTCTCAATGGATGGTATCCGCGCGGGCTTGGAGTGGTTTGCAATACAACTTTTCACGTATCCGGACGCATCAGAAATGGACACGTTGCATGTTGGTTTTTGTTCCGCGACCGCCTCATCTACTATCTCCCGAGCAACTTGGTGATGCGATGACCGTCGATTTTATTTGCCACTAGATCGTGCCGCACTTGTGATTTGCATGGAGCCACTTCATTTTCCTTACTAATTCCAACGTGTCACCATAATGCAGCTCGATATTGACTTGTCCTTCAGCATTTAAAAATGTTAGTTTG
Organism: Larix kaempferi; assembly: GCA_027924585.1. Taxonomy (NCBI): domain Eukaryota; kingdom Viridiplantae; phylum Streptophyta; class Pinopsida; order Pinales; family Pinaceae; genus Larix; species Larix kaempferi. The sequence continues at coordinate 1,060,833 of BSBM01001175.1, read as the reverse complement.
GAATATTATTTACATTTCCCATATGCAAACGAAAAACTAATACTCCCACTCCTTATATATAGTTTTGATTATCTCATAACTCAAGAAATAAACAATGGAGAGTCCTTCGGCATTGGTGTTTGGATGATAAAGGGTGCATGGAGCTCCTTTGCTTTGGCTCTCGGTCACTTGATAAGCTAAGCAAGCCCTCGGTGCTCGGTGCTTCACCTTTTGTTTTAAAAAACATTAAATCCCTTCTTCATAAAAACTTAATTAATACTCAGACTTTGGCTTTATTAAAAATCCCTTTATTCCATAAACTTTCAACCATTGGCTTTATTATGAATTTGACCCTTCACTTAGGCTATTAAAAAGCCTTTTCCTCATACAATTCTGGAATTTTGACATAAAACCTCAAACCCTTTTCTTCATTTTGGTTTAGCCCTTTTATAAAACCCCCATAAAGTTTTGTTTTGGCCAAAATCATAAAAAACCAAAACTTTTATAAAAAATAAAAAAGTCTTAGTGCTCTTTTTTTTTAAAATTAAAAAGCTTCTATTCTAGCTTTCACAAAATTAGAAGAGATGGGCTGTAAGACCAACACTTACCAACTTTTGAAGCTTTCTTAAACCATTTTCCTTTTGCAACTTTGGTGACCGCAACTGAGGACAAATGTTCTTTCTTGACCCAGTTTGAAAGTCTCCCGTCATGAAAAGTGTTCTATTTTGCACTGCTAGTGTTGCCGGAAGATGATTAACGCCGTCAGAAAACATTTAAGCACAAAATTTTATGGAGTGCCAACAACTGGCTCCTACTGGGGATGCTGTCCTCCCAGCGAGGCAGCAAAGAACACCGTATACCATGTGCCTGTCCATTGGGCGGCTCCCAATCCTGAAAAATGCAACCTGTAACCTGTATCCTGTATCTTGTAACCTGTAACCAGTCCTCCATCCAAAACTGTAACCGAAAACCATTTAACTATAGAAAACTGAAAACTCACATGCTGAAACTGAACTGAAAACAACACTATACATATTGAAAAAATGTTTGCCGGGCAAACTTATTCCTCCTACCTACCCTACTCTGCTGAAACGTGACTGCTGAATCAAATGACACAAAAGTGCCAATGAAGCCAATCTAATAACTGACCATCCGCTCGACTACGGCTTGCATTCCTTTTGAGTGAGTAAGAAAGACAGAAAACAAACCATTCCAAACATTCTCTGCTAATGAGTTCATGTCCCACAAATGTTAAAAAATTCATTTTCCCCTCAGACCGTAGTAAATTAGCATAAGGATCTTCAAAAGTTTGAAATATTATCTCGTCTTGAGATTCAACAAGAATGGAAATATCTCTTTCCAGTTGACCTGAAAGACTACTCAGCTGTGGATTGATGAGAGTGCATAGGGGGGCATGATATTCTAATACCTGTGTTTCGACTGCATCCTCCTCAAGCATGAGCGGCTTTGTTTCCCTTTTTAGTGTGCCATCTATCCCATCTTTATACTTATCCACATCATTATCCAAAACATCTTCAAACAGCAAACATCCTTCAAGATCATTAATCATGTCAACCCTATCTTTTTGATGGAAATAAATAGTGTCTAACAGTTGATCCCTTGGCAGAGAATCATCATCATAAATAGGTTCCTTCAAAGGATCGGCATGACTATCAATGTTTAAATTTAGATTTACATGCTTGAAAATGGAAGAGGTCTCACTTACATACTCACTGTGTGAACAATGCAGATCCGACATTACTGGAGTTGTAACATGCCTTTTCAGGAGTTGATCTATTTCATTTTCAGATAGAGGAGAAATTTTGGAAATATTATGGGGGCGCCCACCTTTCTTGTTTAAGGAAAAATCAGCAGCATCATTTGAGGCTTGTTCTGTTTCTTGTATTCCAAGAGAAGTACTGATGTATTGTTCTTTAAGTGAATCAAATAAGACAGAGTCCTCTAGACCCACAGCTTCTGAAATAATGTGACATGGAGAGAAGTTTATCTGACCCTCTTCTGAATTAGAAGACCACTGACAAGACTGGAGAAAATTCTTATCCGGCTCAGGAGAAAAGATACAAAGGCCATCACCAATTTCATTCGAAAATTCAGAATTTAAAACTTGCCCTTCTTCCTCAAAAACAACAGAACCATCGTTAAATTCTTCAATGACATCAAGTACAACAGACTCTTCTTGATACAAAATTTCTGAATGCGAAATAGAGACCTGGTTTTCTGTTTGGTACTTATCTTCCCTATGGAAAAACTCTGCTTCTTGAGAATGATGACAGACTTGTTCTTCTTCTTCTTTAATTCCATTTTCAAAAAAGTTTATGGAGTTCTCCATCATAGATTTCTGTTTTTGATTAGAAGTCTTAATTTTTTGTTTTATCAATTCGAACAAAGCATAACAGAGGGGTAGACAGTCACTTTCAGCATGTTGATTTTCAGATGTTTGATCATGGATAGTGATCAAATTTTCTTCACTAACTGCCCTGGGACTTATAAAGTTTTCAGCCGGTGCCATACCCAAGCAATCTTCTTCATACTCATCAAATTTAGGTGGACTGAAATTTTCTTTAAAACCCTCACTGACAGAAATTTTAGCAGGCTGATTGTAATTGACATAAAACAAGTCAGATTTATCTTCTTCTGGCATATCATCAAGCTGATCATCTCTTTGTTTGTTACGGGAACCACTGGAATGCCAAGCCATTTCTCCTTGTCTATGCTTCTCTTCGAACCCACCTTCTTCTTCAATCCTCTCATCATTTTCTTTGCTCGACAATTTCCTGGACATTCTAAGATTATCGTCAACTTCTAAAGCATCAACGAACATATGTTGTAAACTGGAGGGATTTCTTTCCAAGAGAAGAAAAGAGAAATCAGATTGAAAAATAGATACATAATGTAACTTGGCAGCATTCTCTAAGGGTTGAATTTCTTTCGGCATATCATAATAGGCGCTGGCAAACCTCCTGTTGAAACTGGATAAGGATTCCCCTTCCTGCATCCTCATAGAGTAAAATTCTGAAAGGACTAGGTCCCATGACCTCCTCTTACCCCAAAACTTCAAGAAGACATCGGAAAACCCCTGCCATGTGTCTATAGACTCTGGCTGTAAATGGCGAAACCATCTCTTCACATCTCCCTGGAAAGTTTGAGCAAAAATCCTCATACAAACATCATCCTGATCTACTTCAAACAGATCCAGAAAATTTTCAAAACCTTGAAGATGTTTCTCAGCAGTAAGGCCTTTGATTTCTCCATCGAATTTAGGAAGGTATTTATGGTATTTAAGAGGATAATCATGGAGAACTTGAGGTAAGTGAAGTGGCCGGTATCGGTTTTGGATATTGGAAGAAACTGAACTATGTAAAGAGGATGTATTATCAGCTTTAGTATCATGAGGTTCATAAGGCTGATCCTTACTGTCAGATTCAAGTAAAAGATCTTGATCAAAATCATATGTACAGAATGAAGACACATTTTCAGTTTCTAAAGAAGGGTATACAGGAGTAAATCTATGGTCTTTTTCCGAATATAGTAAACAATGAGAAATTCTTCTGCCAAGCTTAGGAAAAGACAGGAAAAGATTTATAACAAAGGATAAGATGTCTTGCAGAAAACTGAAACTTGAGTACCTTGTCTTTTCATCATGCCTTTCCATGTCTTCACAATGAGCTCATTTCCCAGCGGAGTCTGTCGGTTCTCTTTAAAAGCTTGATTCTGGATCATGCCGCCAATGGAGTCACTGAAATTTGGATTCTTGAAGATGGAGTCGCCAGGTGAAAGATGTACAACCTTACTGATGTTTGACCATTGTTCACCATCAACATTCAAAACTGAAAAATTTGTCGTTCATACCCAGGGAAAATGAAACCCTCGTTCCCCGGCAACGGCGCCAAAATGTTAGCACTCGGATTTTCCTTGGGCTGTATCAAAGAAACCCCGAGGTAACCTATTTCAAACCAATCTTTAGACTGAAAGTTCGCCTCCTTCAGCCAGAGAGGGCTCTCTCAGCAAATCTGCCATCCAATGTCACCACGACAGCAGTTCGACAATGAAACTCAAGGGCCAATTTGTAAAATAATAATAAAACTTAAGGATTTTTAATGAGGTGGCTAGATCAACATGAACAGGATACCATTGGGCAATGGAGTAGAGAAAACAGAAAAATATGGACCAGCAGTTAAACAAATATTTTCATACAAAGGCAAGATAGCTGTCTTATTACAGTCAATAAGATTTTTGCAGGTGATAGGGAAAGAAATAAAGACAGTCCATTAACAACGGGCATCGATTTTTAGATGAATCCACTCCTAATTTTAGAGAAATAAATGGATGCTCAGAAGCGAATAAATCAAGGCATAGAAACATGAATCTCAATCTATTATGAACGTTCATCTAAGCATAGAAGAAAACGACATAATGAAAGGCATAACGCAGAAAGTAAACTTGCACGATTAGAGAAAGGGAAAAGGTACAGACTGCAATTTTTAAACAACGCTTGAATCTTTTATGAAAAATCTGCTCATTTCTGAGATCTGTATTAAGTTCTGAAAACCCTGCAAAACACCCGAAATGGGTCTCTCCTCCCAGAAAATCCAACCCCTTTACATTGCAAAAATGCAAAATTTATACAAAATTTTTCCCTATGAGCAAACCCTAACTGTATTTTTTCTAAAAATAAACCACCGATACTAAAATAACAATCAAAAAACTAATCGTTACTTTACAAGAATTAATTTTTAAACTTTAAATGACGGAAAATCTGGAATGTTGTTCTCGGAAACTGAAAGATGGCTGCCAGCTATCTCTATTTATTCACTTCTTCCACCGATATTTAATATTCTGCCACTTGTTGATATTCTGCCTGGAATTTTGGGCTTTCGGAGGCGCTCCATTTCATCGCCACTACTCCATGGATCTCGCAGTTCATTTCAGAAAATAATACTGCTCCAAAGATGTTTCAATGCCTTCTCATATCATGAATATCACATTGTGTTGTCACCCAATTTGGTTTAGGAATTATTGCATAATTAAATAAAAAACGTTGTACAGTGGATTGTATTTCACATATGCGTTGAACCATTCATATGGTGTACATATATCCTATCACCTCCACGACCTCTGGGATCTTTGAAACCTTCTTTATCTTATCAAGCTGCATAGAAAACCTTGAGATTGTTGCATGTTGACAGTAGATGATCATAGAAGTTTGTGAAATGAGCTTTCAGAATGTGGACGATGAGTCTTAGTCTGAGGGATAATGAACCCCTTCCCCGATTGCAGCTTCTGCATCTACAGATGTGAATTCATGTCTTTTCAGATTTGTGCACGTTCTATCACAAGATACACAGAACAATATTGAACAGTCCCCACCTAATGTAGGTCCCATGAGAGAATCAGTAACTTGACTTCTATTCCAGCTCCTAAAAATGAAAAAGCATGATGCCAATCAACCTTTCCTGCTAGATCTTTAAGAAACATGATTGCCGCATCCTTCTCTGATGATAAATCCTCAAAATGTGTAACAAACGCATATATGTTATCCACAGATCGTAACTTTGTTAACTTTTGTGGAGGACATGTTGTTCGAAAAAGAATGCCTCCGCCGAATAAGGAATCCGAGACAACACTTGTCTCCTCTAACCCTTCCAACTGGCTTTCAGTGATGTCTCCACTAGCTCTTTCCTATACAACCGTTTAGCATAAAGCTAAGAGTTTATGTGGCTGGACCGTAGCCTTAATTTTGTTTCTCCTTGTTCTGCATGTGCTCTTATCTCAAATGGACTGAACAGATCTGGGACAGTAGAAGAGGATTCTTCGAGATAGGAGACAGGGAAAACTTCCTAGTTTCTCTTGTTCCAATTAGGAAGGAGAGCAATCGCCAGAAGAACCTCAGCATCTCAGATCCATGAAACAACCTCCAAATCATACGAGCGTATGCTAGCTGTCCATCCAAAGCGAATGAACCACTCACACTTCGATTCTTCACGCGTTTGGGGTTACAGTAGGGTATCTTGTTTCAGTTTATTCACTTTCTTCATCCTGCACATCGACCAGAACCATGTAATCTGGTGACCAAAACTCATAGTTTATCTGCCATTTGTAGTGCTTCTCCAGTGCGCCCTTTCTTTTCTGTCACGCATGCTTGCATATATTAGCAGTCTATTCATATTTCTACAGTGACCAAATAGAAAAGAGAATCCACAACGCAGTAAGAGACAACAACTTTCTCCACTTTGGCTGACATACAACCCTCCAAACGATTAATCTAACCTTATACATCTTCGGTCTTCTTCTTTTGGGCGAAACGAAATTAGGGTTTAGAAAGCTTCGACTTTCCAAAAAAAAAGAAGAAACAAATGCTGAAATGGGACCACCTCCTTTTTATAACTTTCTCAATGGATGGTATCCGCGCGGGCTTGGAGTGGTTTGCAATACAACTTTTCACGTATCCGGACGCATCAGAAATGGACACGTTGCATGTTGGTTTTTGTTCCGCGACCGCCTCATCTACTATCTCCCGAGCAACTTGGTGATGCGATGACCGTCGATTTTATTTGCCACTAGATCGTGCCGCACTTGTGATTTGCATGGAGCCACTTCATTTGCCTTACTAATTCCAACGTGTCACCATAATGCAGCTCGATATTGACTTGTCCTTCAGCATTTAAAAATGTTAGTTTGGAATATTATTTACATTTCCCATATGCAAACGAAAAACTAATACTCCCACTCCTTATATATAGTTTTGATTATCTCATAACTCAAGAAATAAACAATGGAGAGTCCTTCGGCATTGGTGTTTGGATGATAAAGGGTGCATGGAGCTCCTTTGCTTTGGCTCTCGGTCACTTGATAAGCTAAGCAAGCCCTCGGTGCTCGGTGCTTCACCTTTTGTTTTAAAAAACATTAAATCCCTTCTTCATAAAAACTTAATTAATACTCAGACTTTGGCTTTATTAAAAATCCCTTTATTCCATAAACTTTCAACCATTGGCTTTATTATGAATTTGACCCTTCACTTAGGCTATTAAAAAGCCTTTTCCTCATACAATTCTGGAATTTTGACATAAAACCTCAAACCCTTTTCTTCATTTTGGTTTAGCCCTTTTATAAAACCCCCATAAAGTTTTGTTTTGGCCAAAATCATAAAAAACCAAAACTTTTATAAAAAATAAAAAAGTCTTAGTGCTCTTTTTTTTTAAAATTAAAAAGCTTCTATTCTAGCTTTCACAAAATTAGAAGAGATGGGCTGTAAGACCAACACTTGCCAACTTTTGAAGCTTTCTTAAACCATTTTCCTTTTGCAACTTTGGTGACCGCAACTGAGGACAAATGTTCTTTCTTGACCCAGTTTGAAAGTCTCCCGTCATGAAAAGTGTTCTATTTTGCACTGCTAGTGTTGCCGGAAGATGATTAACGCCGTCAGAAAACATTTAAGCACAAAATTTTATGGAGTGCCAACAATGATGATGATGATGATGACTAATGGAGATGACGATGATGTTGATGATGAATATGATGACGAATATGCAGCAAATCATCCTCATCATCGTGATCATCTTCATCATCATCATCAACACCATGATGATGATGATGAAGATGACGATTATCATGACGAAGACAATGATCATCGTGGCCATGATCATATGATGATGATGATGATGATGGTAAGGATGATGAAGATGGTGATGATGACAACTAATGAAGATGATGATGACGAATATGATGAGTTTGATGATGATGATCATATTCGTCATCATCATCATCATCTTCATCATCGTACTTGTATTCATCATCATCCACCACCACCACCATCATCATCATCATCATCATCATATAATCACCATCCTCATCCTCAGAATGATGATGATGAAGATGACGATGATGATGAAGATGATAATGATGATCATGTTGTTGTTGATGATGAAGATGATGAGGATTATGTGTTGCATATTCATCATCATCTTCATCATCAACATCAACATCATCATCATCATCATCATCATCATCTCCATTATTCATAATCATCATCATCATCATCATCATCATCATCGTCATCATCATCATCCTCATCATCATCATCATCGTCATCATCCGCATGCTCATCCTCACAATGATGATGATGACGACGACGATGAAGATGATGATGATGATCATGCTATGGATCATGTTGTGGATGATGATGATGATGATGATGTGCCACATATTTCTCATCATCTTCATCATCATCATCATCATCATTATCTCCATTAGTCATCATCATCATCATCATCATCATCAACATCAACATCATCATCATCACCATCTTCATCATCATCATGATCTTCCATCATCATCATCATCATCATCATCACAACGAAGATGATGATGATGATGACGATGAAGATGGTGATGATGATGATGATGATGATGACGATGAAGATGGTGATGATGATGATGATGATGATGACTAATGGAGATGATGATGAAGAAAATGATGACGAATATGCAGCACATCATCCTCATCATCATGATCATCTTCATCATCATCAACACCATGATGATGGTGATGATGATGAAGACGATGGTGATGATGAGTATGATGAGGATGATGAAGATGACGATTATGATGACAAAGACAATGATCATCGTGACCATTATCATATGATGTTGATGATGATTGTGAGGATGATGAAGATGGTGATGATGATGACTAGTGAAGATGATGATGACGAATATGATGATTTTGATGATGATGATCATATTCATCATCATCATCTTCATCATTGTACTCATATTCATCATCATCCACCAACATCATCATCACCATCATCATATCATCATCATCAGCATCATCCTCATCCTCACAATGATGATGATGATGATGATGACGATGATGAATATGATGATGATCATCATGTTGTTGATGATGATGAAGATGATTATGATGATGAGGATGTTGTGTTGCATATTCGTCATCATCTTGATCATCAACATCATCTTCATCTCCATCATCATCATCTCCATTAGTCATCATCATCATCACCATCTTCATCATCATCATCATCATCTTCATCATGATCTTCATCATCATCATCATCATGAAGATGATGATGATGATGACGATGATGATGATAAGGATGATGGTGATGACGAGTATGATGAGGACGATGAGGATGACTATTATGATTACAAAGACAATGATGATCGTGTCCTTGATCACACGATGATGATGATTAGGATGAGGATGATGAAGATGGTGATGATGATGACTAATGAATATGAGTATGATGATGAATATGATGATTTTGTTGCTAATGATGATTATCATATTCATCATGAACATCATCATCGTACTCATATTCATCATCATCCACCACCACCATCATCATCACAATCATCATATGATCATCATCTTCATCATCGTCAACATCATCCGCGTCCTCACAATGATGATGATGATGATGAGGAAGTTGATGATGATGATCATGTTGATGATGATGATGAAGATGATGATGATGTGCTGCATATTCCTCATTATCTTCATCATCATCATCATCATATCCAAATTAGTCATCGTCATCATCTTACTCATATTCATCATCATCCACCATCATCATCGTCATCAACATCATCATCATCATCATCACGATGACGACGATGATGATGTTGATGATGACGAATACGATGATGGTGATGATGGTGACTATGGTGACTAATGATGATGACAAATATGATGATGGTGATGACGAATATGATGATGGTGATGATCATGATGATGAATGTGATGATGGTGATGACAAATATGACGATGATGGTGATAATGGTGAGTAATGAAGATGATGATGACGAATATGATGATTTTGATGATGATCATATTTTTCATCATCATCATCTTCATCATCGTACTCATATTCATCACCATCCACCACCACCATCATCATCATCATCATCATATCATCATCACCATCATCATCGTCATCCTTGTCCTCACAATGATGATGATGATGGTGATGATAAAGTTGATGATGATGGTCATGGTGTTGATGATGATGAAGATGATCATGATGATGAGGATGATGTGATGCATATTCGTCATCATCTTCATCATCAAAATCATCATCATCATCTCCATTAGTCATCATCATCATCATCATCACCATCTTCATCGTCATCATCGTCATCATCATTATCATCACTTTATACAACATTAATATATCTACTATGTATTTTATTATTCTTGATGTAATACATATGTTTCTAATTCAAAATTAAATTAATGTTTTGAAATCAAAATACACATTTGTAAATATACCCCTAAACCCCTAAAGACTTAGAAGCACTTAAATGCACTTAGGGATTATGGGTTAGAAGAGGTCCTAAAGGCCTTTATGGGGGAAGGGATCTAGGCATAACCTAACACTTTTATATCTGTTGGTCAATAAATACAGTGAACATTACCCACCAAACATTACAACGTTTAGCAGGGACACGCACGCGCCTCTCGTGCGCACGCGCCTCTGGTGCGCACGCACCTCTGTTGAACATAAAATTTAGAAAATCACCCGTGTTCTTTCTCCCACATTTTTTTCCTCATTCATCGTGCTCTCTTCATTGGTTTCACACAAAGTCCGACAAGCATTCACATCGTAGATTGAATTCATACACCATTTGGTGCTTCCTTTGCCATTTGGATAAAACACACATTTGGGGCTCTATTTGGCTCTTTGTATTGAATACACACCTATTGGGCTCTATTTGGATCAATTGAGTGAATACACAACAGTTGGAGTCTATTTGGCACCTTGGATTGAATTCTCATGCTACTTGGACACACATGAAGTCTTCTTACATATAGTGGACACATCAAAAGAGAATTTGACATTTGAAGCAAAGAGCAATCATAATCCTTGAGGTATGGTGATAATTTTATCTTGTTAAATGTAATTTAGTCTTCATTCACTTGTTTGAATGGAATCTATTTTGGTTTTTCCTCATGAATTGTATGATAGATCTATTTTAGTCTTCTTAATCTTCAACATAGACAATAAAAACATCTTACCAAAAAAAAACTACAACATCCACCAAGCAATGCATTCAACCTTTCATGAAGATAATAAAAAACAATTACTTGCATCACCACCAATAACATTTCATAATCACATTCCTCCATCTAGTAGACAAACATTTGTTGAATTCCTCATGGTTTCACTACAACAACTCACACAAACACCTAAACAATTGAAAACTCTTAGTATTTTGGGGCTACTTTCCCTCTTCCATACCATGAAAATGAAGTGAGTATGAGCTTTTAAGATTATATGAAAACATTCTCACTATATGTTGTTGTACATAATCAATGGCTACACCGAGCTTTAATAATCATGCACATCGAGTTTTAATATCAAGTGTTTGTTGTTCATTGTTGCAGGGGTGATATTTTTGTTTTTCCAAAAAATGCATTGAATATGGGAAACAGACATAATAATAAAAGAAAGTCTAGAAGGACGCAGCTGCCTCCTGAAAAGGCTAATGAGATAAGAGAAAATTCCAGGTTGTACATGCAAAACCGTAGAAATCAAAATGTTAGTGCCTTAGATCCACCAACAAGCAATGACGAAGTGGTTGAAGTCAATAAAATATTGCCTGATGTCGAGTATGAAGGGATGGATGTTGAACAAGTTCTTAACTAGAAACCTCCCCAAGAAGAGCACGCACATGGCAAACAAACTCCCTTGCAGGACCAATTTGTGAACAAAGGTCCACAACAAACCGTTGACCACACTCGTACTTCCTTGCTGACTCCCTTACCCCCACTATCAACCGGATGACTAAGAACTCCCAGACGTATTCATGTGGATGAAATTTCATTTTCAGGACTTCAAGGTAAGATGCCCAAATGCACTGCTGATTTCCATTGTAGCAAGATAGTGAAATATTTTTTTGTATCCAAAACCGATGCAGCAAAATGTCAATTGTTTCTTGCTTTGTTAAAATCACATTGTCTAGCTCATGTTAGGAGAATTTTGGGCATAAAGGTAGTTAGAAGTTCAGAGGCCAGCAATCATGTTGTTAGAAATATACAATCTGCATTTAATTTGATTGGAAAAACTTCTCGTACAAAAGATTTTAATGTGGCCCGTCATGTACTGTCAGAATCGATTGTAGACAAATCCACATGGCAATGTTGCCTACTATCACGCACATGTGAAATATTTAAAGTAGATAGAAAGACTCTTTGAAAGTATTCTACCATTAGAGAAAAAACTTGACACCCCAGGACAAAAAGATTGTTGGGCCTTTGTTGGTAGGTTACTTCGTTCAGACATGAAGCTCATTGATGTTGTTAAAGAACTAGTGCAAAAGTTTTGGCATGATAACACTAGATCGTCATTGAATCAAAGAGATGTTTTAAAGTTGAGAAAAGGTGTTAGGGGGGTTGAACACCATTTCAAGCACTTCCTTGACACGACACAAACAGAACTCTATTAGAGGTTCAAGAATGAGCACACACAATTGAACTTGGGCCAAAGGTCCTTTGAAAAATGCAAGCCCTGGTATGTTAGAATTTGCATTGATCACAATACATGTTGTTGTAGATACCATGTAGAATTTGAGTACTATTATGATACATATAGACATATATTTTGTGGTTTGCATACTAACATTGTGCAGGATTTCCCATCGTTACAACCACCGAATGCATCCAGAGAATTTATACATAACATAATGTGTCCAAGACCTGAAGGACAAAAATATTATAAAAGATCATGTTTATATGGGATGTGTTCCAGTTACAATGGATTTGCATTATTGAGCCCCTACATCCACGTAACCGTGGAGCATGAATTTGAGAAGATGTCAGTAGAAATGTAGAACTTCCAGTACATAACATATTAGGTAGATAATTCGAAGGAAGGAAAAAAAATTGCATTGGTGAAGTCACAGGTAATCTAAGTTTCCATACTTTCATACTGTACATGTTGAATTTGTACATATATATTCAGATTGAAAATGTCACGTTGTATTAATGCCCTTGGTTTTGTCGCACCAGGTACCAATTTGCAAATTCATGAAGGAATTCTACCAAAAGACCGAGCATTATGTACAACACGTCCATGTAGCACGATGGCAGGATGAACAGTACAGACAGTGCGGAAAACTACACCCTACAGCCACAGAATGAGATTCAAAGTCAATATTACCATTCAAACCAAGTTAGCATAATGGTCCATATCATGTACAAGCACGCGCCAGAGAGCAGCAATGACATGAGGATAATATTGAAAGAGACCAACTTCTACATCAGTGACGACAAGTGCCACGAGCTGCATTATGTGCAGCATTGCTTCAAAATTTTCTATGATGAGCTGAAGTAGAGAGGTATACAGATGGATCAGCATTGGATATGGTCAGATGGTTGTGTAGGCCAGTTCACAAATGCACGTGTTTTCCAGTGGTTGAGTATTTTGCACAAGACTTATGATGTGCTGCATGTATGGAACTATTTTGAGACAGGTGATGGAAAGGGAGAGCATGACGAGGCTAGAGCATGTCTCAAAATTGTCCTACGAAGGGAGGAGATAAGGTGCATGGGAGGCCTTCATACTCGGAATGCCGAATCCACAGTTCGATGTTGCAAAGAAAAAATGTCAGATCGAACCATGGAGCAACACATACCAAAAGGTAGAGAACATGTTGTCAGAAATTTCTAGAATGTAATCAATATAGATCAATCATGTTCTTATAGTTGTAGTACTGTGCAAGGCACTCATGGATTTCATTCGGTTCGAAGCTCAAACAACCCCTTATTTGGAATATGGATGCGAAAAACTTGCTTGCTTTTGTGGGTCTTGTAGCAGTTGTGAGTGGGATGAGTGCGAATCAATGGATTGGGTTGAGGAATGGGATCATGTATCACTTGCAGTGGACCCATGTGTAGTTGTTGAAACAATCCAGTTAGAAGAAGGCCAATCCTCTATTTCGAATGAATATGATCATATATCTGATCTTGTACAGCCAGGTAAACATTTTTGCATGCATATCCTAGTTGCTTCCTTGTTTTTGTAATTATCCAAGTTATCAAATCATTACTTGTTGGAATATGACCTTAAAATGCATTTTTGCAGGACACATTTACGTAGTTGTTGCCCTGATAGACAGTGCAATTGGGACGAATTATTGTTTGGCACGATGCATCCAAGGGAAGCAAACCCTCCTCGCACTATTAATGGATAGTGAAGGCATTACCTTTCCGACTAGATCAATGGTTGTTCAGGGGGAATATCTTACAGTGGATTGAAATAGACCAAAGAGCAATGGCTACACATACATGGATTATAGACTAGGGTTGTGGGTGTATCACTTTACGCACTTGATCGTTGGTACAAACATCCAACTACAGACAATGTCAATGAATTCATCAAACAAGGTATGCTACTTACTACCTCATGCAGATCATAAGAGGTTGTTCGAGATAATAAAAAACTAAGAGGATCCAGAAGGCCTAATTGACTGAGGTACATAGTATAGCCATGTGATTGTTTATTCATGCATGATTAATGTTATTCATGTTAGATAGTTTATTTGATATCGTTATCTTATATCGTCTATTTGATGTTTGAGTTATGATTAAGTTATGATTTATAGCCATGTGATTGTTTAATCATGCATGATTAACCCTAGAAGCACTAATATAACCCTACAAACATAATCTAGCCCTAGAAATCCTAGAAAGCTAAACTAACCCTAGAAACACTAATCTAACCCTCAAAAACTAATCTAGAATCCTAGAAACCTAATCTAGCCCTATTGACCTAATCTAACCCTAGAATCTGTGAACCACCATATGTATCCTCAATGCTTGAGTTTTTGTAGGTCAACCTCCCACCCCACATGTCCTCTTAAAAAAATTTTGTTCTCTTGGTTTTATGCCCACCCAAACTTTATCATCATCGTCATCATCATCATCATCATCGTCATCAACATCATCATTATCATCATCATCTTCTTCATCATCATCATCATCATCTTCATCACCCTCACCATCATCATCAACATCTTCACCATCATCACCATCTTCATCATCATTGTCATCTCTAGGTTCCTCGTCAACATCTCCATTCTCATCATCCTCATCACCATCTCCATGATCATCAACATATTTATCATCATCCCCATCATCATCATCATCATCATCAACATCTTCATCATCATTGTCATCTCTAGTTTCCTCATCAACATCTACATTATCATCATCTTCTTCATCATCATCATCATCATCTTCATCACCATCTGTTAAGATTTAATATGCTAAGACATAAAATAGCAGCATTACATTCCATTTCACAATAATAGCATATACAGGATCACTGAAGAAACAACAAGCATAGCATAAACACAAGAGATAGAGATTTATCCTGGGAAACCCTCATGGGGTAGAAAACCCAGCAAAGCTTCCTCAATATAGATGACCAGCAATATACAAAGATGAAACCCTGAGACATGATCTCCTCCTCCACAATAGCAGACCTCTCCTCCACAAGTGCGCTATCCTCAAGTGAGTGAATGTGTATAATGAGGAACACACCTCCTCTATTTATACACTACTCTGATATGTATTTTACACAAGTACATGTAGGCTCGTATTTAACCATTAGGTTAAATACCCCATTATAACTGACTGGGCCGACCCCCACATGGTGGGTCTAATAACCCTTTGACCCACATAACACATACAGGGCCGACCCCCACTAGGGAAGTCTAATAACCCAAGTCACCACATTCCAACGGAGGAATAAACATCTCCGGATATACAATAAGATCTTCACGGAGGAATGAAACATCTCCGGAATAATAAAGTACAAATATAATATTCTTTGAAGTTACAATATCTCAACACTCCCCCTTAACGAGAAGGATATTATAACAGCATCTGCACGAGCAAGGAGTCATCAACATCATACATGATACATCTATAAATCATTGGAAGCTTTCTCAACATCATCAGTAACTCAAGCAGTTACTGGAACATCTTCAATACTGGAACATCAACATCTTCAGTACTGAGTCTTTATCTTCTACAGCACTCGAACAACTACAACAACATCAACATCTGGATCCTCACGATCATCAGCATCATCATCTCACGATCATCAACATCGTCATCACACGATCATCAGCATCGTCATCAGCATCACGATCATCAGCATCGTCATCACACGATCATCAGCATCGTCATCACATGATCATCAGCATCGTCATCACACGATCATCAGCATCGTCATCACACGATCATCAGCATCGTTATCACATGATCATCGGCATCGTCATCACATGATCATCAGCATCGTCATCACACGATCAACAGCATCGTCATCTAGATCATCACGATCAGTAGCATCGTCATCAAGATCATCATGATCAACAGCATTGTCATCTATATCATCACGATCAACATCATCGTCATCTAGATCATCACGATCAACAACATCATCAATACAAGTATAAATATCATTAATACAAGTATCCTCATCAATACAAGTATACACATCATCAATACAAGTATCCTCATCAATACAAGTATACACATCATCAATACAAGTATCCTCATCAATACAAGTATACACATCAGCAATACAAGTATCCTCATCAATACAAGTATACACATCATCAATACAAGTATCCTCATCAATACAAGTATACATATCATCAATACAAGTATCCTCATCAATACAAGTATACATATCATCAATACAAGTATCCTCATCAATACAAGTATACACAATAGCAGCATACCCTGCAACACACAAGATCCAATTACGGGATGATCAATCCCTCTCACTTTAGGACATAGGTCCAAGGATGATACAATCCTGATCCCCTTACGGGATGATCAGTCCCTCTCGGTTTAAGACAACTCTCATGTCTATGGATGATGCAATCCAGATCAACTTGCAGGATGATCAATCCTTATCACTTTAAGACACCTCACCATGTCTAGGGACGAGGCAATCCTAATCTATTTACAGGATGATTAGTCCTTATCACTTTAAGACATCTCACCATGTCTAGGGACGAGGCAAACCCAATCTATTTACAGGATGATTAGTCCTTATCACTTTAATACATCTCACCATGTCTAGGGACGAGGCAATCCCAATCTATTTACAGGATGATTAGTCCTTATCACTTTAAGACATCTCACCATGTCTAGGGACGAGGCAATCCCAATCTATTTACAGGATGATTAGTCCTTATCACTTTAAGACATCTCACCATGTCTAGGGACGAGGCAATCCCAATCTATTTACAGGATGATTAGTCCTTATCAATTTAAGACATCTCACCATGTCTAGGGACGAGGCAATCCCAATCTATTTACAGGATGATTAGTCCACTCAATCTCATTTACGACTATCCTTCCTTTCGGAATTACTGGATTTACTGTCCAAGGATGATTTAATCCACTCAATTCATTTAAGACTATCCTTCCTTTCGAAATTACTGGATTTACTGTCCAAGGATGATTTAATCCACTCAATTCATTTAGGACTATCCTTCCTTTCGGAATTACTGGATTTACTGTCCAAGGATGATTTAATCCACTCAATTCATTTAGGACTATCCTTCCTTTCGGAATTACTAGATTTACTGTCCAAGGATGATTTAATCCACTCAATTCATTTAGGAATATCCTTCCTTTCGGAATTACTGGATTTACTGTCCAAGGATGATTTAATCCACTCGATTCATTTAGGACTATCCTTCCTTTCGGAATTACTGGATTTACTGTCCAAGGATGATTTAATCCACTCGATTCATTTAGGACTATCCTTCCTTTCGGAATTACTGGATTTACTGTCCAAGGATGATTTAATCCACAACCGTACATTTAGGACCACGTCCAAGGATGACTCAATCCTCAACCGTACATTTAGGACCACATCCAAGGATGACTCAATCCTCAACTGTACATTTAGGACCACGTCCAAGGATGACTCAATCCTCAACCGTACATTTAGGACCTACGTCCAAGGATCACTTAATCCTCAACCGTACATTTAGGACCTACGTCCAAGGATGACTTAATCCTCCACCGTACATTTAGGACCTATGTCCAAGGATGACTTAATCCTCCACCGTACATTTAGGACCTACGTCCAAGGATGACTTAATCTTCCACCGTACATTCAGGACCTACGTCCAAGGATGACTTAATCCTCAACCGTACATTTAGGACCTACGTCCAAGGATGACTTAATCCTCCACCGTACATTTAGGACCTACGTCCAAGGATGACTTAATCCTCCACCGTACATTTAGGACCTACATCCAAGGATGACTTAATCCTCAACCGTACATTTAGGACCTACGTCCAAGGATGACTTAATCCTCCACCATACATTTAGGACCTACGTCCAAGGATGACTTAATCCTCCACCGTACATTTAGGACCTACGTCCAAGGATGACTTAATCCTCCACTGTACATTTAGGACCTACATCCAAGGATGACTTAATCCTCAACCGTCCACCAAGGACTTCATTCTCGAAGACATACGTCTACGGCTCTCTTTAGGACTGAATTCCAGGGATGATCCAATCCCCTCAAGTCCACCAAGGACTTCATTATCGAAGACATACGTCTACGACTCTCTTTAGGACTGAAGTCCAGGGATGATCCAATCCCCTCAAGTCCACCAAGGACTTCATTCTCGAAGACATACGTCTACGACTCTCTTGAGGATGATGCAATCCTATCATGTCGACCAAGGACTTCATTCTCGAAGACATACGTCTACGGCTCTCTTTAGGACTGAATTCCAGGGATGATCCAATCCCCTCAAGTCCACCAAGGACTTCATTCTCGAAGACATACATCTACGGCTCTCTTGAGGATGATGCAATCCTATCATGTCCACCAAGGACTTCATTCTCAAAGACACTTGTCTACGGCTCACTTTAGAACTTGTGTTCAAGGATGATGCAATCCTCACATGTATTCTCATCAATTACTATCGATCCTGGGAACCCATATAGAACCTGATTCACACTTCTTCTTTTTTTTTTAATTACACCATTAAGAGAATGGTCTTATCTAGCCACTTGGAGAAAACATCTCATCATGATTCTCTTCCCCTTTCTAAGAGAATATTCTAGCCATGAGCCTTCTATATTTTGTTTGATTTGTAAATCTTCTTGTTTGAACATCCATCACTTGTACGGTGTCCATCATTCTTCATGACCTTTCCTACAAATCAAAATTAAGTACATGATTAGTAATACTTCATAATCATCAAATCATATTGACATGGTAACCTATTATACATACAGATATCATTTACATAGTTATACAACTAATTTGACCAATACTTTGGCACAACACTTTCCCATATCCTGTATGCATACAGTGGCTACCTAGATGCCTTCCATCTCTACCAGAACATACTATCGAGAGTGTGCACAGCTCTCAGCATGTCAGCAAAGAGGTTTCATTCTAGACAAGCAACAATGGAATGTTTGTCCAACTTACCAATCATATGCACATTAGTAGTATACTGGTCAATGCTCTATGAATGTTTACACTCAGCATTATATATTCTAGGAATACAAATATGCATACAACCTATTACAGGCAATATCATTACTATTTCAAATAAAAACTCAAATACTTATCTTTTATGTTTGTGTGGTTGCCTCCCGCTTGATCTTCTGTATGTCTTTTGAACTTCTATTCATTCTGTACCACTGTGCATGCTCAAGAGTCATTCTCATGATCTCATACACAAACATACACTCATTAGTATATTCTAAATGCTATCAAAACATTATAGTTCTAAATAATCTTGAAAATGTATAGTCATGATTATAGTTAATAAACATTAGTATTCAAGATTTCAGGGAAGTCTTCTTTTACTCATGCATATCATCAATCAAGATAAAAGACATAATATGCATAATCCCTTGATTACTAACTTTATGAATAAGTATAACCAATCATTCCAAGTATACTTATATAGGGGAACCTAAAACAAGGTAAGATTCATGGGAAACATACCTGGATTAGTATACCTACTTGGTTATGTACAACATACCTAAACAATCTCTTCAATGATTTAGAGATCCTGAGCTAGAACCTGCATGTCTCATAGGTTAAGCATAATATAACAAAGTCATACATACCTCGTAAGTAGAACAAAGATTATGGATGAGTCTTTGTCTTCATGTTTCATGGTCATGGAACCTGATTTGTCTTTTGTGATGTACCTGTATTTTGCTAGCAGACAACATCAACCTCACACAACATCATAATGCATTAGTACAATCATATAGCCCTAATCAATGAATGTCTTTGATCATTCACATGCATTCATACTGTTACTAGGGTGATAAGACATTTCTAACATTAATCAAGATTGTACTAATAAATAATATGAAGACAAACACATCATGAACTTAATCAAGAATTAGATTTCAAGACATACCTGAGCCTTCTTAAGTCATACCTGTCGAGACTTCTTGTAGTCTTCTTATGTAAGGCCTGAGCCTCAACTCCCCCTGAAACTTGATCTGGAGCTTGATTAGGGTTTGCTAGAGAAACCCTAAAAATTTAATCTTTGACTTTCACACTTCTGAATGGATGAAAGAATATGTCTTGCTGAGCTGATCAAACTAGCATACTTAAATTTTGGAATTTCCAAAATTTGACCCCTCAAAATTGCCTTTGAAACTTCTGGATCTTCTGGACAAGATCCCCAACTAGGGTTTTATGAAGCCCACCCTTCTACCCAAACAAAAGGTTCGATCCAAGGCTCTAAACTCTCATTTTTCTTAGGAGTTTCCAGCCGTGGTTACAGACTTAAAAAATTCCAACTTTTGCTGAAGCCCTAATTTTCTATCTTTCCGATCAAAATCCCGAACTGGGGTTTGATCAAGCCCGGTCTTCCACCCAACCAAAAAATTAGATCTTGGTCTCTAAATTTCAATTTTCCTGAGTAGCATTCAGCCGTGGACTCTGATTCCAAAAATTCTAACTTTCTCCGAAACCCTAAATTCCGGAAGCCATGAATAAAGGTGCTCGAAAAATAATTTTGTTTTGACAGAAATATGCACCTGATTGTTTCTGCTATAACTCTGAAATTTTTGCTCTACAGGGTCTGAAACCCTTTTTCTGTAGTATCCTGACCTGTCATCTTTCCATCCTGACAGTTCTGACCTCAATTTGGTTTTCTGAGAGAGAGTTATGCCAAGTGTCGCAGCGTGACCTGTTTATGGGATAAAACAGGAGAGCGAACTTGTACGGCATGCCACGTGTCACTGTTTGAACTTCGGCCTCTGAAAACGTTTCCTGAGATAGCTCAACCTGTTATCTTTCCATCCTGACAGGTCTGACCTCAATTGGACTCTCTGAGAGAGAGTTATTCCAAGTGTCGCAACGTGACCTGTTTATGGGATAAAACAGAAGAGCGAACTTGTACGGCGTTCCATGTGTCACTGGTTGAACTTCGGCCTCTGAAAAAGTTTCCTGAGATAGTACAGTCTGTTTACTACCTGTCACTTTTTACGAAATTTCATTTGGAGCTTCCTAGCCCAAGTTATGACCTTTTTTCCTAGGTCAACTGATTTTGACTGAGATCTGGAAGAGGCAGAAACCCTAACTTGTACTGATCATAACTCACAAAGTACAACGAATCTGAGGGTGCCCTTTGGACACAAGGTACCTGGGGATGTTATCTTCTACCTGTAAGCTTTTCAGACCCTGAACCTTCGCAAAAATGGATTTATAGCGAAAGTTACACGATGACTGGTTTTTTCTATGTAAAACCCTAACCTTCAAATTGTTGTAAGTAAAGCAAGTGTCGTAAGTGCCATACCTTGCCTTCCTTCAGGTTAGCTCTGATACCATGTTAAGATTTAATATGCTAAGACAGAAAATAGCAGCATTACATTCCATTTCACAATAATAGCATATACAGGATCACTGAAGAAACAACAAGCATAACATAAACACAAGAGACAGAGATTTATCCTGGGAAACCCTCATGGGGTAGAAAACCCAGCAAAGCTTCCTCAATATAGATGACCAGCAATATACAAAGATGAAACCCTGAGACATGATCTCCTCCTCCACAATAGCATACCTCTCCTCCACAAGTGTGCTATCCTCAAGTGAGTGAATGTGTATAATGAGGAACACACCTCCTCTATTTATACACTACTCTGATATGTATTTTACACAAGTACATGTAGGCTCGTATTTAACCATTAGGTTAAATACCCCATTATAACTGACTGGGCCGACCCCCACATGGTGGGTCTAATAACCCTTTGACCCACATAACACATACAGGGCCGACCCCCACTAGGGAAGTCTAATAACCCAAGTTACCACATTCTAACGGAGGAATAAACATCTCCGGATATACAATAAGATCTTCAAGGAGGAATGAAACATCTCCGGAATAATAAAGTACAAATATAATATTCTTTGAAGTTACAATATCTCAACATCTTCATCATCATCACCATCTTCATCATCATGATCATCTCTAGGTCCCTCATCACCATCTCCATCATCATCACCATCTTTATCATCATCATCATCATCATCATCATCATCTTTATCAGCATCGCCATCA
The DNA here is from genome assembly GCA_027924585.1 of Larix kaempferi. NCBI lineage: Eukaryota > Viridiplantae > Streptophyta > Pinopsida > Pinales > Pinaceae > Larix > Larix kaempferi. The sequence continues at coordinate 1,038,218 of BSBM01001175.1, read as the reverse complement.
TCATCAACGCCTTCATCATCATCACCATCAGGATCATCATCACCATATTCATCATCATTTTCTTATGTAGGTCCCTCATCACCATCTCCAGCTTCATCACCATATTCATCATCATCATCATCATATTCATCAACATCGCCATCATCATCATCATCTCCATCATCATCACCATCTTCATCATCATCCTCATCATCTTCATCATCATGGTCACCTCTAGGTCCCTCGTCAACATCTCCATCATCATCATCTTAATCACCATCACCATCATCATCAAAGTCACCATCTTCATCACCATCACCATCTTTGTCATCATCACAACAAGTGCCTAGTGGATGATTTTCCAAAGTTGATCCCTGTGTCCAAAAATTGCACACTCCCTCAGTGCACAAAACCCTACTTTCCAAGATGAACCTACAAAGTGACACCCAGGCAATGGGATGGGAGGCGAGAGGCACCCCTAGCACTATCCCAACATCCTGAATCCAACGGAGTCGATGATTCGTTGATTGGAGCCACGGTCATCATTCTATGGTGTGTTTCGTCTCGCATCCAAAAGGCCTTCAGGGACACCTGCCGGATAGTTGCCAGGGGCATAGAAATCCAACCGTGTAACAAAATCAGTTTTTGGGGAGTCTTGCAGGTGTATCCGGGGATGTCCCAGCGAGGAAAGCTAGCTAGAAGTGCTGGGTGGATCATTTTCCAAAGTTGACCCCCGTGTGCAAAACTTTCTCACTCCCTCGCTGCGCAAAACACTAGTTTCCAAGATGGACCTACAAGGTGACACCTAGGCCACGGGATGAGAGGAGATGGGTGCCTCTAGCACTATCCTAACCTCCCGAATCCAACTGACTCGATGGTTCATCGATTGGAGCCACGGTCGTCATTCTATGGCTCGTTCCGTCTTGCATCCAAAAGGACTTTAGGGACACCTGCTGGATACCTGCCGGGGGCATAGAATTCCATTTGTGCAACAAAACCAGGTTCCGTGGAGTCTTGCAGGTGTGTCTAGGGATGTCCCAACTGGGAAAGATAGCCAGAAGTGCCTGGTGGATGATTTTCCAAAGTTGACCCCCGTGTGCAAAAATTGCACACTCCCTCAATGAGCAAAACCCTAGTTTCTAAGATAAACCTACAAGGTGACACCCGAGCCATGGGACAACAGGAGAGGGGAACCCCTAGCACTATCTTGACGTCCTGAATCCAATGGAGTCAATGGTTCATCGATCCGAGTCACGGTATTCATTCTTGGGCTCGTTCTGTCTCGCATCCAAAAGGCCTTTAGGGACACCTACTGGATACCTGGCAGGGGCATAGAACTCCAACCGTGGGACAAAACTGGGTTTCGGTGAGTTTTCTAGCTGTGTCCAGGGAGTTTCTGGCTGGGGACGCTAGACAGAAGTTCCTAGTGGATGATTTTCCAAAGTTGACCCCTCTGTGCAAAAATTGCACACTCCCTCACTACGCAAAACCCTAGTTTCCGGAGATGGACCTACAAGGTGGAAACCGGTCCACGGGACGAGAGGAGAGGGGCACCCCTAGCATTATCCCAACATCTTGAATCCAACGAAGTTGACGGTTCATCGATCGGAACCACGGTCGTCATTCTATGGCTCGTTCTGTCTTGCATCCAAAAGGCCTTCAGGGACACCTGCTCGATACCTGCTGCGGGCATAGAACTCCAACCGTGTAGCAAAACTGATTTCTAGGGAGACATGTAGGTGTGTCCATGGAGTTTTTGGCTGCGAATGGTAGCCAGAAGTGCCTGATGGATGATTTTCCAAAGTTGACCCCAGTGTGCAAAAATTGCACACTCCCTCGTTGCGCAAAACGGTAGTTTCCGGAGATGGACCTACAAGGTGACACCCAGGCCACCGGATAGGAGAAGAGGGGCACCCCTAGCACTATCCCGATGTCCTAAATCCAACAGAGTCAATGGTTCATTTATCAGAGCCACTATCGTCACCCTATGGCTCGTTTTATACCCCTATGTCCAGAGAAGGTTGAAGCTGTAAAGCAACAATTGTCTAGTATTCATCCTGAGGGTCTTTTGTTGATGTCTAAGATAAAGAAGCTCTCAGTTCGTGAGCTGGAACATATCGATCTTAACAGGATTTATACAATCTCTGTTTGATGAGAAACTGACCTTAGAACTTCTCGTAGCAATGACAATGAATCCTTCATTTTGCATTTGTTAGCAGAAGAAGATCAATTTTGGACAAAACAATGTAGTTATTACGTGTGGAGGTAGTGGTTTCCCATGGAAAACGAGTTTAGGGTTGAGCAGAGGAAAGATGTTGGGAAATGGGCTATTAAATTAGCTTTTCCGATGGGAGAGCGACTTATAGAAGGAAATATGGTGGCTGTAGGTATCTATGCTTTTCTTTCGACGAAAATTGTAACAGGATTTCCATTTATAATACAGGTAGTCTTTTTACTAGTTTCGTCAAGAGAAAGTATCACTTTCAATAACAAGTGGAACCAGGGAATCCTTTGTTGTGTTCCATTAGCCTTTTGTTCTACATTTCTTGCTCTGATAAGTGGTAATTCACCTCTATCATCGAAAACTTGGGGCTATAGGTACCTTCCCCTTCGCATTCCTCGTTATCCACAGCTAACACAAGCTAGCGATGCCATCTAGACCCAATTGAAAGTTGAGAAAGTGGTTTTATGTGATGTCAGCTTTGGGATAAACGTTTATGTAAACCAACAGAAGCTCATACAATACTCCCTGATTTTAAACGCATTCTGGAGAAAGCAAGAGGACAAGTTCATCAAAGCATCTTCATTCATCTATATTCTCGTAATGTACACATAGTACATCCTTACCTTGATAAACAAGAGTATTACAATAGCTTGAATTCTTTGGGCATGGTTATCTCCCCGTATTCGGTTTTTTTGATTGGTTGACAAGCTTGCCTAAAAATCTGTATGTTGAACTTCTTTGTTTTATTGCTGAAAATTGGAAGGGATTATTAAAGTCCCCTACAAAACGCTCCTTTGTTGAAATATGTAAGTTCTTCCAACAACATAGATTTGGCTAGTGTATCAAATGCTGCTGTCCACACCACAATTTATCTTTCGTCAAAGGCATCACACATATTGTGGCTAACCAAGTGGTCTAGGGAGCTTGGAAGTGCCACCAAATATTATTCCATGCCTGGATCTACCCAGAAGGAAATGATAATTTTAGATCCTCAAGGATGCTTGAATCTACCCTGACTGCAATTACAGATTTAGATCCTTGAGAAGGTGAGAAACTGTAAGAGTGGTTGAATCAATATCCTAAAATTACAAGATTTCTATCTCAAAGTTTGCTGAGCGGCTCCTGGATGTAGTATTAGACTCAAGCGATAGTAAACTTGTTATCACCACTGCACATTTTTTGCACTATTCATCTGCAAATGACCACGTCTGGCTCGAACAGCTTACCAATATTTTCAAGAATATTCCCCTAGTAGATGAAGGTGGAAAAATCATTAGGGTACGAGGCTCTCTGAAGCTTCTCTAGCCTGCTTCCATGAGTAATTGGGCCGAGTAAATGGGCAAGTTAATTGGGCCAAGGTGTCCCTAAACAGCCCCAAGGTGCCCGACCAGAATTCCCGTAGCACTCGAACCGTGGCTTGGTTCGTGAATCTGTTGATTCCGATGAGTTTAGTATGCTAGATTTGAGCTGGGGGACACCCCACAGTGTCCCTCGAAGACACATAAGCGGTGCCAATGGGTCATCTCTGGAGCTAGGGTTTTTCCTAGTGAGGGCCATTCCAAATACGCTCAAGGGGGACATTTCTCGTCCGAATGCCACCGAGTGTGCGTAGCAACCTTGGATAGGTCCATAATGGCCACATGGACCTGTGGGAGGTGACAGAATCCAAGTCCGCTCGCCAGTTTGGGTTACGTGGCCCCGGGGCAAATCCTCCAAGCGTCCCTGAATGGCCCTAGGGTGCCCGACCAGATTGCCCGTAGCACCCAAACCATGGCTCGGTTCGCGAATCCGTCAATTCTGGTGGGTTCGGGATGCCGGATTTCAGCTAGGGACCCCCCCACAGTGTCCCTCAAAGACCCAAAAGTGGTACCAATGGTCCATCTATGGAGCTAGGGTTTTACCCAGTGAGGGCCATTCCAAATACGCTCAAGGGGGCCATTTCTCGTCCGGATGCCCCTAGGCATTTGTGGCCACCAGGGACAGGTCCATAATGGCCACATGGACCTGTGGGAGGTGATGGAATCCGAGACCACTCACCGGTTTGGGTTCCATGGCCCCGGGGGCAAATCCTCCAAGTGTCCCTGAATTGCCCCGTGGTGCACAACTAGAATGCCCGCAGCACCCGAACCGTGGCTCGGTTCATGAATCCATCATTTTTGGTGGTTCAAGGACACTAGGTTTCAGCTAGGGGACCCTGCACAGTGTCCCTTGAAGACTCGAAAGCGGTGCCAATGGGACATCTCCAGTGTTATGGTTTTTGCCCAGTGAGGGCCATTCCAAATACGCTCAAGGGGGACATTTCTCTTCCGGAAGCCCCCAAGCATGTGTGGACACCATGGACAGGTCCACAATGGACATGTGGACCTGTGGGAGGTGATGGAATCCAATTTCGCTCGTCGGTTTGGGTTCCATGGCCCCAGGGCAAATCCTCCAAGTGTCCATGAATGGCCCCGGGGTGCCCGACCAGAATGCACGCAGAACTCGAACCATGGCTCGGTTCGTGGATCCATCGATTCTGGTGGGTCTGTGACACCGAGTTTCAGCTAGGGGGACCCCCAAAGCATCCCTCGAAGACCCGAAAGTAGTGCCAACGGGCCATCTCCGGAGCTAGAGTTTTTCCCAGTGAGGGCCATTCCAAATATGCTCAACGGGGCCATTTCTCGTCCGGATGCCCCCAGGCATGCGTGGCCACCATGGACAGGTCCACAATGGCCATGTGGACCTATGGGAGGCGACGAAATCCAAGTCTGCTCACCAGTTTGTGTTTCGTGGCCCTGGGGAAAATCCTCCAAGTGTTCCTGAATGGCCTCGGGGTGCTCAACCAGAATGCTTGCAGCACCAGAACCGTGGCATGGTTCGTGAATCCATTGATTCGGATGGGTCCAATACACAAGGTCAACTAGGGACCCCTCCACAACATCCCTCGAAGACCCAAAAGCAATGCCAACGGGGCATCTCCGGAGCTAGGGTTTTTCCCAGTAAGGGCCATTCCAAATATGCTCAAGGGGGGCATTTCTCGTCCGGATGCCCCCAGGCATGCGTGGCCACTGTGGACAGGTCTACAATGGCCACGTGGACATGTGGGAGGCAACAGAATCCAATTTCACTTGCCGGTTTGGGTTTCGTGGCCCAGGGGCAAATCCTCCAAGTGTCCCTGAATGGCCTCGGGGTGCCCGAGCAGAATGCCCGCAGCACCCGAACTGTGCGTCGGTTCGTGACTCCATCGATTTCGGTGGGTCTGGGACGCTGATTTTCAGCTAGGGAACCCCCCACAGCATCTCTGGAATACACGCAAGCGGTTCCAATGGCCCATCTCCGGAGCTAGGGTTTTGTCCATTGAGGGCCATTCCAAATACGCTCAAGGGCCATGGAACCCAAACCGGCTAGCGAACTTGGATTCCGTCACCTCCCACAGGTCCACGTGGTGATTGTGGAAATGTCCATGGTGACCACGCATACCCAAGGGCATCTGGACGAGAAATGGCCCCCTTGATCGTATTTGGAATGGACCTCACTAGGAAAAACCCTAGCTCTGGAGATGGCCCATTGGTACCGCTTTTGGGTCTTCGAGGGATGCTGTGGGGGGTCCCCTAGTTGAAACTTGGTGTCCTAGACCCACTGGAATCGATGGATTTGCGAACCGAGCCATGGTTCGGGTGCTGAGGGCATTCTGGTCAGGCACCCTAAGGCCATTCAGGGACACCTTGGCCCAATTACTCATGGATGCAGGCTAGAGAAACTTCAGAGAGCCTCGTACCCTAATGATTTTTCCACCTTCATCTACTAGGGGAATATTCTTGAAAAGACTAGTAAGCTCTTCGGGCCAGACATGGTCATTTGCAGATGAATAGTGCAAAAACTGTGCAGTGGTGATAACAAGTTTACTACCCTTGACTCTAATACTACATCCAGGAGCCGCTCAACAAAATTTGAGATAGAAAGGTCTGTAATTTTAAGATACGGATTCAACCACTCATACAGTTTCTCACCTTCTCGAGGATCTAAATCTGCAATTGAAGTCAGGGTAGATTCAGGCATCCTCGAGGATATAAAATTATAATTGCCTTCTGGGTAGATCCAGGCATGGAATAATATTTGGCGGCATTTCCAAGCTCCCCAAACCACTTGGTCAGCCACAATGTGTGCGATGCCTTTGACGAAAGATAAATTCTGGTGTGGACGGCAGCATTTGATACACTAGCCAAATCTATGTTGTTCGAAGAACTTACATATTTCAACAAAGGAGCATTTTGAAGGGGACTTTAATAATCCCTTCCAATTTTCAGGCAAGCTTGTCAACCAATCAGACAACCGAATACAGGGAGATAACCATGCCCAAACAATTCAAGCTATTGTAAAACTCTTGTTTATCAAGGTAAGGATGGACTATGTGTACATTATGAGAATATAGATGAATGAAGATGCTTTGATGAACTTGTCCTCTTGCTTTCTCCAAAATGAGTTTAAAATCAGGGAGTATTGTCCGAGCTTCTGTTGGTTTACATAAATGTTTATTCCCAAAGCTGACTTCACATAAAACCACTTCCTCAACTTTCAATTGGGTCTGGATGGCATCACTAGCTTGTGTTAGTTATGGATAATGAGGAATGCGAAAGGGAAGGTACCTATAGCCCCAAGTTTTCAATGATAGAGGTGAATTACCACTTATCAAAGCAAGAAATGTTGAACAAAAGGCTAATGGAACACAACAAAGGATTCCCTGGTTCCACTTGTTATTGAAAGTGGTACTTTCTCTTAACAAAACCAGTAAAAAGACTACCTGTATTATAAATGGAAATCCTGTTACAATTTTCGTCCGAAGAAAAGCATAGATACCTACAGCCACCATATTTCCTTCTGTAAGTCACTTGCCCATCGGAAAAGCTAATGTAATAGCCCATTTCCCAACATCTCTCCTCTGCTCAAACCTACACTCGTTTTCCATGGGAAACCACTGCCTCCACATGTAATAGATACATTCTTTTGTCCAAAATTGATCTTCTTTTGCTAACAAATGCAAAACGAAGGATTCATTGTCATTGCTACGAGAAGTTCTAAGGTCAGTTTCTCGTAAAACCAAGATTGTATAAATCTTGTTAAGATTGATATGTTCCATCTCATAAAATGGGAGCTTCTTTATCCTAGACATCAACAAAAGAGCCTCAAGACGAATACTAGAGAGTTGTTGCTTTATAGCTTCAACCTTCTCGGGACACAGGGGTATAAAACAAGCCATAGAATGATGACTGTGGCTCCGATCGGCGAACCGTTGACTCCGTTGTCTTCATGAAGTCGGGATAGTGCTAGGGGTGCCCCTCTCCTCCTGTCCTGTGGCCCGCCTGCCACCTTATAGGTCCATCTCTGGAAACTAGGGTTTTGCGCAATGAGGGAATGTGCAATCTTTGCACATGGGGGTCAACTTTGGAAAGTCATCCATCGGGCACTTCTGGCTAGTGTTCCCAGTTGGAAACTCCCTGGACACACCTACATGTCTCCCTAGAAAGAGGTTTTGCTGCACGGTTGGAGTTTTATGCCCCCAGTAGGTATCCAGTAGGTGTCCCTGAAGGCCTTTTGGATGCGAGATGAAATGAGCCATAGAATGAAGATCACGGCTCTAATCGATGAACCATCGATTCCGTTGGATTCAGGACATCTGGATAGTGCTAGGGGTGCCCCTTTCTTCCCTTCCTGTGGCCTGGGTGTCATCTTGTAGTTCCATCTTGGAAACTAGGGTTTTGCTCACTGAGGGAGTGTGCAATTTTTTCACACGGGGGTCAACTTTGGAAAATCATCCACTGGGAACTTCTGGCTAGCTTTCCCAGCTGGGAATTTCCTAGACACACCTACAAGACTCCCCTGAACCCAGTTTTGTTGCACGGTTGGACTTCTATGACCTTGGCAGGTATCCAGCATGTGTCCCTGAAGGCCTTTTGGATGCAAGACGGAACAAGCCATAGAATGACGATCGTGGCTCCGATTCATGAACCGTCAACTCCATTCGATTGAGGACGTCGGTATAGTCCTAGGGGTGCCCCTCTCCTCCCGTCTTGTGGCTCGGGTGTCACCTTGTAGGTCCATCTTGGAAACTAGGGTTTTTCTCAGTGAGGGAGTTGCAATTTTTGCACACGGGGGTGAACTTTGGAAAATCATCCACCGGGCACTTCTGGCTACCTTTCCTAGCTGGGACATCCCTGGACACACCTATAAGACTCCCCATAACCCTATTTTGTTGCACGGTTGGAGTTCTATGCCCTCAACAGGTATCTAGCAGGTGTCCCTGAAGGCCTTTTGGATGCAAGACAGAATGAGCCATAGAATGATGACCGTGGCTCCGATCGACGAACTGTCAACTCCATTGGATTCAGGATGTCACGATAGTGATAGGGTTGCCCCTCTCCTCCTGTCACTTGTTCCAGGTGTGACCTTGTAGGTCCATCTTGGAAACCTGGGTTTTGCGTAGTGAGGGAGTGTGCAAGTTTTGCACACGGGGGTCAACTTTGGAAAATCATACACTGGGCACTTCTGGCTAGCGTTCCTAGCTGGAAAATACCCTGACACACCTGCATGTCTCCCTGGAAAGTGGTTTTGTTGAACGGTTGGAGTTCTATGACCCCAGCAAGTATCCAGCAGGTGTCCGTGAAGGCATTTTGGATGCGAGACAGAACGAGCCTTAGAATGATGAGCGTGGCTCCGATCGATGAACCGTCGACTCTGTTGGATTCATAATATCGATATAGTTCTAGGGGTGTCCCTCGCCTCCCGTCCTGTGGCCTGGGTGTCACCTTGTAGGTCCATAATGGAAAATAGGGTTTTTCACAGTGAGGGAGTGTGCAATTTTTGCATACGAGGGTCAAATTTGGCAAATCATCCACCGGGCACTTCTGGCTAGCTTTCCCAGATGGGACACACCTACAAGACTCCCCAGAACCTGGTTTTGTTGCACGGTTCAAGTTCTATGCCCCCGGCAAGTATCTACCATGTGTCCCTAAAGGCCTTTTGGATGCGAGATGGAAAGAGCCATAGAATGATGATCGTGGCTCCAATCGACGAACCATCGATGCCGTTGGATTCAGGACATCAGGATAATGCTAGGGGTGCCCCTCGCCTCCCGTCCCATGGCCCGAGTGTCACCTTGTAGGTCCATCTTTGAAACTAGGGTTTTGCTCAGTGAAGCAGTTGCAATTTTTGCACACGGGGTCAACTTTGGAAAATCATCCACCAGGAACTTCTAGCTAGAATTCCTAGTTGGGACATCCCTGGACACATTTGTAAGACTCCCCAAAACCCGATTTCGTTGCACGATTGGAGTTCTATCTCCCCGACAGGTATCCAGTAAGTGTCCCTGAAGGCCTTTTGGATGCGAGATGGAACGAGCCATAGAATGATGACCGTGGCTCCGATCAACAAACCGTCAACTTTGTTGGACTCAGGACATCAGGATAGTGATAGGGGTGCCCCTCTCCTCCCGTCCTATGGCTTGAGTGTCACCTTGTAGGTCCATCTTGGAAACTAGGGTTTTGCGCAGTGAGGGAGTGTGCAATTTTTGCACACGGGGATCAACTTTGGAAAATCATCTACCGAGCACTTTTGGATAGCGTTCCCAGCCGAAAAATCCCTAGACACACCTGCATGTCTCACCGGAAACTGGTTTTGTTGCACGGTTGGAATTCTATGCCCCTGCTAGTTATCCAGCAGGTGTCCGTGAAGGCCTTTTGGATGCGAGATGGAACGAGCCATAGAATTATGACCATGGGTCTGATCGACAAATTGTTGACTCGATTAGATTCAGGACCTCGAGATAGTAATAGGGGTGCCCCTTTCCTCCCATCCTGTGGCCCGGGTGTCACCTTGTAAGTCCATCTTCAAAACTAGGGTTGTGTTTAGTAAGGGAGTGTGCAATTTTTGCACACGGGGTGAACTTTGGAAAATCATCCACCGAGCACTTATGGCTAGCTTTCCCAGCTGGGACATCCCTGGACACACCTGCAAGACTCCCCGAAACCCAATTTTGTTGCACGGTTGGAGTTCTATGCCCCCGCCAGGTATCTAGCAAGTGTCCCTAAAGGCCTTTTGGATGCGAGACAGAACGAACCATAGAATGATGACCGTGGCTCCGATCGATGAACCGTCGACTCTGTTGGGTTCAGAACATCGGGATAGTACTAGGGGTACCCCTCTCCTCCCTTCTAGTGGCCCGGGTGTCACCTTGTAGGTCCATCTTGGAAACTAGGGTTTTGTTGAGTGAGGGAGTGTCCAATTTTTGCACATTGGGGTCAGATTTGCAAAATCGGCCACTGGGCACTTGTAGCTAGCATTCCTAGCCGGAAATCCCCTAGACACACCTACATGTCTCCCCAAAAATTGATTTTCCTACATGGTTGGAGTTCTATGCCCCCGCCAAGTATCCAGTAGGTGTCCCTGAAGGCCTTTTGGGTGCGAGACAGAATGAGCCATAGAATGACGACCGTGGCTTCGATCGATGAACCATCAACTCTGTTGGATTCAAGACGTCAGTATAGTGCTAGGGGTGCCCCTCTCCTCCTATCCCGTGGCCCAGGTGTCACCTTGTAGGTCCATCTTGGAAACTACGGTTTTGCTCACTGAGGGAGTGTGCAATTTTTGCACATTGGGGTCAGATTTACAAAATCGTCCACCGGGCACATGTGGCTAGCTTGATGATGATGAAGGAAATTAGAGTTATAGAAGGAAATTGAATTAGGGTTAGAGTTAGAGTTAATGATGATGATGAAGATGGTGATGATGATGAAGACGTTGATGATGATGGTGATGGAAATGAAGAGGAAGATGATGATAGTGATGATGATGAAGACGTTGATGATGATGGTGATGGTGGTGATGGTGATGGTGGTGGTGATGGTGGTGGTGATGATGGAGAAGATGGTTTAGTGGTAGGGTTTGGGTGAGGGTTAGGGTTAGAGTTATAGAAGAAAATTGAATTAGGGTTAGAGTTAGAGTTAATGATGATGATGATGAAGAGTTTGATGACGATGGTGATGGTGGTGGTGATGATGGAGAAGATGGTTTAGTTATAGTGTTTGGGTGAGGGTTAGGGTTAGAGTTATACAAGGAAATTGAATTAGGGTTAGAGTTATAGTTAATGATGATGATGATGATGGTGATGATGATGAAGAGGTTGATGATGATGGTGATGGTGGTGGTGATGATGGAGAAGATGGTTTAGTGATAGGGTTTGGGTGAGGGTTGGGGTTAGAGTTATAGAAGGAAATTGAATTAGGGTTAGGGTTAGAGTTAATGATGATGATGAAGATGGCGATGACGATGAAGATGTTGATGATGATTGTGATGGTGACGAAGATAATGATGATGATGGTGATGATGATGAAGAGATTGATGACAATGGTGATGGTGGTGGTGATGATGCAAAAGATGGTTTAGTTCTAGGGTTTGGGTGAGGGTTAGGGTTAGAGTTATAAAAGGAAATTGAATTAGGGTTAGAGTTAGAGTTAATGATGATGATGATGAAGACGTTGATGAAGTTGTTGATGGCGATGAAGAGGAAGATGATGATTGTGATGATGATGAAGACTTTGATGAAATACAGATGTCCATAACCCAATCATGTGGAAATACAATAAAGAAGAATAAGAAACCTATACTTGAGTAAAGAAGACACTAGAGATGGTGGAGTAGGTAGTAAACAAGGAAATTTTAGTGATGAAGACCAAGATAATATAGGGTACAATGAGGACACGAACCCAATAGATGCAATGAAGATGGAAGGGCTGAAAAATGGGAAGAAAGAGGTCAGGAAAACAAGGCAAAAAATGCAACAAGGGAAGCAATACTCAAAGGAAGAAAGTTCAAGCAAGGTCTCAAAGTGGGATTGAGAGGCTTGATGGTTATTGTAGTAGTGAGCATGGTATTGGTGAGAATGATGTCATGATAGTGGAATTAAACATTAAGATGGTGACCCTAGAGCTTGGATCCTAGCCTAAAAGCATGAGAGCCTAGCCTAAAAACCCTAGTTGGTAGCGTAAACCCTAGTTTGTATTCTAATCACAATGAAACCCTACTACGTAGCCTAAGATCTAGCCCTAAATTATAATACATGTAAAGATTAAATCTTTTTCATTGTACATATATATTCGTGTGCATACATTTTAATCCAAATCACTATACACATATACGCATAGTTTCTCATCTATATAGCAAGGGTGCATACAACTAGAAAACCATTGTACCTAGCACCAGATATTTAATTTAGAAATGTAATGGTTTGAAATTGGTTGTACCATGAAGATTTTTATATGGTGGATATGCACACCTATGGAAACCTTCTCAATGGATGGAAAACCTAATATTATCATAACATTAGTAAAGCTTACTCCAACATGTAGTAATGCTTACATGTTCTAGTGTTGATGATGCACTAATGGATGCATGCAACTTGATGAGGGTGTATTTCTGACTCCATTGATGTAATGAACTTCTCCAAAATGTCTTTAACAAGTGTCTGAGTGTCCAATATATGAATTATGATGTGCTAATACCCCTCTATCCCTTCCAGAAAAAATTCGACAGCATTTGGGGTATTGGGGTAACAAGTTGGTGTATTGAGGTGGATATAGCCTAAAAAATACACCTCATAGTAGTCATTTATTGTAATGTCAACTATACATGTGTTTAAGTCAACGTGTCTACATAAAATTAGATCGCTATCACATAATGATAAATTAAGGAAGTCCTAATTGTAAATGATAGTGGATGTGATGGTCATTAAATCAAAGGTGGCTATATCCGTGAGTGAGAATTAATGAGCTAGCTATACATCGTGCTCAAGGTCGTCCTATTTGTATGGTAACAATTGATTAAGAAATGATTCCATAACTTGGTTATTAATTTGTTGCATGATCTTAAGTGGAAAAAATGGTCAAAATAAATACTAGTGATGACATTTCATTGTGTAGAGTATGGACATTTTGGATCTCATTATGTAGAGCTATTAAAAATCATGTTGGATCTCATTTTAACCTTTTGACAACAATGGAAATTTTCTATTTTTAAGTATTCTTTTCCTAGTACTCAAGTTCCCAATATATATCTTATGTGCCATGAGGTGTGATTGTCCATCCATTTTTTTCCATTTGTTTTTAGATGTATGAGTTAGCCTATGTTTACAATGTTTTCTTAACATAGATACCATTAGAAGCTTTTACATGTGGAAAGATAAACCAAGATGAACTATGATATCTAACTTCTCTTCTAAGATCTAGGTAAAACCCAAATTTGCACAACATCACATCATGATACACACAACATGAGACAACCACATTAGACAACGAGATATATAAATCACATAACTGAAAATCCATGTACATCGAGGCTACAAAACTCATCCAAACATATACAATTTCTGGCAAATAGTGGAACATGGTTCCCAATGTACGTACAATGGCAACTCGTGCCCTACAAAAAATGCAGCAGCTCATGCCGTAGATACAAAATACATGGCAACTCGTGCCATAGATACAAAGTACATCAAAACTACTGCACAAAAGTGCCACATCGTGGCTAATGTACATAACACGTGGTGTGTCAAGCATTGTGACCACCCCTATCACTCCAAGGCACATCTCTGAAGTAGATCTTCCTACTCTTCGAGCTACCGGTGCCTCGGGTCTTGCTCCATCTAGGAATAGACCGTCTCTCTGGGCTCTGGAACAAATGATATAAGATACCATCATTTTCAAGCATTTGCAACATCTACCACATTTATAAAACAAATGTAGAATTTGAATCTTAAATAAATCACCTATGATGTGAGTGGGAAATGTTGGAGAGGTGTCTTGGATCTGTGAAGCCTCTCAGCAATTCCATCCTACAACATTTACAACAATCATTTCATTGAAAAGTAATAATTGCTTAAATTAAATTTTGTTAATGCATCAAAATATTTTCATAAATTAGTTTGATTCTCACCGTGAACACCTCTGATGATGGACATGGCTGGGATTCTGGGCTAGCAGGTGGAGCAGATGGCCAGACAACCAGCTCCGATCTAGTGATGGGGGGGGGCGCACAGATGTAGTGGCAACCACTACAGGTGCAACCACTGGAGATACTAATGAGGATACCGGAAGAGTAGATGCAACAATAGTGGTAGGAAGTGGGGATGATATGGTGGGAGAAGACACGGTGGTATGGGTTGGAGGAGGATGTCGTGGACGATGAAGCCCTGTCAGTTGTACGATTGAGGGTATCGAACAAAAAGGGATAGGGGGGATGTTGAGGGATGGTGCATGGGAGGGAATTCCTGCATGGAGGGAGGAGGATGGACGAAAGGGAGGTTGTGGACGAAGAGGGGAAGGTGGAAGGAAGGGGGTCATGGACAGGTGGGGGAGGATGGATAGACATGGGGGCGTGGATAAATTGGGGAGGATGTATGGACGGGGGAGTGGGGGGGGGGGGGCGAGTGGGGGAGGATGGGTGGAGGGGGGAGTATGGCTAGAGAGGGGGGGGTTGGATGGAAGGGAGGGGGTGGACGTAGGGAGTGGTCTATATGGAAGTGAGGTGGGGGACTCATGGGAGAGGGTGGATAAATAGGACTAAAATGGGGAGACGCGGTTGTTGGTGGCACCTACATATACATTTCTAATAACACAATTTAGTAAAAAAACAATAAATTAAACCATAGTAAGTCATAAGAAATCAAATTAAAAGCATGCTTATAACTACATATTGTACCTGTGTATATGGTGATGTGCCAATCCCTGGTGGGGGTGGTTGATCGCCGTAGTCACGAAACACCTATGGACAACAAAATGCATGCATGTTAAACAAGTCATTATCTAGGCAATCAAGATATTCAAAAAAATTGTATGAACTATCAACGTGTATGCCATAAATATAAATACTTGAGTAATATAAATGACATAAGTAATAACTATATTGTGTCAAGTGCTGAAAATACCTCCGTGTGGGGTATCGCAATTTCAGTTACAGCTGCCATTGCTGCATCCAGGTTGGGAGATCCTACATTCTCCCATCTTAGTGTATCAACTCTGAATAACTATACATTGAAATAATAGTTTAAGTCAAACAAAAATACTTTAAAAATACTTTACAAGTTATCAAGTGATGATTGAAAACAAATTAAAAAAATTGCTGACCCAATCCATATAACATCCCTCGATCAGGCCAGGGAAAGTGTGCTCGCAATGGGGACAAAGATGTGGAATTGCCCTCGTCAAACTGGAATGCCTAGCATAGCTACCACTGGTCACGGGTCTATCCTGGCCCTGTCATGAAGGCCCTGCACCTAGATCTCTATAAAGGTCACCTGACCTCTCCACTGTAGTCACTGCTACAAAGGAGGTGTGTCTTAGAAGTCCACGTGCAACATTCCTCATTGCCACCTCGATCTGATCAATCTTGTGTGGCAACTAAGGTGGTTGGGGAGAGGGGTTGGGGTCACACCTAGGATTTGGAGTCCCCCTCATTGGGTTCCTCCTGGCAGTAGGTCGATCTTGAGAAGAGCCACACCCAACACCCTGGAACTTGATTATGTCAAAATAGTTGACATGTAAACCGAGGAAAAACTCAACCCACAATTGGTGAAGGAAGTACTGTGGAACCTCCCTATTATTGCAGGGAGGTTTATTGTACACCATGAACCACCTCCGCATCCAACTATCCCTCCACGGTTGGTAATGACACCAATCCATGTAGACATGTGGCTTTGTAATGTTGAGTGGTTGGTTTGTTTTTGGATCGGTGAGCATACTATATAATTGGGCTTTTGTAATGTTCAAATCTTTTATTGCTTCCTTGGAGATGCCCGTGGAGCAGTACTCCCGCATCGTAGCTCTAAATTGAGTCATGTCGGTCAATTGCTGGTGTGCACGGATGAGGGAGTCGATTGAGTTCTCAATTGGCATGGAAAGAGACAATCGATATGGTTCCCCCAAGTTTCTAAGATCGCGAGTGTGCACTCACATTTCATTTACATAATGGTTAAGGTCATCTTGTTCAAAATTTGCTTGGGGGTTTGGGTTTTGTGCTGCATTTGGATTGTGTTCACGGTTTTCTTCGGCATTGGGTCCAAGGTTTGGGTTTTCATGTGTTCCAATGGAATCGAGGTTAACATCTTGTTCATTCATTGTCTCGGTTTACAATCTGCAATTGAAAATTGGTTCATTGTTTTCAAAATTTGGGAATTATTAACAATTTAACAAACAAACAAAATCAAAAAATTGACACAAATAATGAATAAAATGAAAAAAAAAAAGTGATATTTACCTATCAATCGAAGTGTTGATGACTTTGTGGGTGTTATTGGGTGGTTTTGGAATTGATTTGGCCTCCTTTGGTGGTTGAATGGACGCGCTCGTGGAGGAGGAGGATGTGCTCGGCCAAATTGGAAAAGTGAGGAATTATGCTCTGTTTTTTTTTTTTTAATAGAGGCACGTGAATGCCACCATTACACACACGCATGTCGGTTAGATACCGAACCTAGAGGCACGTACGCACTTCCTTAGGTGAGTACGCGTAATTTTTTTTTCCATGAGTGCGCCCCTATTGCAACGAAAATGGGGACCATCTTCATGCGCCACCCATTAACAAGACAAAAAACACCTCCTGCTACAAACACCCACAATGATGTAGTCTCTACCTTCATAGTCTATGGGCTACTACAGGCTGTAAATCCCTTCATGTTGATTCGCACAAGCTCAACACTTATTGACAGCAGCATGCTCCTCTTGATTTCTCACATAGAAGCAGCCAATCATTCACACAAAAGCGAGATCTGCTCTTTTCACTGGTGATCGTAGCAGCAAAATTGTTAACTTATCCTCACGCAGGAAATAGGGTATATGCGTCCCATCTTCACCATGAAAACATTCTTTATCGATTGTCTCTTCACTGACTGCAACGTGAATCATGTCTTCTCTGGAAATCTCTGGCGAAAGGGATAGATTTTAACCATCATTCGAGTTTTCTTCTTCATAGACAGTGACCCACTCTTCACTATGTGACCAATGTTTGATTTCTTCGCGACTCGACTTTCCACGGGACCAACTACAGGATCCACGAATGGCAGCTCTCCATAGGAAATAGAAGCTTTTCATGGGAATGGCTACAAGATCCACGGAAATGACGACTCTCCACAGGAAATAATGACTCTTCATGGGACCAGCTACAGGATCCACGAAAATGATAGCTTGCTCCACCTTCAGCTCCTGATACCACTTGTTGGTATTTGGAGTCTGTATTAAACAAGAATTAAACAACAAAATGTACAAGAATGGACACATAAGATACACAGAATTTAACGCGGTACAACCCCAATTTTGGGAAACATCTACTAGGCAAAGTATTGAATTCTTATTCCCTTACAACAATGGATATTACATTCATGCTCATATATATGTACTCCTCTCAATCTTCATAGAAATACATTTGATCAAGAATTTACAAGATAGGAGAACTGCCCACCGGTTAGAATAACTTTCAACCAACCAATGGTTAGAAAAACTACCCACTATTAATTAATTAGTTGTCACAATTTTAACACATTACTGACCATATCATAGTGATACATGATACAACTGGGCTGCCTTTTGTTCACGTCAAATTGCTTAATTCATGATCTTCATGACAATTTTGAGCATGGAAAATTTTTATTTGTAGTCTCACTCCCAGTAAGTTCAACAGTTGTACCTACATCCACTACAATTCTTTGTATAAATAGCATGTCCATGAAGAGGATCAAGGGGGCTTTAGGTTAAAAAATGATTCATTTTGATGCTTGTTATTTTATTAGTCTGAATAAAACTCTTCTTCACTTGTATTTATATCTACCTGAGTTACTTTCTATTGATCATACCATTGAACGAGTTATTTTCTCTCTATTAATTTATGAACATGTAATGTGTTGATGAAGGGTGTCATATCACTTCAAGGCAATTCCTCGAGGAAGCTTGTCCTATCAACACTCAATCCTCTGCTCACCTGTTAAGATTAGTCTCTATCCCATCCACCATTACAAGAAAAGAATGGTTGTGTTGTGCCATAATTTCTTTTATCAACCACCAAATTACTAACCAGGATAGATTTTCATGACTTACTATACACGCATTCATTTAACAAATCGGTTGTTCTCCAATTACTCGCCGCATTTTCATAGTAGGTGTTCCTTATAGGGAATAGCCCATGCTTCCCACTAATGTTAATATGAATTCTTTGCTCACTTCTATAAATACATTTCAGCAACACTAAATCATCCCACCAAAGAACAATAAATCCAAATGTTGCAAATTAAAAATTGAAAATGGGTAAATGTTATATAAGAATGAATATCTCTTCCTTAGAAGGAGTGTGTTCCCCAACACCATAATCGGGTTCCGTGTTCTATGAGTTCCCCAGCACCAAAAAATCTCGAATGGCTAGTCTGGAATTACCATTTGGCTCGACAGGAACACAGGTAAAAAAAAAATTCCTTTATTTTCACTTCGTAGGATTAAGTTGCAGGCTGGCTATACTGCAGGAGGCAACACTGTGTTTTATGTAATTACATTGTCATGTTATTTTATTATAATTATGTGTATTCAGTAACGAATGCCAATTCTGTAGATGACCTTCTGCAATATCTTGTTTAATTGAAGTAAACCCTAAATATTTGACAAAGACACACGCTTGGAATTATGAAAATTGAATGAAATTTTAATGGTTCTAATTTTTCCTTCTCAATCTATGCAAGTTTAGAACCATTAAACCCCTGGGAGCTAAAAGATTAGATACTCCGCTCCGGTAGATCTATCAATTCGAGTACAGGATCTAGAGATTCTTTCAATTTGAAGGTGCAGACAAGCATCTGCATAGATTCTATTCATTTGCTTGTTGTTCTCTCTCCCATCAACAAGTGAAACAGGGAAGAGTGGATAGAGTTTCGTGTGTGCGGGAATCAGGCTTCGTCTATCCTGGCTTAAACTGAAATTGTCTCGTTTAAACTGAAACTGCCTTCATCTCTCGTTTTCATCAAAAGCGATCTCCTTCAATATAATGCTGGGCACCAGTGTTGGAATTTGGTTTTCATTGTACCGAACATTTTTTATGTTTTGGGTGTATATATCACTCATCCTGAAATGTGAAATGTTTTGTTTAAATTTTTACCCTCCAACAATGAAGTTTTGCCAAAAAATTTACTCTTCAATAATTAAATTTTGTTAATTTTTTCTTCAAAACAATATTTATTTTTTTAACATTTTTACATTAAAATTAAAATGATAATTATTAATATCTATCATAGTCCATTAACTTGATTTCTATTCATTTTTATATATTATTTATGTACTAAATTAATATTATATAAAAATATAGCTTAAACCAAAAAAATTATGAATACAAATCACAATAATGCATAAAAACAATAAGACTAAGGAAACAATTTTTTAAAGTAAAATTGAAATAGAAAAAGTGTATATATCACCAACGTAACTTTTAAATTCACTTAATTAAACAAGAGCCATGTGGTGGCAATGTCCACCAGCTTTGTGGCTAGCTATGAGGAGTTTTTGGAATTGTTTTAATATCTTATTAATAGGGATATTAATATTTGTTTATATATTACAAGGACCTAGATTTCTCGGAATAGGAAGAAACATTGCAAGCATTAAATAAATTATTACTTTATGTAAAGAAAAATGTCTAATTACAACTTTGAAGTTCACTCACCATCAAACTTACTCTTAGAGACTTGGTGGGTACTATGGACTTGTCACATATTGAAAGAGAGGAACTGGTTAAGACATTCTTAATTAGTATTATCATATTTTGATTTCAATACACTGAAAGAGAAATAAGATGAGGTCAAAGAAAATCCAATGAAGGGGATATGAATTATAAACAATCATTTTGAGTTTTCCTAAGACTAAGATGAATCAAAAAATACAAAATCGACATTCACGAATTTATATATCAGAGTTACATGGCTCAAAATTAGGAGAAGACTCACACAATCTGACATTACTAAATAGGAGATCTCAAAATAATAGAATGAGAAAGAACTTCTATGGAGAGTATTCCTTACATATGTTCATCTGTCTCTTGAGGATTGAACAAGAGTTCCTCAATTGAACCATGTAAAGCACTAAGGTAATGCTTATTTTCTGTATAAGGGAAATAAATCTACATGTCTGCTCCAGGAGAAACAATGTTGAATTTGGGATAAAAAACATCAATTCTATGAACCACACATTAGAGACCAGGCATGGTGAAAGCAGTGTGGCTTTCATACTGTCCAACAATATCCTTGCTGCAGTAACAAATTCATATATTTATATGTACGTACTAAAATATTGGTTACTTCTAATTAGTTCAAAATAAGAAAAGACAACAATGTCCTTTTCGGTTTTCAAGTCTCACATACTCAGAATAATAGTTTAGCAAATTCAGCACAAATAAATAAAGAGGACTTTCAAAATGCTCTCTAAAGAAGGATAACGTCATAACTTCCTGCAATCTCTTCATATGTGCTAGTGATAATGAAATCTGCATGATTCATTGCAAATAGATCTACAATAAATTGGCAAGAGAAGTGGTATTTTTCTTCAAAAAAATTCTAATATATGCTTGAATCTGGGTATTTGGTCTTCTCCAAAGTATGGGCTCCAAAGCATGGGCTATGTTGCATTGCACTGAGATGACAAAGAGATATGTTTTTACACTAAATTTTTTTAGAAAAACGAATCCTTTTCCGGTTGTAGATATACAAAAGCACATGGCAAGTGAAAAAACCTAAGTGATTCCTTGATCTTTATCTGCAAAGTGACTCTTCATTTGTCACATTCTACATCAACATGCCAAAAATCATAAGAAGACATATTAGGAACACCTTGCCATTCTGTTACCAAATGATTGTCAGTTATAATGATAAAATAAAAATGTTAAAAGCATAGAAGAGATAAAATGGAGGAAAAATGAATAGATTGCAACATTGATGATCTTTACTTCTTAAATTACCCAATTAATTATAAAACTTCGAACAGTTATCAATCCCTGCTATGCAGGGAATTATGTAATTGGATGAATTTTGAGACATGTGCACAGGTTTTCCCAAATTTTTATGATATATTTTTTATTTGCTTTTCATTGCTGACAGCACGTGACAGAGCTAACAACACCTAGAACCTGGTTCATAGATGTTCACCCATGGACAGTTGTAAAGCAAGATTTTAAAAACTCAAAATTTGTCATGACACTTTTCTGAGTCTGACACCTACTCGGATTACCTGGACTGCAGTCCATGGTCATTGCATTCTAGGACTTGTCGTGGCAATCTTCATGCAACAACCACACCACCTGCAATTCGCAACATATGCTCAAACCCATGGTTTCGAAATGGATCTTCGGAGAGCCACGACTATATTTCTTGAATGGTTGCCTATGTATTCATTCTTATATTTTACAGGAAAAGTATTACATCGGATTGAATAGGAAAAGTATTTTACAGGAAATGTAGAATAACTGGCTATTATTATTAGAAAAACTTTAAAATAATGATGTAAAAATTATATTCAAAGAAATTTTATTATTAGAAAAACTTCAAAATAATTATATAAAAATTCTATTCAGAGAAATTTTAGTTATTGAATAGGTTTTCAAACCATGAACTTTGATTTCAACTCGTAATCTTTATATACAATATTATTTATATTTCACTTCATTTACTAATATACCTACACCCCGAGGGCAAAATAAGAAGCACATTTTACTGCAAATGGCGGATTAGAAGAAAAATCTCGGAAACTTCGGTTTATATGTGGTGCAGAGATCGAATAGTATGATTAAATTCAGATTCTAGACTATTGATCTAGTGTTGTAGGGGTCATTCCTTATCGACATCAATTTGTGAAGGATCAGATTTGAAGTCCAATGGCCATCGAAAGCCTGAGCGTGGGTCTCATCGAGCTGGTTTTGATTTTAAGATTTTAAAACATAAACAGAACCTAGAATCAAAATTTATAGCTAAGGATAGCCTACCCGTGGATCTCATCACATTGGGCTTTAATTTGGAGCTTGTAAAACAGAGACAGAGATCTAGAATCGGTATCCATGGCTATGGATAGCCTGCGCGTGGATCTCATCACGCTGGACTTCGATTTGAAGATTTTATATTCTCGTCCAGCTTTAAAAACCTTAATATACATCATATAAAATTTACAGAGTTAAAATACATAAGCAATGAAACAGAACTTGATCTGGCACTCAAGCGTTTTCACAATAATTTAAAAATTAAATGAATGAACAGAGCTTGATCGAAGTGTATAAACAAACACAAAACAAATGGTAGCATAGATAATATTTGACAGCAATTAAAGACGGTAGCATTGATAATATTTGACAGCAATTAAAGACTCTGTGTAAGGGGAGGCGGCCTGTAATAAGTCCAACTGCAAAAATAGGAGCAGATGGATGGAAATCCAAATCAAAGGGTTGATCCTCTAGTTCAATATCCATATGTATCTATCCGTCCCTTCCTGTCGCCAGCTCTTTTATACCCTCTGACGCCGGCAAGGATTGATATGCAAAAGAAGAGATTTAGGAAAACTAACCAGTTTTTGAATATATTGGACTTGTTGACAAATAAAATATTAATATTAAAAAATAAAATATTTAGTAGAGGATTTATAAATGTGTACTCAAAGCCCTTTAGCAGTTTGATATTATTTTGAACACAAAGGACAATATACATTCTTAGAACCTGTAGAAAGAATAAACGCAAAAAACTCATATAATAAACTAACGATAAGAATTTCTTGTAAGAATGAAGGCCCGCATTACAGATCTCTCTATAATTTGGACATTCCAAAAACCGTTAGAGAACTAAGAAAAGGTTGTAATAAAATTTAAGAGATTTTTGGGTTTTTGGCACGTCGAGGTATACGATGCCTATAGCCGGATAACATCACAGATCCGGTTAATATGGATGCAGCCGGATAACATAACAGATCCAAGGTTAATATGGATCTGTCTTAGTACAGACCTTTAACACAGAGCTTCACGATTAGCCTATAAACCAAGAGAGAAAGTGAAAGAATTGAATCAGAACTAACCTGAACATAAGAGAAAGTGAAAGAATTGAATCAGAACTAACCTGAACATAAGAAGAAGAAAAAGATGCCGACGCCGATGAGAAGAAGGTATGTGAAGCAGTCTGTCGCATATTTCCATCCTGACCATTGCTGAATTTGCAGCACAAAAACAGAATAGAATAATAACACCAAGAACGCAATCTCTGAAACAGATTTACCTCATCGTATTAAAATTCAAGTGTTATTTTCATCCTTAAGGGACGTACAAAACAAATAGTAAATCAGCAAGCACCAGTTGTCATTATGATAAATTAATTAATTCTATTGCAGGCACCCACTATCATTATGGTAAATTATATACTAATTAAATGTCGTCATACTAGATATTATCAATGCTGCACGATATTATCAATGGCTATAATCCGCATCATACTAGATATTATCAATGGTGCGCGATATTATCAATGGCTACAATCCGCATGTGACAGGTGGCCCATTTAATCCGCACAGAGGATTTTAATGCAATGCAGGCTGATATGCAAATTCAAGCTGAGATGATATTGTAACATATGATGGAACCACACTAGGGCAGCAGTAAACACGAAAATCTAAAAAGAACTTTGTATAAAGCTGTAAAGTCTGAACAACATTAAAAACATGCTACCCTTTTGTGTCATCTGCAGGCCTAACTTAAGCCCACCGCCCCCTCCTCCGCACCAAAAAACAAGGATGACGTTAGGTCATGCAGCCAATCAATTTTTTTTAAAATTCAAATCTATAACAAAATATTTCAACTTTTATTGAAACTATAAGTATTGGCAAAATATTTGTAGGCTTTGACAAGATTAATAGGTATTCATTGATCTATATATGATCCCCTTTGGGGATATAAAAAAAACAAGTTAGTCTACAATGTATCTAAATTATATTTATGACTTGTAAAGTTCTAGTCATTTTTAATGATTTTTTTCTTAAAAAGAGAGAAATATGAAATATAAATTCTATTTATATTAAAATGAACTAAAAAAAAGTTGCCAATTGCCAAAGAGGGACTAATTTTCGGAAGCAAGTGCCTATGCCTCTACCACACCGCTTTGATATAGATTAAAGGACTCATATATAAGAAGATTTTAATAAATATATCAAATATGGATTAGACCAGATTTGTACACATGCATCACAATAAAGTTCAATAAGCAATCCTCATCCATGGCTTTGATTCTATGCATAAGATTAATACGAACATGACCTAAATTTGCTCTACATCCATGGAGTGTTGTCCTCATATCCTCCTTTAGCAATATGATATGCTTTACTGACTCCCTATTATGTTTGAGTGGATCTTGTTTGTCGGTTCGTTATTCTTGTATGTAAATCACATTTTTCAGTAGCATTCATATTTTCTTTGAAGCTGTTTTTAGACAGCAAAACAACAAACTTCATTGTTTGCGAGCTTGTTTCTCATGGCTACTTGCAGAAACCTAAGCTAACAACTTGCAAAAACCTAAGCTAATTGAATGCGCTACAAGAAGTTTTTATGACAATCAAACTCATGGCTGCATTCCAATAACCTAAGTTAATTGAATGAGCTAATTGGAGTTTTTAAGACAGTCAAATTCATGGTTGTATTTCAGCTTTCATCAAAGCTAGTAGTAGGGGGAAAATATAGTCTATTATACCACTCAAAATATAAACTTCTATAGTACACAAAAATCCAACAATATACCAAAGATTCTTAGAGAAAAATACAAAAAAATGAGAGAAGCAAATATAAACTCCCACTGGGAAGACAATAGTAATCAAGAAGAGGTTCCATTTACTTTTTATTAGTTTTACATTTTATGCAAACGACTTGCAATCATGTGCCTGAAACTGACAATGTAGGAATAATGTCTTACTAAACTTTTCAATTTTTTTTAATTTTCAACAATTTGAGAAAAAAAAACTGTGATGATAGGTTAGTTTTGAAAATAACAAGAAATTTTCCATTTCCAAATTCCAATAGTTAAGGCTAAAAGAAAAGAGCTAAGAATTTATTACATCGGAAACTAAATGCTCTTCTCAAACACAAAAGATAATTACTAAGATACTAGTAAGCTTGAAATATTCCTAAAAAACTAACATGGCTCAAAGTTTAAGTTATTACCTGGATCAAAGTTGGAACCCTATCATTCTCATTGGCTCAAAGTTGGAACCCTATCATTCTCATTATCTGTCATTCAACATGTAATGCGAGAGAAGCATGCCGAGTTTAGAATTTCTAGTGCTCCAGCACTATGCATACGCTCTCTACCTCGTTGTAATTCAATTGAAAATGAGCTACGACATAAATGCAGGGAGATGAATGCGATATGTTTCATGGATTTGTTACGAGGGAGTTGAATTTGATATGGTTTGATATGGTTTTCTCATTCATATTCAATTAGCTTAGGTTTCTAGAAGTTGCGAGTTTGATTTAATAAATTCTTAGCTCTTAGAAATGCCGCTTAACTTGTTCCATATCTCTAATATGACATGTCTGTTTATAATTCTCATACTCTATTTTGAAGGTATGTTGTATATGACAAAATTTATGTACTTTTGGCAGCACCTTTTTGTTTGCCAAAAACATGCAACATTGTAAGGTGACTCTTTCTGATATGAATGCATGCATGCTTTAGTATGCACGGTGGCAACACTAATTATTACACTGGCTTTAGTATTGTAGCCAAAGGATAGTGCCAGTATTTCAACGCAGAGATCACAATTTTTTATCACCAAGATCGCTCAAGTTTTTAAAACAGAGATCGCACAGGTTTTAACTTAGTGATGCACAGGTTCGCACAGTAAAAATAAAGAGATCACACGGGCTTCAACGAAGAGATCATGCAGGTTTTTATCACCGAGATCGCTTAGGTTTTAACTCAATAATGCACAACTTCGCACAGTAAAAACATAGATATCACACGGGTTTTAACATAAAGGTCACACAAGTTTTTTTGTTATCACTGAGCACGCTCAGGTTTTAGCTCTCAAGATCTTTGTTTATGAGATTAACAGAAAACTATGAGGCTCGATCACTACCAGTACCTATTAACCTAATATTGACCAACTCTCAAAAATTATAATTACAAAGTTTTATTCTATATATTTACTGAATTCATAAGGGGGTCGAGATAGTAGTCTCTCGCCGCATGCAAGGTACAAAGATCGGTTGCATTCATAGAAAAATTAATTGGAAACTATATTTTTTATGCAAGGTACAAAGATCGGTTGCATTAAGAGAAAAATTAACACTAAACTATATTTTTCAATAGACCTTAAGGTTTGAGAGAAATTTTATATCATTTTTAAACAGGCTCTTACTCTGATACAAAATACTCTGATACAAAATCACTCAAATCATGAGATAAACTAGTAAATGCCAAAAGATCGTGAAGGAATTACCAGTAGGCTGTAAATAGTGAAGTTCAGCCTCCAGAGCCCCAACTTCAAGTCATTTAGTTGATGTTCATGTAGCTTTGTAGGCTTGTAGCAGACTAGCACTAGAATGTTAATGTAAATCATAAATTTGTAATCAATGGACAATAATCATTGAGCACTGAAATTTGTAGTACCTAGATCCTCATTGTAATAATATAAAAATAAAAAAAACAATGGAAACATCATTGAGTTAAATGAGTTTTTCTTTTTTATGAAAAATCAATGCAACTTGCAATGGAAAGGAATAGAAATAATACTAATTTAATAAATTTTTCTATTTATTAAGTGAAAGTATGGTTGGAATTTGAAAATTCTAATTTGGAAAATATAATTTTATATAAGATCAAAGATATTTCATATAAATAATACTAATAATATGATACTAGTAAAATAATGACATTTTAGAAATTTTATTACCCTTCAAAAATATGTTTAAATGCTAAATTTACTCTTCACACAAAACGGTTAATGAAAATTTTAACGGTATTTGACGGTCAAAATGCATCATGATGGTCATTTTGCCCGTCAAATTCAATCACTGCTAGGCACGACCCTTCCAGTCATATTTACCAGTACTGCCCGAAGGCCGTACCAGTACTGCCCGGAGGCCGTACTAGTAGTGCCCACCTAGACCGGAGGCCTTAGAA
The DNA here is from genome assembly GCA_027924585.1 of Larix kaempferi. Lineage (NCBI taxonomy): Eukaryota > Viridiplantae > Streptophyta > Pinopsida > Pinales > Pinaceae > Larix > Larix kaempferi. The sequence continues at coordinate 1,010,832 of BSBM01001175.1, read as the reverse complement.
GGGTAGGAATTTGGTAAAATTCTCACCCATTAAAAATGACAATTTTAACACTATTTACAAACATTTTACAATTTCTTTAGTTTTATTTGATGAGAACATGAAAATCTAAACCATATTTGGCGGGCAAAATGGCCCCTAAAGGCATTTTGACCATCAAATTCCAGCATTGGCGGATAAAATGAACTTTATGATTACAAAAATGCTTACTACAACCTTTTGGAGTAAAAGTAGTACTTTAACATCGTAAATCTTTTTTAACCACGCTCACATGACGGGCCTTAATAGCAATTTCATGACAAGAAGTAAGTGGCTTACTTTTTATACCTATCTTCTGGTATATGTTGATGAGAGTTACATAGTTTTCTGTTTCATTTTGTGTTTCCTGTAGAAGTTTTCTTTTTCCATATTCAGATTTGTACAGTGTGAATTATTAAATGTGATTATCATGAGTTATGGTAATTAAAAATCTTTGGAAATAATAGAATTGGTGCTAAATGACATTAACAAATTAGAATAAACCTTATGAGAAATTGTATGCCAGCCTTATCTTCTTTTTGGTTACCTTTTGTTTTGGTTTGATTGTGTAAAGCAACTAAGGTTTATTCAACTATAATAGTTGTTTAGTGGAAATTTACTTACCTGCTCATAAAACTTTAACAAGAAAGTACTTGTAATTGCTCATATATCCACCTAATATATATAATGTGCTTTATTCAATTGAATTACAATAACATTGGTGTTTTCTTAATTGGGTTGTTAGCAAGTAACAAAATGAGATATGTAAGTCTAGCACAATCACTTAACTTGTGGTTGGTGAACATCGAGAGGTCAAAAGTTAAGTGTCATGAACAAGTTATATGTTACTTGTTCTCCATGCTTAATTCTAATTACATATTATTTATGCCTTAGCTACATGTTACCTTATTTAGTTAAATGGGTTGTCTTTTACTACATGTTATCCATACATGAGCTGAGAGTTAGCCATGCATTAGTTAATAGTTATTTTTTATTTTTAAGCCACCTATACATCTTAGAATTTGGGGTGGACTATCATCTATGCTTTTCCTAGATTGAAGGAGGATAAGGAAAGTGTATGGTCTACATTAATTTTATGTATGGGCGTTTCAAAATTCCAAATAAACAATTATAAAATAAAAATAAATTAAAGAGTTAGTTTAACCAAGGAAAGAGTTTTATTTTAATACTTAAAGTTAAAAGAGGGAGTTATTTCAATTATTCAGTGCTAAAGGGACAGTTCAACTCCAAACTCAACTTCGAGTTCTCTAGTTCATTTCAATTATTTAATAATAAAGAGTGAATTCAACGAGTTTATCTCATTTATTTAATAATAAAAAGTGAGTTCAACAACGAGCTCAAGGACGAGTTTCCTAGTTCATTTCAATTATTTAATAATAAAGACTCATTTCAACTCCTTAGTTCATTTCAATTATTTAATAATAAAGACTAAGTTTAACTACCGAGTTCATTTCAATTATTTAATAATAAAGAGTAACTTCAAGTATGAGCTTAAAGGGAGTTTGGAAGGGTGAGTTATTTCAATTATTTAATAATAAAGAGTTAGTTCAACTCCAAGCTAAAGGGCAAGTTCTCCAGATCATTTCAACTATTTAATAATAAAGAGTGAGTTCAATAATGAGCTCAATGGCGAGTTCCCAAGTTCATTTCAAATATTTAATAATAAAGAGTGGCTTCAATGACTTGCTTAAAGGCGAGTTTCTAAGATTTTAATAGTGGAAGGGCGAGTTATTTCAATTATTTAATAATAAAGAGTGAATTCAACCATGAGCTCAAGGGAAAGTTCACGAGTTCATTTCAATTATTTAATATAAAGAGTGACTTCAACGACGAGCTTAAAGACGAGTTTCTAAGTTTTTTAATAGTGGAAGGGTAATTTATTTCAATTATTTAATAATTAAAGGGCGAGTTATGCAACCTCGTATTTTCCATGCCTCGGTTGAAGAGCGAGTTCTCTTTCAACTATGTGTCATGCTCATTTGTGGCAGGTGTGGTAATTGCTAAGAAGTGGTGTTATAAATATGGATTGAGAGGATGGTTTCTAAACGATTCAATGCTCTCCTTCACTGCGATCCTCTAAGTGCTAACAAATTTCCAAATGTTGTTTCTCTCTTTCATTGGGGTGCAGAAATGTAGCAAGCGAGCTTGGAAAGTATGCGAGCAACAAGCATGACATGAACTACTACAGAGAAATATGGAGCCTTGGAACCTTGAACTTATGGAATGCATTTCTATTGGGTTATTGTCGGAGACTTCATCGTTGAGATTGCATCTAAGCAGGTGTTATAAATATAATATTTCTTCCTTTGATGCCCCATTTTTTTGTTTAATTTCTGCACACACATCTAGCCTTTTGGTTATAATATTCTACTAACTTGGTTGTGAGAATTGCAGTGGGTAGGTGGAAATACTGAGAACTATAGATTGAGAGTTACTAATTCAAATTTGGCCTTTATATTCTGACTGAGATCATTTTCCTATGTATTTCTAATTGTCACATTTTGTCACTTATCGATATCCACATGGGTTTGGGTTTCATGATGCTTTGTTTTGGCCTATGATCTTTGCTTATGTGCTAGGAAATGCCTTGTTGTGGTTCATTGGTTATAAGGGGTGAGAACTCGATCTTATTCAATTTATTTGGTATCCTTCTCAGGGATTCCTTTTTCCTTTTAGTGAAAAAATACTCAAATTTGATGGTATGATCATAGGAGATCATTGAAATTTCTTCACATGAGTTGTTTTGCTGAGATTTTACTCTATATTTTAACAGTTAATGTGTGTTTATGCATATGCAAAAGAACCCTCGATCTTTCTTTTAGTGAGAAGACCATGGAGGTGTTAAAGAAATGTAACTGGAGAAGATATTCGAAATGTACTTGTATATTGTATTATTGTACCCCTCCTTCAGGAGATGTCATTCATGTAATTGATAATGTAAGAGTCATTGAAAGAGTCAATCTAAACCCTAGGACTTCTGTCGGCCTAGAAGAACCCAGAAAATGATATTATATTATGTAATTGACAAGTCGGCCCAGTCAGTTAGGTCAAGTCGGCCCTCTTGAGGAAAATGTCACCTCAACTGAAGAATATAAATAGGAGGTTGAGTTGATCATTTAAATCACTCATCTCACCCATTCAAGTTCACATAAGAGAGAGAGAAGTTCGCACAATTGAAGGAGAGAAGTTGTTTTTGTCTTGGGGTTTTATCTTGTACTTGGTGAATTCTATATTGAGGAAGTTTTGTCGGGGTTTTCTCCCTTGTGGTTTCCTCGAGAGATATTTTGTGTTCTTTGTGTTTGTTGTGCTTGTCTTTCTTTCAGTGATTAGATTGTTTAATGTTATTATGCTAAGTAAGTAAAAGCTAGCATGGTTTCAGCGTAGACCTGAAAGAAAACATTGTACAACCTCTGCAACAATAGAAACTAGGGATTCTTATTTCGAGTGCTCTCTCAACAAATCAGCTGAAAAAGAGGGTGTATCTAACTCATCTCACTAGGGCACATCTTTCTGTCGAAGCATAATTCAATTTAGAGAATTTTCATTTTTGAGTTTATCACTGTAGCCTGGAGAACTAGGGCATCAAGTTTTTGGAAGATCTATATACAGATTTGGGAGAAAGGGTACTTTTCTCAACTCACGTTGAGGAGGAACATCTTTTCATCTAGTCAATTCTCCAAGATCCTAAAGTTGGTAAATTAGTGTTCCTCTGTCAAGCCCTAAGTCAAGGTAGAAGCAATTTTGAGAAGGAAAATTTTACTGGTAAGAACTACATACATTTCCATTTGATGTTCTCATATTTTCAAAATGAAAAACACTACCAAGCTTGATGAGAATCTTGAAGGAGTTGAGAACTTCATGGCATGGAAATATAGAGTCATGCTCATTCTTGAAGAACATGACATAGAAGGTTTTGTAAAAGAGGGAGTTGAAGAATGGGAAGGAGATGAGACCAAAGCAAGACACAAGAAGAATATGATCAAGGATAAGAGTATCATAGCTGACTCTATCAAATATCACTCGATTCCTCAAGTGTCTTCAAAGAAGACTCTAAAAGAAATGTTTGATGCTTTGACCAGCTTGTTTGAAGGAAAGAACATTAATAGGAAGATGAGCTTGAGAAATCAACTCAAGGGTGTGAAGATCGAAAAGTCTGAGACTATGCACTCATACTTCTCTAGAGTATCTCGGATCAAAGAACAATTAGAAGCTATTGGAGACATGGTAGAAGAAGCTGAAGTTGTGATGACCACTCTAAATGGTCTTCCTAGAGATTGGGAACCTTTTGTTCGTGGCATATGTGCTAGGAAAAGATTAATCATGTTCAAATAATTATGGGAAGAGTGTGTGCAAGAAGAAGAAAGAATAGTTGTAAGAGAAGAGAAACTAAATGATAATGAAGATCAAGATTTGGAAACTCATGTCAAAGGAGGAAGGAAAAGAAACAATGATGTACATACTTATGACCACTCTCCCAGAAGACCTCAAAGATATGAAAGGAGCAAGAGGATAAAGACAGTGGAGCCTCCAAGTGACACTCAATGGTTTAGTATCTCAGCACTCAATGGTTTAGTATCTCATGGAAGTGACACTTGGCTAGTGGGCAGTGGAGCCTCCAAACATATGACAGGATACAAAGACTCTTTTTCACATCTCATGCATAAATATTCTCCACACAAAGTAAATCTTGGATATGATTACCAATATCCTATCAACGGAATGGAAGAGGCTACTTACCAATTGGACTCTAGAAAGTCCATGAACATGAAGGAAGTACTATATGTTATAGGTTTGAAAAAGAACCTTCTTTCTATCTCATCTTTAGATAAGAAAGGTATTAGAATTGCATTTGTAGATGGTGAAGTTCTTATGTGGCCAAAGGGGAAGGCAATCAATGATACAATCGTTAATGGGGTTGAAGAAGGAGGACTATATAAACTCAAGGGTCATGCAAATTCAACACTAATGGCTAGTAGCATGAGCCCCTGTGAATTATGGCATAGAATACTAGCTCATGTACACTACAAGGCTTTGCCAATAGTGAGTAAGGTGGTGATTGGATTACAAAAATTTCAGGTTGATCATGAAGGAATGTGCAAAGGATGTGCACAAGGAAAAAGTATAATGAACCCATTTCCAAACAGTCATAGCAAAGAAAAATGCATACTGAACATTGTTCACTCCGACATTTGTGGACCTATGACAACCACATAATTAAGCGGGTATGTTTACTATGATTCTTTTATTGATGACTATTCCCGCAAAACACGCATTTATTTTCTAAAGAATAAAAGTGAAGTTTTTAAAAAGTTTAAAGAGTTTAAGGCTCTTGAAAAAAACTGTCTGAAAAGAAGATCAAGATACTAAGAACAGATAATGGAGGGAAATACGCTTTAGGTGATTTCAAAGAATTTTGTAAACAAGTAGGGATTAAGAGGGAGCTTACCATTCCCTAATATCCACAACAAAGTTGGAACCTTTAGGAAGAAAGGAGATATTTGTGGGTTACAGTGTGAAATCAAAGGTTTACCGTATCTACATACCAAGATACCGCCATATAGAACTTTGCATGGATGTTACATTTGATGAAGACATAGCCTTCAACAAGTCTAAGAAGACTCATGACGATGAATAGGAGCATGAAGCTCCTAGAGTTATGGAAACTAATAATGCACCAGACAGGAATATTGAAGAAGAACTTACTCCAAAAGATCATGACATGACAGAACCTTAGAGACTTGAGGAGAAACCTCATGAGGTAGATCCACGAAAGAGAAGACCATCTTGGGCACGATAAATAATACAAGATGCATGAAGATATGGTGCCCCAGAAGGAACCAGTAGAGAAATTAAGAGACCAAGGCCATATTCTAGTTATGTAGCCTTGATGTGTAACCTTGTTGAAGAAGAACCCACATGTTTTGAAGATGCGGAAAAAAAGAAGGAATGGGTGGATGCTATGAATTAAGAATGCCAATCCATCCTAAAGAATGATGTTTGGGATGTGGTACCAAGACCGAAGGACAAATCAATAGTTTCATCAAAATGGTTCTTCAAAACAAAACATTCAACAGATGAAAGCATTGAAAAGTACAAGGCAAGGTTCGTAGTTCATGGGTTCTCTCAAAAGGAAGGAATTGATTATGAGGAAACCTTTGCTCCCGTGGCTAGATATACCTCAATTAGAACCGTCCTTTCCTTGGTAGCTAAGATGAAATGGAAGTTACATCAGATGAATGTAAATACAGATTTCCTGAATGGAAAAATAGAAGAAGAGGTATACATCGAGCAACTAGAAGGATTTGAAACAGATGACAGAAAAACACATGTATGTAAACTGAAGAAAGCATTATATGGGTTGAAGCAAGCACCTAGAGCATGGTAGGTAAGAAATGATGGTTTCCTGATGAGCTTGGGCTTTACCAAGAGTAAAGCAGATTATAACCTTTATTATAAGGTCATAGATGATGAACTTATGATATTTCTATTGTATGTGGATGATTTGTTTCTAGCGGGATAAGACAAGCCCATCACTGAATGCAAGAAGAAGCTTGCTATAGAATTTGAAATGAAAGACCTTGGGATGCTGCACTATTTTCTAGGTCTTGAAGTATCGCAATTCCCAGATGAGATTTTCCTAAGTCAAGGAAAATATACCGTTGAGATCCTAAAAAGATTTGGAATGTTGGATTGTAAGGCCATGACTACTCTGATGGTGACAAACTTGAAGCCTTTGAATGATGCTTCATTAGAGACAGTAGATGTCACGTTGTACAGACAAATTATTGGCTCGTTGATGTATTTGACCAATACTAGACCAGATATATGTTTTGCTATGAACACCTTGATCCAGTATATGGTAGAGCTTAGACATGTTCACTTGATTGCAGCAAAACATGTGATGAGGTACCTAAAAGGTACATTGGACTATGGACTCAGATATGCATCAGATAGTGAGTTCAGATTGTACGGATATATAGAATCAGATTGGGATGGAAGTGTCGATGATAGAAAAAGAACTTCAGGATGTTGTTTTAGTTTGGGATCAGGTATGATCTCATGGCTCAGTAGAAAGAAGCCCTGTTTTTCTCTCAATACAACAGAAGCTGAATATGTCGCATCATGTTTAGCTTGTAGCGAAGCAGTTTGGCTTCGCAAGATGTTGGCAAGATTGTTTGATCTAGAGATAGATGTGATTGATATTTTTTGTGACAATCAGAGTTGTATCAAGATGACAGAGAATCCAGTGTTCCATGATAGATCAAAGCATATCGAGATCAAGTTTCACTATATTCAAGATATGGTGCAGAAGGGAGCTGTAAAGCTCAAGTATCTTCCTACAATGGAGCAAGTTGTTGATGTGTTGACTAAGCCTCTATCTCACACAAAGTTTGAATACTTCTGAGAAAATCTTGGTGTGGTCTGAAAGGACCTGCCTTGAAAGAGGGAGTGATGATGATGATTGGTTTGACATGAGCTCCTTTGAAAGAAGGAGTGGGGTTCGAAAGGATCAACCTCGAAAGAGGGAGTAGTTTCCTGGAGCCTTGGTATGGCAGCTCAGTATAGGACTGGTATGTCATCTTGACAAGGCTTGGTTGATCCAAAAGGATTGGTTTGTCAGCTGTGGCTAGATCCTAGGGGGGTTGGTATGTCTAGCTAGGCTTGTTTGGTCTGAAAGGATTAGTAAGCTAGACAAGGCATGTTTGATCCCTAGGTAGATTAGGATGTCTAACTAGGCTTGTTTGGTCTGAAAGGATCAGTAAGTCAACATCGTCTACGAGAGTGCCCACCAGAACGCATATTCCAAATGATGGCACTATCCCAGTTGATGTTGTTTCAGCATTCACATGTTGATAGTTGATGTGCCAGCATTCACATGTTGATGGTTGATGTGCCAACATTCACATGCTAATGGTTGTTGTTCCAACATTCACATGCTGATGATTGATGTGCCAACATTCACATGCTGATGGTTAATGTGGCATCATTCACATGCTAATGGTTGTTGTTCTAGCATTCACATGTTGATGGTTGTTCCAGCATTCACATGTCGATGGTTTATTTTTTTCCAGTACTTGCTTACTGATGATTGATGTTGTTCTAGTATTTGTTTACTGATGATTGATGTTGTTCTAGTATTTGCTTACTAATGTTGTTGTTCCAGTATTGACTTACTGATAATTCATGTTGTTGTCCCAATATTGACTTATTGATGATTGATGATATTGTTCCAGTCATTCATATACTGATGATGATGTTGATGATCCAACAGTTCTTTTTGTTGATGGTGATGTTGATGGTGATATTCCGACAAATGATGTTGATGTTCCAACAAATTCTTGCTGACGATGTTGATGATGTTGATGGTGATATTCCAGTAGATGATGTTAATGTTCTAGGAAATTCTTGCTAACGATGATGATGATGTTGATGATGATGTTCCAGTAGATGATGTTGATGATGCCCCAGACATATGATGATGTTCCAAAAACATCCTATGACATATAGATATTCACCAGTCAGTTGGATAGCTGTTGATGTTGATGATGTTGCCTGCAAAATACCTTCCTAGTTAAGCAGGAGTGTTAAAGAAATGTAACTGTGGAAGATATTCTAAATGTACTTTTCTATTGTATTATTGTATTCCTCCTTCGGGAGATGTCATTGATGTAATTGATAATGTAAGAGTCATTGAAAGAGTCAAGGTAAACCCTAGGACTTGTGTCAGCCTAAAAGAACACAGAAAAGAATATTATATTATGTAATTGACAAGTTGGCCCAGTCAGTTAGGTCAAGTCAGCCTTGTTGAGGAAAAAGTCACCTCAACTGAAGAATATGAATAGGAGGTTGATTTTCTCATTTCAGTCACTCACTCACTCGCTCAAGTTTGCATAAGAGAGAGAGAAGTTCACACAAGTGAAGGAGAGAAGTTGTTTTTTTCTTGGGGTTTTATCTTGTACTTGGTGAATTCTATATTGAGGAAGTTTTGCTGAGGTTTTCTCCCTTGTGGTTACCCCAAGAGAAATTTTGTGTTCTTTGTGTTTTTCGTGCTTGTCTTTCTTTCCGTTATTAGATTATTTAATGTTATTATGCTAAGCAAGTAAAAACTAACATGAGGCACAGTTGTTTACAGCCACCGCTCATGACATGGGGTAATTGAGTCTTGCCAAGAATCATCAAAATGATGCTAGATGTTTATGGCTCTTAATGTGTGGACATTGATGGATTAAAAAACTCATTGACCGAAGTTTATTTTTAATTGATAGGAATTTTGATGTTCATGCTATTGCTGTTGGAGAGAGTGGGTGTGGCACTTCTGGAAATTGCAAGCGTGGAGACAACTATACCTCCGACCCTTGTAATTGAAAATTATTAATAACATAATATGCAATGGAGACTAGTTATTGTTAAGTATGTTATACATGTGTTAAATGACATGGTTTGAAAATAATATATAAGTTTGTGTTTTAATAAAGCGTGCCATAAATTGCCAATTGTTTGTCAACTAACATATCCCCATTAATACCATGCTAATGACCTATTGGCTTACCTATCTACTTGGTATTAATGCAGATGCGCTAGTTTTTTTTTTTTTATAATTGTTTATTTTGAATTTTCAATGATGACCATGAAATCCATCTAGATAGTACATTTGCCCCATCATTCTTCAATCTAGGGAAAGCATAGATAGTAGTCAACCCCAAATTCTAAGATATAAACAAATATTGGTGTAATGAAACTCGATATACTTATATATGTTAAAGGAAATGATCTTGACATTGATGCCAATAATAGGAGAATCCATTAGCACTACATTAAAACTGTGTAGACACTTCCAAGAACTTTAATATATCCATTTGTCTTTCATTGACATGTGGAAGAGCACTAAAAATTGTTAGTTATACGGAGAGCGCTCACCTACAGTGCCTAAAATTTGTTGTTAACTAGCAAACCATTACCTTATACCCAAGAGTTATTACTAAATTACCAATATTTGAATACACTATATTTGATAAAAATACCTTCCATTCGTGTTTGTATATTTTAAACACTCTCTTATGAAAGTGATGTCTATATAAAAAAACTCAGTAACCTAAATAGAATTCATAAAAAGCTAAATAAACTATTATATAAAAAACTATATAAAGAACTCAGTAATCTAAATAGAATTCATAAAAAGCTAAATACACTATTATATAAAAAACTCAGTAATCTAAATAGAATTCATAAAAAGCTAAATAAACTATTTTATATCTTTCTTGGATCATTTCGAAGTTCTAAGTATAACTCACTATCATTTATTGTTGAGAAGATAGGAACATTTCCTCTAAAAGGTTCTTGTTTGATGTTATCCTCTATCTTGAATACCTGTGTATAAAAGAAGAAGAAGCACAAGTGAATTTAATAGTCATCCAGATTAAATTCTTGTAAGTAACATGATGATCTTGTTGAGGCCCTTGCCTTTGACTATATAACAATTGATTGCATTATAAAACCTTGCCCATACATTCATTCTCAAGAATAAAAATGTTTACATATATACAAAAGGAATGAGTTCACCAAAAGATGTAAGAATGAGTGCAATCCAGTAGTAGTAGGGAAAGGGCCTTAGCCCTACGGTTAATGTTTTGGTTTTTGCTGAAGCTAATTTCACGGACTTTTCCTCTGAATTTTAGCTGAGGCGTTGATTCAGGTTTGTAAAGTTTTTGAATGGTGGATACTATTAGAAGGTCCATGTTTTGTGAATTTATTGCAAGCGTCTTAAAAGAGGGTCACTTATTTTTTAATTGTTTTATATATTCTAAAATTAGTAAAGAAATTTATGTTTCAAAATTAAAAATATTATTTTAAATTTATTTTAGAATTAACTATATAAAAATTCAAAACTTTTATGGATTCTCATTTGGAAACATTATTAAAGTCGAGAGTTAAGTCACAACATTATTCAAGAGAGCAAATTTGCAATTGTTTTGTAGTGTTAAGATTTCACGGTACAACTTTTTTTAATGAATCCAAACAAGAAAAACAAATTCTTCAAAGTTGAAATCATTAAAGATTTAGAATTTTTACTGTAAGGCTGTGGGTCCTATTTGGGTTGACCTATGTCATGGGGTTTCACAAACTCGTCGTGGTAAGGATTTTATTCTTAGAGTGTGATTGTCGTAATTGCTTAATCTTAGAATCTTTCCAATTGTTTTTAGCAGTGTTACATAAGTATGCGTCCTTAAGGGTAGGAAACACTCTTCCACGCCGCTACACGTTTCAAAAACTTGGAAATTACATTGGAAACATCTCCTCCACGTCCCCATTTGAAGGAAACTCAAGGAAACACAAAAGGGAAATATTTCCCTCCTAAAAATGGCGTCCCCACATTTTCTTTGACAATTTTTTACCAAAAAATAAAAAATTAAATGATAAAGGGCCACTCCGTCCATTATTTTCCTTCTCATTAACCTCGATTTCCTTTTGTTGTTCAATATGGTTGTATTTCCAAATTTGTTTTATCAGTTATAGTTTATTTACGGTTGTATTTCATTTTATTTCATTTGATGTATGTTTTAAACTTGTATTAATCTTTAGATTATAAAATTAAAGAATTTAATGATTTATGCTACAACTTTTCAATTTTTATGTATTATAATAAAAAATTGTAGTATTTATGGTGGATCCCCTATGTTGAAGACCCCGACGTACCTCTCGACGTTTTCTAATATCGCGGTCTAATGGTTTGGAAGTAATACTTTATGGAAGTAGGTTTGGCTCTAAAACTTTTTATATTAGAGAGATTTTATTATACTTATAAGTGTTTAAGTATTAGAGACACTTTATTATTTATATTTTCTAGATATAGGTGTTTATATTTTAATGTTAATTGAGATAAGATTTGTATTTAGATTTATTTGACATCAACAGGATATTGGTGTTATTTAAATTATTTGGATTATTTTTTTCTTGCACTGTTAGATTGATATCATATTTATTCAATTCATGATTATATGAAAACCATTATCTGGTTCAAAATGCAAGTTCCATTATCCAGAAGATAGGTTGCAATCATCCAAAAGACAAAGGAGGATTTCGCAACTGTGCACGTCGCAATCCACAGTCTAATTTTGGCAATCCTCAGACTGACCCTGGCGACCCCGGCAATCTTCAATCGCAGTACAGCCTAACCCTAGCAATCCTCAACAGAGCTTCAACTCCAATACCAACGCGGCTACAACTCAAGCAACAACCTACCAACCAATGGCAGTCCATATCCAGTCTCCATCACCAACCAACTCAACCAGAGCTACAACTCAAGCAACAACCGAAGGGACAAAAAGCACAAACCCAACGCTGCGCAAGTAGACCAACTTATACAAAGATGTCGAGATTTTACTTTCCATTGATCTGCATAAAGATGTCATCCATTTTCCTTTCAGCTTTTGCATGCGAAACAATAAATGCGGTAGAATATGGTGAATCGTCTATTTATTATAACACGTCCATTCAATTCTGTAAGAGCCAAATTTTCGACATATGTCGTTCTTGTGCGCTGCTATTGACGTCTAACTTGATTTAGTATCATCTTTACCACGTTTTTTTATTGTTTGTTTGTTTCTTGGAAAAAAAAAATGAAACAGAATTTTCAAAACATTACTTATTAGATACTGGATTTAATGTATATATGTAGGGCAAACCTCATATATATATATATATATAAATGATTTTTTAGATAAGTGTACGAAATTGTTCTTTGGCTTTGATTTACTCTCTTTTATTAGTTTTTTCAATGTTTTTCTCTTGATTTACTCTTTCTTATTAGTTTTTTCAATGTTTATCTCATAAGATCAGTGTTTTCAATGTTTATCTCTAAGCTCATGATCAAGGGCAAACCTTAGATAGGAATATATATGTAAATGAAAACTTTTTAGATAAGTGTATGAAATTGTTCTCCGGCTTTGATTACTCTCTCTTATTAGTTTTTTCAATGTTTATCTCTAAGCTCATGATCAAAAATCTAAATTTGGAAAGTAGTTGTACATTTATCCCCTTCAAAATTTAATATGTTATATAGATTTTATTTTATTTGTTAATGCTGAAATTTTATAATTTTTATAGTGAAATCATGAAAAAAAATCAGAGTTGTTTTGTAAGCTTTTTTGAAATAATTCAAAGTTATTCAACATTTTTATAAAAAATATGAGCTTACTATTAATATTCAAAAAAATATAATAATGATAATTAAATTTATGAAAAGAACTCATTCTTCAATTTTGTATAAGGATGTCATCATTATAAAAACTATGAGCTTACGATTAATATTGATAAAATTATAATAATGATAATTATATTTATGAAAAGAACTTATTCTTCAATTTTGTATCAAGATGTCATTGTAGAAATTCATATGTAGAGCTAGGTAGGCATGGATTTGAATTGGGACTTAAATTGGAACCATAAATATTTGAAAAAAATATTAGTGGTTGAAAATCTTATTAAGATCTTGAAAATAGATATTGAAATGATGAACTCTAGGATTATGATAAAAAAACATTTTAAGGGCATTGTTATTCTAGCTATTTTATATAGCCTAGAAGTTTGGGTTTACTCCTCCAAGCCTTGGAGCAAAATCGAGCAAAACCAAAGCATTTTGTAACCTATAACTTTAAAATTAAATTAAATACTCTTGTCTTAAATACTCATATTCCAAATCAGGTTTGTGAATGGCATTGCCAACATCTGATCACCGGGCAATGGCCTTATATCAGCATAAGTCTTATTTATTAAAAAAAAAAGAAAAAAATAAATATACATGTACATAAATGAATAATTAATAAATCCAAGGTGATTCATGTATTTTAATCCAAAATGGCTCTGAGTTTATTCCAAAGCTTAATCATAAATCTGCGCTTCCATGATTACATAAGTTATAGGATTTATGTTTTGCTCCTAGACTACTTTACTAGATTAAATAATATCATTAATTGGTTTTGGATGGAAATGTATTGATCATATGACTAACTCTGCTATTTTGATTGTGTTTTCATGAGATCATTTTGTAGATTGCAGGTTGAAAATGAGTTAGTTGGCATATCTGCCTTATAACTAAGGGTTTTATTTGCAGAGATAACTGGTTCTTCCCAGCAAGTCACCATTTTTTGTAGGCACAAGAGATCCCATATTTTATCCAAAATATGGAAGCCCCAATTTCATATCAAAGAGTAACTTAATCAATTTTGGTGTTGTTCAACCTGTTTTCCATTCATTTTTCTACCTTTGATTTGATTTAATTAGGTTAGTAAATTTTCCTTCTCGAAATTATGCATTTTTAGTGTGTTTTTATGAATTGTGGAAATAAGTTTTTGGTTAAAAAATTTCGATCATCCCGCAACCCGCAATTGCAGATTGCAAATTGCGCACCCTTTGGTTTACATTTGAAGTTTTTCCTCCCACAACCTGCAAATTGCGGATTGCGAGATGCGCAAAGGGGTTTTTAGAAAATTGAACGTAAAGTTTTCTTCCCGCAAATTGCGGATTGCGGGATGCAAAAAGACCTTTCTAATAAAAAACAGCTTATCCTTCCCACAACCCACAATTGCAGGATGCGGGAAGTGGTTTGACCGCGCATTGTGCTTTGTGTTCCGCAACCCGCAACCTGCATTTACGGATTGCGGGAAGGGTGCACATATTTGAAAATAACAAGTGCCCTCACTTGGGATCCCTCATCTTGCATCCCAACCATTGATATAAAATGATCTGACGACCATGATTGCATCTAGAAGGATAAGTTAATTTTTTTATTTTTGGTGTTTGGTTCCTCAATTTCAAGCATCAATCCGGTTTTTTGTTTGTGTTATTTGTTTGATCAAACGTGAAATATTTGAATCTAATGATTGCTTGATGATCAAAACTTTCAGATATGACTGTTAATCACATGTGTTATTATGTAAATTTATTTGATCCTACGCCAAATTTTAACTTATGCATGATTGATTGATATTTTGCTCACAGAGATGATAATTGCAACTTGCACATCGTAGACATGAAATCATGCCAGTTAATTATACATAATCGATGTCAAATCCTTTGGTTTTATTTCCTATAAGGGTTGCTATGAATAATCTGTTGGTTTACGACGATATATGTAGATTTTGATTGATATCATAATATCTATGCTAACAAGCATGATGTAAGTAAAATGCAGAGAGTTTCTGGCATTCTGCCAAATCATTATGTTGAGAAAGAGCCTCAGCTGGTGGAATACTCTGAACATGTTCCTACACCATTTGACTCTGATGTTTCTGATGACAGCACATATAGTGAAGAGGAAGATGGTGAGGTTCAATTCACATATGAACAACTTCTTTTCAACAAGCAAAAAAAGGGTGATAAAGAATACGTTGATCAAGATAATACAATTGTTCGGGAATTAATCATCAACATGCCACCTGTGTGTCCCGCAATTCCTCTCAAGGACAATCCGCTAGCTGAATTTTCAGTTTTTGAAGATATGTCTGGTCCTTGTGAATCCACAGAAGATTTCATTTGTTCCTTGCCAGCTACCTTCAACAACTCATGATCTATCTTGATTCTCCTTAGCTTACGATAGAATGTTCTAAAAAATATGCGGTGCAATATTGCTAGAAAATGTATGATGCCTAGTTTGGGATCGAAATTGGTTTATTATTATTCATATGTATAAGGATTGTTAGATGTTTTAGGCCAAGGGGAAGCTTTTTCTTGGCCATTTTAGGATAATTTAGTTTTGATTATCCCTGCTTTGTGGGAGATTTGATCCTGAATTATTACTTTGTAATTATTATTTAAGGGGTTTTATATCTCATAGCAAGGGATGGATGGTTAGGGGACATAATCACCAAAAGATATTGGAGATGCTCTGTTGTTGCAGACTATGAAATGTTTTGCGGACCTTAATACACAGTCAGTTTTCTTCAGCTATCTCTTCTGTTATAATTTGTCAAATGTTTTTGATGGATTGTGATTCACTAATGCTGTTCATTGTTTGCAATCAGTAATTTGCATTGGTTTATAGTTAAGATTTCTCTCAACTTCTGATCTCTGCGTTTGATGTTTTAAATTAATGTCTTTATCTAAAACGTTTTATCTATTTATGCAAATGATTCATAGAAAGCATTAAGTTAATGTTAATTTGTTGATTAACATTCTAGATACATGATAAAATTTTATGCACTTAATTCTTAATCTATTGTTGGTTGAATGTCTTTAACTGATTATATCTTGAATTACTGAGTCAAGATCCAGTTTTGCACGTCTATTAATTGCTGAAAAGATTTAGTAATTTTCAGATCAAGTTATCTTGTGCACAAACAAATCATTCCTTTTAAAATAGGCTTGACTTAGAGTAGTTTTCTTTTCAAAGTTGGACTAACTCTTAGGATTAGGAAAACTCTTGTATTTCCTCACAGGAAGACAGATCCTTTCTAGGATCAAACACACACAAGTGCCAGTGGAGGCCTTTATATTCATGGGTGTTAGCCACACCTAACAGCTTGAGGATATGGTAATACTTGTGTAGGATTATCTGAAGCCTTTGGCTGGGTTTTCATCCCCTGTTGTTTGCCTTGCACACTATTCTAGCACATACACAACCGATGCATCAACACCCCCCTGTTTTTTCACTCTAAAAAATCTATTTATTCATAGAATATTGTGAAGTCATAGAATCATGAGGGATATCAAACCATGGTTCTAAAGAACCCATTGCAAAAGGCTCATACACTTAGCCAAAAAAGGTTTTAATGATATTTCCACATGATCCACAATAACACCATCAACACCAACAAAACTCTCAATCCCATATCAACCTAAAGATATTGTACCTTGAGATGACACATAAAGTGTTGACAATATTGTAGAATGATGAATATCACCAAAACACACCAAATCCTACCACCCTCGCACATTTAGTGCACTTTAAGACCTTTATTAGTATAGTATTAACCGTATATCCCTTTCAAAATATATCCACCATCATATCTCTTCCTCTCATTTAGTAGAGAATCATTTTTTCCCCTCCCCTAGACAGTTTAATATTCACTTTGCTTTCTTACCATTTAGAACCTAAAATTTTGTCTCCAACAACATTTCTTCACTTAATATCATCTTCTTTTTTATCTCTCAAGAATTTCATTGTCTTCATTCTTTTTATTTTCCCCAATACAATATTTGTTGTAATCCTCCTAACAACATTCTTTTTGTTTTTCATGATATTGAAGTCTATGTCATTTTCACTACTAACATTTGTTTTCTTTCTACTTCTTCTTTGTACCCTCCCTTATGTTACGTTAATGCATACTAGAACAATATTATTAAGATGTATTCACATGTGGTTTTTTTAATGTTGTATTGAAAGAGAAACTTTCAATTAGGCCATATATATCTACATTAACCAACTAAAGAGGTGTAATAGACCTCCATGATTTTTTTTACCAAAAAAATTCATTGTGTTGTTTTCCAAATGCAACCTTCACATACAACAAGTTATAGAACTTGTTGAGAATTTTATACTGAAAACGAGAACTCTAGCCAATAGCCATAACAACTCATATCTTTGCACAAAAAAACACCAAAACACAATCCCAAATAAAAAAGTGGCACTATCGATCACACCAATTTTTTGTGGTTAAAATTATAGACATGTTGATGCCCCGAAAATCGTTGCATCAATCAGTAAGGGACTCTCCCCAGTAAGCAAGCCCAATCAGATCGCTCACCTTTTGGTGTGGGGAATCCGTCCAGTTATGTTTTCGGCTACCATATAATATTTTAAAGATTTGTTTAACTTTCACCAATTGCGGCCCGATCCACCGTTTGTTTATTTATTTTTATTTTTTATATTAAAATATGATATGCAAGTGCCCTAGATTAAATGCATGTAGTAAAGCAAATCTATTCTATTATTAATTTAATCTAACTTAACCTATCCTTGCAAGGAGCAGAACTTAAATTATGAGCAATAAACTGAAAGCAACATTCAAAGATTCCAATAGATAGCCATTAAATCAACAAATGCATTTTCAGTCGAATGTAAATGATATCAATGGTAACTCTGATTTTAATAATAGTATTCCATTACTCATAAGATACAGGAGTTTAGCAAAGAACACAAAATCATTCACAACATAGAATTAATTCACATAAGCCAGGAAAGATCTCACTGAATGTAGATGAAAATTGCTGAAATAGTTCGACAAACATTCATCAAAACTCAAAGCAAAACAATGCATCCGCTTCCACAAGCAAAAATTGTTTCTTCATTAATGCAGCTGAAGTAGTTCTCATACATCAAAGGAAATTCTTTCACCCGTCCAAAAATCCTATCTAGCTCTATAACCTAGCCATATATAGTTTTACAAAACGCTCCATGAGCTACCACCTATACCCTAACCATTCACATTCTTTTAATTTGTCCTGTAGTGCTAATTTTATAAAAGGATAAAAATCCCAATTAATTTACAAAAAGGAACGGGAGTTAAAATCTAAATGTCATTTTAATGTTTCAAAGGTATACATAAAACAAATCCAAGGAGACATGCTGGCTTTATTCAATAGATCTTAGCAAATGTGAGTTATCCTGGGGTTGGCGCCTGTGTTAACTCGGGTGTTTCTGAAGCTGCATGTGTTTCTACTGAGACTTGAGTTACTACAGCTGCTGGAGCATTTTCTACGGCCGAAATTTGGTTGGTTACTAATGCCCTTTCTACCTCATCTATGTGGTTTGCCCAAGCACCAGTTTCCTTAATGACATTGTTGGCGGAGAGAGGAAGCACGGTCTTGACTGAGACTTCATGCTTGGCGAGTTCTTCTTCCATATTTGAAATTTCTAGTTTAGCAATACAGAGAATCTCTTCTAAGATGTATTTGTAAACAGTGGCCTAACCAATCCACTGGTGGAGTTCTTCAGCGGTCAATGTATCCACCTTCCTGATGTATTCTATTTCTGGATTTAACCTATCCTTCAGCTCAACGAAACGTTGGGATTTCTCTGAAAATTCTTCTAAAGTCTAAGGCATCTTCATGAAGCATTTTTCTTGGGTCTTCTGCATCTGAAGATACAAACCATTGCATTGTTCAATAGTATCCATGGACACTTAGCTCAACTTTACTCTGTATTCTTTACAAAACCCTAAAAGGCGTATGTCTTCTTTGAAACCAGACATGGATTTAAGTGGAAGAGTTGTTGGGAAACTAGACTTCCCCTCTCTCCACTCCATGTGTTTTCGGATATCCTCAATAATACGTACATACTTTCTCTTGTGTTTGGTGCCTTCCCTGCTGATCTCAACAATTCTAGCCATGATTGCATTAAGATTGCAAATCTCTTCCATTATAAGTTGTTGTACCCCATAGATCCCTCTTCTTATCTCACAAGCTTGCTCATAAAAGGGGTCCATATCGTCTATCTTACTGGTTGCTTCTTCCAATTGTATTTCCAGTAGTTCTCTTCCTCCTAGCTTTTCAATGTCTTCTTTTAGGTTCTGAATTTGCTAAGCGGCATCAAACTTTTCGGATTCAAGTTTCAAGTTTTTATCCTCCAGTTCTCCTTTCACCATCTCTAGTGACCTTGCTTGCATTGCCAGGGTTGTCCTATTAGCTTCCAGTTGTTGAAGTTTTATATTTAATCCTTCTTTCTGAGTCGTGAGAGCATCATTTTTCTCGATCATCAAATTTGTGTAATTCTTTTCTTTAACCAAAGCATCCTGTAACTAGCGGGATTTTTTCCTTTTCCCGCTTCAATTCGTCTCCCAAGATATTTACATTATCTGTTGTTGCCATAACAGATGCTACAGAGATCGATGCCATGAGCTCAGGATCGTTCTGAGTACCCTGCATGATGGTTGTTTCATGCCTGGTAACTATATCAAGTTGAAAAGGCCTTTCAACACTAGTAATTGTTTCTTTGATGATAGATTTCCTTTTCCTATTAAAGGCAAACCTATCCCATGTGGATACCGTGCTACCCCTGGATGGTGTGAAGGCCACAAGTGGAAGCTCCTCAATGGGGACATTGATATCAAGGTCTTGAATATTTGGGTTTTGAGGAGCAACATCCTCTTCATGCTTCTTTTCTTCTTCTGCTTTTATTATTGCTTCTTCCTCCTACTCCCTTGTTAGTTTATCATCCTCTTCCTGCTTGGTGATTTTTTCTAATCTCATCTTTTGTTCTTCTTGAACCCCGCTAGCTTCAACTTCATCTGCTTAGGCTCTTAAGATCTTTTCTTCCAAAATTTTATCTTCTTTTGGTTTGATCCTCTTCTCAGTTCCTCTTGGATTTTCTTGGCTTGTTCCTTGGACCTTTGTTCTTCTTTAGAGAGAGACTCAACAATCTTCAAGGTACCCTTTTCTTGCTTCTAATATGTTTTCCCCGCAACATTAGAGCTTGAGCCAGCTCCTCCTTTGCCAAGTTGACAAATCTGGAGCTCATTCATATTGCTAATTCCCCTATATGCTTCCTCGTCTCTATCATAAAAGTGAGCATATTCAAAGGGGGCACCAATCTTTTTGCAATGCTGTGCAACTTTACCTTGTCGATCATTCCTGTGGAAAATTCTTTCCCCAAAATGGAAGCTTTTCAGTTCTGCAACAAATTCTTCTACTGTCGTGATTTTTGAAAATTTGTAAGCCCCAACATAAAATGGTAAAGGTGGGAAGGAAGCCTTCTTTGCCTTGTACAATGCACTACCAATTCCATCAATGAATACTTGTCTTGCCATCTCCTTATGGACTATATAATCCATAGCATACCTAGGTAGGATATATGGGGTTTTGGTGCCTTCGTACATTCTTATGTAGGTACCTTCTGGCAAAAAATAAAAATCATAATACTTCTCCAAAACTTCCATGGCATTCTCAGATAGGCAGTTGGGTTTTTCATTGAACATTAACTCATAGAAAGGCATGATAAATTATTCACAAATGAGTTTGTAATGCCTTTTGTAATTCTGAGCTCAAAAGATTTTGTAGGCGATGAATACTGAGCTATCAGCCGAGTTCCATATGCATCCCATCCTACGAAAGGGACATTTTGCCACAATACAATTATCTATCAAGTAAGATGCCATATAATATTCTACCTTTCTTTCCACTAATCCTTCTTGAGTAGCAATTATGGCTGATGATAGGTTGTCTGATACGATATCAACCTAGTTGAAAATTGTCCCTTTGAACACCACATAGTGGATGATAGGTATCCATTCGAGCATAAACACCGTTCCATCAGGCCTTCCGAAGATTCTACTTAGCATGAGAGTGATCAGTCTGAAAGGGGGTCTCAGGTTCTAAACCTTGTATTCTTCACTATCCTTTTTTCTGATCTGTTTTCCCGTGATTAGTAGCTTCTTTGCCATCACTAGGTTGTCTATCTTGACCCCTTCCAACCATGCATCATCAAGCCGTTGCTAAGCCTTCAGTAGCATGTAAGCTGTTGAATTATAAGATGGGTGGAATGAAGCAAAAGCTATTCCTTTGTTGTCCATCAAAACTCTAGTCTCAGAATTTGCATGCTGCAAAATCCATCCAATTACTTCTGAGCGTGGGAAGAGCTCTAGATGTGTGGATACCTTGGATATACAGGAATTCCTAATGTTCTGCTACAGGCATTCTTCTTCGAGAAGGGCCTCAAGGAAGTCCTGATCTCTCACCATGTGGTATACATATCCCCTTCTTACTTCCGGGGGCACGCCTGTGGTGCAGTTTGTATCTTGGAACGTAGTTTCCATTCTTGAGTCATTGCTAGCTTCTTTTGCCTTTCTTTTACCACCTTTAGGCATTTTGAATATCCTGTTCAGTAATCAGTGTACAGTAATTAGTGCATGGATATATGACACAATATCAGTGATCAATACTAGCATCCTACTCATAATGAAACAACTAACGAAAAAATTCTATGAACTTCAAATGTTTATCTTCTTTCAAAAACAATCTTTCAGACGTTCACTTCATATGTTATTTGAAAATCCTACGCCTTTCAAGCCTTTCAAAATAAAACAATGCATTGCCATAAAATCAGAGTAACGTTTATGGAATGGGTTTGATGTGGTAGTAACTTGTTCAAGGAATATGGCTTCATATGTAGGGTAACATTTTCTTCACAACAGCGAACGAGACAGGGTTCAAAACCGTGACACTAAAAGTTAAAAACGAGACAAGGGTGTCTTGAGGGGTTTGCTAATACATTATATAATAAATGGATCTGTCCTTGGGCAACTACAAACCCCTATGAATCCTGGTATTACTATGTTTCAACAAAATAGGAAGGCAGCTTTAGTTTCTATTGTAAAATGGGACTAAGAGAAAATGAATGTAAAATGCAAAAGTCCAAAACCTCGGCCCATTTAAACTCGAAAAACTAAGAAATAACCAATTCAAATCATGATATACGGTTCGATAGGTACCAACCTGGTTACTTCCGCCTGTTTTGAAGGTGATAACAGTGTCGGGAGTAAGCGCACACAGTCTCCAATGGGAACGGGGTCAGTCTTTGAGTGAACAATGAGAAATAACGGGGTTTAAACCCCATATATAGTGTTAGATATGTGCGATCCATCAATGGGGTAGTTGTGTGGAATTAAACAGGATTCATGAGGCGTATGGACGGGTCAAATCGATGCCTTTGGAATTAAGTGCGACCGCCAAAACTAGAAGGACTTGCCCAGTTTTTTCGATCGTTTCAGAAGGTTTATATGACTTTGTCCATCGTTTTGGGAGAATTACCAGAGTTCATCTGCTGAGGAGTGGCACGCATCGCGAGTCGGAGGACTTAACCAAGTTCCTCCGCCATTATGGAAATATTATGTGAGTGCTTCCGCGTTTGCAGGAAAGAAAGTGTCACTTTATCCACTTTTGCAGAAGAATTATTTGAGTCCTTTCGCTATTGCAGAAGGGACCCGTGAGTTTTTTGTATTGCTTTAATAACTTAATTCTTCTGCTACCTCAGCAAAGTTTATCCTAACTCTTCCGCTACTTTGGAAACGTTAAGTTAATTGTTTCGCTACTTTGGCAACGTTAAGTTAAAAGTAACCACCGCGTCTTGACTTGATCTTCTTTTCCTCATTTTCGAAAAGTGTAGCTCAAAAAATTACACCACTATTTGGTAATCTTCTACTTCTTTAAATTTTTTCAATGCGAATCAAAACCTATGTCTTTTGCTCACTTAAAACAGAAAAGAAGCACGCTAAGGACATGTCCCAAAAGAAATCTAAGAAAGAAAAGATTTTGAAGGCCTCAAAATTCTAGGTAAGCTTTCCCCTTTTACGAAAACTAGTATTCAAAGAATTTTTTTGGGGGGGGTTGTTGCAGCAACAACAAATGGCGATTCGCTAGAAAACACAGATCTCTGAAACAAACTCAATTCATGGTCAGGGGATTTACAACATGTTTTTCTTCTTCATCCAATAAAATTTCTTCCTGAGTTAGTTTCGAAGAATACAATGATCATTCTCATCATAATGGTGATAAAGGAAAAGGAAGCTTTGATTTAGACTTCTTTACAACTCTCTAAGCGCCAAAATGTGGGGTTTGTTTTTTCTTTCAGAAGCCTATTGGTATAAGACTCCACAGGATCGTGACAACATCTCATAGACATATTCATTTGTTCGTCACTCCCATGCTATTTTACATCATTTTGGGATGTCTCTTTAATTCATGACTTTTGAGTCTTCTAGGAATTTTCTTCTTCTTTCAAGAATTGGTATAGGTTCTTCAATCCATAATGTCCTTTTGTGTGAGCGAAATATTTGTTTGATTTCAATGTTTCACGGATGGAGAAGAACCTTACTGGGTCGGTCTATTCCTGCTTGATTTAGGCAAGACTTCAAGAATATTTGTTTGATTTCAATGTTTCACGGATGGAGAAGAACTTTATTTATTTGAAAATTTCTTTTCCTTTCTCAGCCATGCTTTGATTGAGGCAAGACTTCCTGGAAACCGGAATCTTTGACATATGCCTTTTGGCTTTCACTTACAGCATGGGATCATTTTAAATACCATATATCTGTGGGACATGCTTCCTCTCCATGGGTCTACCATAGGAACTTATAAAGACAGTTTTTAATGTTTGAGTGAGTGGAGCCCTAAGATAGTCAAAAGGAAATGCTACATCTTAGCTATTTTGACGGGGTTACTTTCTCCAAACAGAAGAGATGATCCCTATATCCAATAAACCAATCAGTGAAAACAAAGTTACAAAATATATATTTCCTTTATCAGTGAGCTTTTTCATGATGATCCCTTTGAGTTTCTTCCTGGAATCTCATCTCTTCAACTACAACAAAATTGAGCTTGGCTTTATTTCAAACAAAAAGGGCTTCAAACAAAAGGAGAAAAAACAAAGGTAAAAATCAAACCGACTGGCACACTAAAAGCAATAAAGAAAACAACATTTATTTATGTACAAAACTCTCTTAGGATTTATGCAAATTATTGTTTTAAAGCGAGGCCATTGAGAGGGAGATTTAGTTTCTCTCCTTGTAAATCTTTCACTCTATAAGTTGATGGGCCAAGCTTTTCAGAAATTTGGTAGGGGCTAACCCATAGGTGTTGAAACTTTGTGTGCATCTCTTTACCTTCATGCTGATGATCCCATTTTAGAACTAAGTCTCCTGCTTAGAAAACTCTCTTACCATATTTTCGTTTATCAAACAATCATTTGACTATGTCTTGATGGTGATGAAACCGTTCTTTGGCCTTTTCTTGTGACTCTTCAAGTTTCAACAAGGTATCAATCCTGGACTGCAAGGCTTGACTGTTAGAACCTCGGGAGGCTTGGGCCAATTTCAAAGATGGGAGTAAGATATTTGGAGGGAGGATAGCTTCCTTTCCATAGACCATGTTGAAAGGGGAAACCCCTAAGGAATTCTTGGATGACACCTTGTCTGCCCATAGGGCGTGAGGGAGAGCTGTGTGCTAGCTTCTTTGGTTTTTTATCATAGTTTTTTTTAAGATTCGGATGAGATTTTTATTGGTAGACTTAGCTAGACCATTTACCTACGGGTAGTAGTTGGATGAATAATGTAATTTAATCCCTTTCTCATACATGAATTCATTAATATTCATCGACGAAAAATAAGGAGCATTATCAAAGACTAGAGAAATTGGAACCCCAAACCTGGTTATGATGTTCTCTTCCACGAAGTTGATTATCGTATCTCCGTTAGCTTTCCATAAGGGAACAACTTCGACCCATCTCG
This sequence comes from Larix kaempferi, assembly GCA_027924585.1. Taxonomy (NCBI): domain Eukaryota; kingdom Viridiplantae; phylum Streptophyta; class Pinopsida; order Pinales; family Pinaceae; genus Larix; species Larix kaempferi. The sequence goes on along the minus strand of BSBM01001175.1, from coordinate 985,582 downwards.
TGAAATAATCTATAGCGGTCAGAATGTACCGGTGCTGCAACAAGGAGTTTGGGTTTATTTCGCCAATAATATCTATACCCCATTGCTCGAATGGTTTAGTGATGAGGACTGGCTGCAAAGGACCTACCACTTTAGATAGCTTCCCGGCGCTTTTTTGACATACATCACAATTTCTAGCATAGGCATGAGCATCTCTGAAGAGAGTAGGCTAATAGTAGCCTGCTCTGAGAATTTTGTGGGTTGTAGTATCCTCGAGGTAATGTCCTCCAATAGGTCCATCATGCAGTTCTTTGACCACGTTACCAACGTCTTCCTTTTCCAAGCACCTAAGATAAACACCATCATAATTCTTCCTAAAAAGTACTCTTTTAATGATTTGATAAGCTGTTGATTTAAGACGAAGGGCTCTTCTTTGCTTCGGATTCCAGTGTTTCGGTAAGTAACCCGACTGTAAATAATGCACTAGGTCCCCATACCAAGATTTCGGAGTTGTAAATACTGGACACATGTCGATCACATGGAGCTCAGCCTCATTCCTCCAATCTAGTTCTTCATCAGCTGGGTTTTAAGTAATCAACTTGCATAGGCCTTGACCTTTGGTGATTATAGCTGGTTTGAATTCTAAGTCGTACTCTTGAAGAGCAGTCACCCAGTTTCCTCTTCTTTCTCCCAATTCCTTTTGGACAAAAAGCGATCTGAGAGCGGGATGGGGAACTATGACTTTAGTTCTATTTTTTAGAATATATGGCCTAAACTGTTTTACTGCCTTGAATACTGTGTATGCTTGCTTATCCACTACTATATAGTTGAGTTCAGCACCTGGAAGACCAGTACTCATGAAATAAATTGGGTATTCGTCTCCTGATTCTTCCTTTTGGGTTAGCACAGCTACGAGAGAGTTATCATAGGAAAACGTGCACATAATGAAATCTTTATCCAAATCAGGACTTCTTCAAGAAGGTTCCTTAGCTATGGAAGCTTTGATATCTGTAAATGCAACCTTTTCCAAGTCTTTCCATTTGAATTGTACACTTGGCTTGACCATCTGTTGCAAAGGTTTAATGTTCTGAGCGAAATCTAGTACAAATCTTTGAACAAAATTTATGGTACCCATAAATCACTGCATCAATTTCTTTCTATGGGGCATGGGGATTTTGCTAATGGCTTGCACTCTTTCTTGATCTATCGAGATCCCCTCCTTTGAAATGATGTGACCTAACAGTTTTCCCTCAAGAACAACAAAAACACTTTTCTTGGGGTTTAAAAAAATGCCATACTTCCTGCAGCGATCAAAGATTTGTTTTAGATGGAAAACATGGTATTCCCTTTTCTTTGAAAAGACTGTCACATCATCTAAGTAGACTACCATGCATTTTCCACCTAATCCTCGAAAATCAATGTCCATGGCTTACTGAAATGTAGCTCCCGCGTTTATCAAGCCAAAAAGCATTCTTCGGTATGCAAAGGTTCCCCACTTTGTACGAAAAGTAGTTTTCAGTTGGTCTTCTTCTGTGACTAGCACTTGGTTATAACGATAAAAACCGTCTAGTAGAGAAAAGTGTTCTAATCCTGACACCATTTGCAATATTTGCTCCATTGGGGGCACCAGATAATTGTCTTTATCAGACGCTCTATTTAAATTTTGGAAGTCTACACACAGTCTGATTTCTTCGGATTTCTTCCATATAGGAACTAAATTAGCCACCCATTCAGAATGTAGAACTTTGAAAATGATCTTTGCGTCCAACAATTTTTTTAGTTCTTTCTGCATAACAGGCTCAAGGGTCGGATGCATCCTTCTTAATTGCCGCTGAAATGGCTTAGCGCCTACTTTCATTGGTATTATGTGTTGAATGATACGAGTATCATATGTTTTCAGATCATCATAAGTCCAAGCGAGCACGTCCTTGTGTTGCTGGAAAAGTCTGATGAACTTACTTCTCTCTTTAGGAGTACAACATTTGCCTAGATTAATGTATTTTGGTTCAACTTTTGTGCCCAAATTAATCAACTCATGCTGCATGGATGAGCTATGCGTTTTTGCATTTACAGGCCTACTGAATTTGCTTTGTAAATCAAATAATGTTTCAAGCATTCTCACCCCTTTGGGCATGAAATTTCCCTTTACAGCATCCTTATTCTGTAAATCTGATTCATGTTGTTCTTCTTTGACGATGGCTTCCTAGAAGACACCTTCATTGGTTAATAAAATGATAATCTAATCGTCATCATCAAATACCCTTATATTTGTGATGTTATCTAGGACAGAATGCCTGAAAATAAATTCGATAGAGCACTTATTATTAGTAGGCACCAATCTGGAGGCAGAAGTTGCTAGCAAATCAGCAGCAGCATTTTTCAATCTAGGAATAGAGTTAATATTGAAAGCTTTAAAAAAGAAATCAAATCCCAGACTTCACTCTGATATCCTTTCAAGTGTGGTGACAAACAATGAATTGTATTCCTTATTTGGCGAACAACTATTTCCAAATCACCAAAGAATTTTGAAAATTTGGCATTCAGACCAATGGCCTTCTTTAATCCATTGATTAGAGCTTCGTATTCGGAGGTATTATTCATACATTCAAATTCTAATCTGCAAGATAGAAAATGTTTATTTTTTTCGGGGTCAATTAAGACACAACCGGCTCCGGATCCTTCTTGAGTTTTGGAGCCATCAAAATAAAGAGTCCAAAATACATTTTCTTTCTTTATTAAGTTAGTATCATCGCTACCTAAGTTAGTAGCTAAATTTACTATGTTACAATCAATATCATCAGTCCGTGAAAATTGAAGGAGATCAAACTATTTGTCTGGATCGTGGCTAGCATCCTCTGACTGATAATTTCCAAGTCCAATTTCTAGGAAATAGTTCCCCAAAACTGAAGATGAAAAAGCTACAGCTTCGTTTTTTTCCTCGAGTTGAGTAACATTTTGTTTCATGTGTGGCTCTATTAATATTTTGATTTGATTCTGCCTATTCTGATAAGGAAGCCATACATGAGACCAGTCCATTGCAAAATAACCATTAAGTTTCGCAAACCAGTCCCTACTCAAAATTAAATCATATGCCTCCGGAATATCAACCACCATTATATCAATGAATTCACATACTTTTAAGTTGGATGAAAATCGAATGAGTACATATTTCAGTTCATCAATGACCTTGACAATAGTCTTATCTAGTTGAATAATTTGAGATGGGAATGGGATAGGCTGCCCATTAATCCTTTTGTAAATAGAGGCATGACATTTGAACTAGCACCAGAATCCACCAAACAATTGTGCACATTGTGATTAAAAATCTCAAAAGTTAAGAGGAAAGGAAGAGTTTGAGATTTTGATTTTCTGCCAATACTGGCTTCGTTAATTTCTGAGTTTTCATCGTCGTTTTCTGAGGGGAATGTTATCTGTGGATCAAAAACCTCCATTAATTTCTTCCTTTGCTGTGGCAAGATGCACATGTCAAAGATGGAAATGTTTGCTTTGGTTTTCTTAATATCCTCAATTATATCATAACCCATGTCACACTCTTTTGGAATTTTCGGTTGGTTTTCTGTTTTGTTTGGTGGAGTTTTAGGTTGTGTGGTGGTTTCTGAGTTTGACTCTTTAGTTACTGTGGGAGTTGCTCATGGTATTGTCTTAGGCTGGGTTGGAATTCCAGTTATGTGTCGTCTAGGTGGTTGGTTTGTAGTTTTAACATTGGGTACATCCATTGTCTGATCTGGCACCGGGCCCTTACTTCTAGTAGCAATATTAATAGAAGTTGTATGTATTTCATTGGTCAGATCTTCAAAAGGTAATTCTTGCGTGGGTGTCCAATCCCATAGAATCATTGTAGTATTGCGAGCAAGTTCTTCCCTACCAGGAACTTGTTCTTGTTGAAGATTTGTTTGTTCAGGTACTTGTGCATCTAACATTTGATTCATTACTAAACTCATTGAGTTACTCCACTGTGGGCAGCTCTTCTCCGAGTGTTGTTCTCAATGAAAAGTGTAAAAATGGTCCATGCCGATTTTGTTTAAGTTAAGGAACACATAATTATTTGCTGGCGGGGTTGACTGCCCGTTTTCTTCTTTCTTCTTATAGAATGGTTTGAAAGGTGGTCTCGAAGAGCTAGCTACCTTGTCCTTTTCTAAATCAATAACTTTATTGGATAGCTTTTGCATCATCTTGACAACACTTTCTAGATCTATTGTGGATTCTTCCTTATCTCTTGTTAACAAGAAAGGTTTCTTAGTAGGTATTGTCGTTGTTGTTAAGATTTAATATGCTAAGACAAAAAAATAGCAGCATTACATTCCATTTCACAATAATAGCATATACAGGATCACTGAAGAAACAACAAGCATAGCATAAACACAAGAGACACAGATTTATTCTGGGAAACCCTCATGGGGTAGAAAACCCAGCAAAGCTTTCTCAATATAGATGACCAGCAAATACAAAAGATGTAACCCTAAGCATAAGCTCCTCCTTCTCCATAGCAGACCTCTCTCTCATAAGTGCGCCACTCTCAAGTGAGTGAGTGTGTGTAAAATGAGGAATACACCTCCTCTATTTATACACTACTCCGACTTGTCTTTTACACAAATCATGTAGGCTCGTATTTAACCATTGGGTTAAATACCCCACTACAATTGACTGGGCCGACCCCTCTAGGGTCGTCTAATAACCCTTTGACCCACATAACACATACAGGGCCGACCCCCACTAGGGAAGTCTAATAACCCAAGTTACCACATTCCGACGGAGGAATAAACATCTCCGGATATACAACAAGATCTTCACGGAGGAATGAATCATCTCCGGAATAATAAAGTACAAATATAATATTCTTTGAAGTTACAATATCTCAACAGTTGTTTCTATATCAAGTGAATGCTTAGCGATACTGTCATTTTCTTCTTCTACCTTTTTGGCTTCCTCAAAATTTTCTATGAGTAGTCATTTTGGCTCTTTTAACAAACAATGCCAGAGGGGAACAAAGCGCCGATGTATAATATTCTACTAATCATTCTTTGGCTGGATTTGTTGCATCATTAAAAGTATTTAACAGTGTGGTGAATCTTTGGTTAAACTCTTGAACCTTTTCTTTCTTCTCCATGCTCATGGATAACAATTCTTTCATGAGAGTTGCTACAGTTTTCTGGTTCCCATATTTTTTTAGAAAACACTTTTCAAAATCCTCCCAACTTGCTATCGAATTAGCTTGCAAACTAAAATACCATGAAGATACCTTGGGTTCGAAAGTATAAGGAAAAAGACGGCAGACCACGTCTTCATGTTCTACATTAAGAAGATTTAAAGCTAAGTAAAAACTTTTGAGGTGGTCTTCAGAGAAAATTCCTTTGCCAGGATCATACTTGGGCAGAACCTTTTCTGGGTTTTTTGGCAAATCATGGAATGGTCCAACTACATTTAGTGCTCCTCTTGCTCTCCATGCGGGGACGACCATGACTCTTGTTGGGGAATGCGGTGGTGATTTATGAGGGGTAAGCCTCGGAGTGTGTGGTTGTTCTTCATTCGTGGGAGTCTTGGGACTAACTTCGTTGAATGGTTCAGTAATTTCTTCTAAAGATAAATCCAATAATTCTTTTAGGCTTTGAACCAGAACAGAATCTCTAGTACATTGAGGTTTTTTTCTGGGTACTTTTATTCTGGGTAGCAGAGGAATGGTAGTTAATCCTCCAAGGTTTCTAATGTAGGAATGGGTATGTCTTCTAAAACAGTTTACTTCTTCAAAAGGGACTGCGTACAATGCTTCTTGTTGTTCTGTCTCAAAATTAAGATTTTCTTGATTTCTTGATTCCAGATCTAAGATGTATGGGATAGCTGTTTTTGGTGGGTCTTCAGTGGAATATTTTCTAAAAAAAGGATCTCTTCTGCTAGCCATGCACTGATGGCCCTCCTTCTAGCGCCAAAAAATGTCGATGCCCTGAAAATCGTTGCATCAATCAGTAAGGGACTCTCCCAGGTAAGCAAGCCCAATCAGATCGCTCACTATTTGGTGTGGGGAATCCGTCTGGTTAACGGTTCCGTCTACCATATAAGATTTTAAAGATTTGTTTAACTTTCACCAGTTGCGGCCCGATCCACCGTTTGTTTATTTATTTTTATTTTTTATATTAAAATATGATATGCAAGTGCCCTAGATTAAATGCATGTAGTAAAGCAAATCTATTCTATTATTAATTTAATCTAACTTAACCTATCCTTGCAAGGAGCAGAACTTAGATTATGAGCAATAAGCTAAAAGCAACATTCAAAGATTCCAATAGATAGCCATTAAATCAACAAATGCATTTTCAGTCGAATGTAAATGATATCAAAGGTAACTCTAATTTTAATAATAGTATTCCATTACTCATAAGATACAGGATTTTTGCAAAGAACACAAAATCATTCACAGCATAGAATTAATTCACATAAGCCCAGAAAGATCTCACTGAATGTAGATGAAAATTGATGAAATAGTTCGACAGACATTCATCACAACTCAAAGCAAAACAATGCATCCGCTTCCACAGGACAAAATGGTTTCTTCATTAATGCAGCTGAAGTAGTTCTCATACATCAAAGGAAATTCTTTCACGTGTCCAAAAATCTTGTCTAGCTCTATAATATATAGTTTTACAAAACACTCCATGAGCTGCCACCTATACCCTATCAGTTCACATTCTTTTAATTTGTCCTGTAGTGCTAATTTTATAAAAGGATAAATATCCCAGTTAATTTACAAAAAGGAATGGGAGTTAAAATCTAAATGTAATTTTAATGTTTCAAAGGTATACATAAAACAAAACCAAGGAGACATGTTGGCTTTAATCAATAGATATGAGCAAGTGTGAGTTATCCTGTGGTTGCTCCTATGTTAACTTGGGTGTTTCTGAAGTTGCATGTGTTTCTACTGATACTTGAGTTACTGCAGCTGTTGGAGCATTTTCTGCGACAAAAATTTGGTTGGATGCTAATGTCGTTTCTGCCTCCTCTATGTGGTTTTCCCAAGCACCAGTTTCCTTAATGACATTGTTGGCAGAGAGAGGAAGCATGGTCTTGAGTGAGACTTCATGCTTGGTGAGTTCTTCTTCCATAGTTGAAATTTCTACTTTAGCAACCCGGAGACTCTCTTCTAAGATGTATTTGTGAACAGTGGACTGACCAATCCACTGGTGGAGGTCTTCATTGGTCAATGTATCCACCTTCTTGACGTATTCTATTTCTTCATTTAACCTGTCCTTCAGCTCAACCAAACGTTGGGATTTCTTCAAAAATTATTCTAAACTCTGAGGCATCTTCATGTAGCATTTTTCTTGGGCTGTATGTATCTGAAGGTACAAACCATTTCATTGTTCAACAGTAGCCATGGACACTTCGCTCAACTTTACTCTACATTCTTTGCAAAACCCTAAAAGGCATATGTCTTCTTTGAAACCAGATATGGATTTAAGTGGAAGAGTTGCCGGGAAGCCGGACTTCCCCTCTCTCCACTCCATGTGTTTCCGGATATCCTCAATAATACGTACGTACTTTCTCTTGCGTCTGGTGGCTTCCCTGCCAATCTCTAAAATTCTAGCCATGATTTCCTTAAGATTGCAAATCTCTTCCATTATAAGTTGTTGTACCCCATAGATCCCTCTTGTTATCTCACAAGCTTGCTCATAAAAGGGTTCCATATCATCTATCTTATTGGTTGCTTGTTCTAATTGTATTTCCAGCAGTTCTCTTCCTCCTTCCAGCTTTTCAATGTCTTCTTTTAGGTCCTCAATTTGCTTAGCGGCATCAAACTTTTCCGATTCAGGCTTCAAGTTTTTATCCTCCAATTCTCCTTTCACAATCTCTAGTTACCTTGCTTGCATTGCCAGGGCTCTCCTATCAGCTTCCAGTCGTTGAAGTTTTATATTTAATCCTTCTTTTTGAGTCATGAAAGCATCATTTTTCTCGATCATCAAATTTGTGTAATTATTTTCTTTAACCAAATCCTCCTGTAACTGGCGGGCTTTCTCCTTTTCCCATTTCAATTTGTCTCCCAAAATATTTACATTATTTGTTGTTGCCATAACATATGCTACAGAGATCGATGCCATGAGCTTAGGATCGTTCTGAGTACCCTACATGATGGTGGTTTCATGCCCGGTAACTATATCGGGTTGAAAAGGCCTTTTGACACTAGTAATTGTTTCTTTGATGATAGATTTCCTTTTCCTGTTAAAGGAAAACCTATCCCATGTGGATACCATGCTGCCCCTGGATGGTGTGAAGGCCACAAGTGGAAGCTCCTCAATGGGGACATTGATATCAAGGTCTTGAATATTTGGGTTTTGATGACCACCATCCTGTTCTTGCCTCTTTTCTTCTTCTGCTTTTCTTAATGCTTCTTCCTCCTGGTCCCTTCTTAATTTATCATCCTCTTCCTACTTGGTGAGTTTTTCCAATCTCATTTTCTCTTCTTTTTGAACCCCACTAGTTTCAGCTTCATCTGCTTGGGCTCTTAAGATATTTTCTTCCAAAATTTTATATTCTTTATCTTCTTTTGCTTTGATCCTCTTCTCAGTTTTCTCTTGGATTTTCTTGGCTTGTTCCTTGGACCTTTGTTCTTATTTAGAGAGAGCCTCAATAGTCTTCAAGGTACCCTTTTCTTGCTGTTGATCTATTTTCCCCGCAACATTAGAGCTTCAGTCAGCTCCTCCTTTGCCAAGTTGAAAAATACGGAGCTCATTCATATTGCTAATTCCCCTATATGATTCCTCGTCTCTATCATAAAAGTGAGTGTATTCAAAGGGGGCAACAATCTCTTTGCAATGCTGTGCGGCTTTACCTTGTCGAGCATTCCTTAGAAAAATTCTTTCCCCAAAATGGAAGCTTTTCAGTTCTGCAACAAATTCTTCTACTGTCGTGATTTTTGAAAATTTGTAAGCCCCAACATAAAATGGCAAAGGCGGGAAGGAAGCCTTCTTTGCCTTGTACAATGCACTACCAATTCCATCAATGAATACTTGTCTTACCATCTCCTTATGGAATATATAATCCATAGCATACCTAGGTAGGATATACGGGGTTTTGGAGCCTCCGTACACTCTTATGTAGGTACCTTCTGGTGAAAAATAAAAATCACCATACTTCTCCAAAAATTCCATAGCATTCTGAGATAGGCAGTTGGGTTCTTCATTGAACATTAACTCATATAAAGGCATGATAAATTCTTCACAAATGAGTTTGTAATGCATTTTGTAATTCTGAGCCTAAAAGATTTTGTAGCCAATGAATACTGAGCTATCAGCCGAGTTCCATATGCATCCCAGCCTGGGAAAGGGACACTTTGCCACAATACAATCTATCAAGTAAGATGCCATATAATATTCTACCTTTCTTTCCACTAATCCTTCTTGAGTAGCAATTATGGCTGATGACAGGCTATCTAATAGGATATCATCCTAGTTGAAAATCGTCGCTTTGAACGCCACATAGTGGATGATAGGTATCCATTGGAGCATAAACATTGTTCCATCAAGCCTTCCAAAGATTCTGCTTAGCATGAGAGTTATCAGTCTGAAAGGGGGTCTCAGGTTCTGAACCTCATATTCTTCACTATCCTTTTTTCTGATTTGTTTGCCTGTGATTAGCAGCTTCTTTTCCATCTATAGGTTGTCCATCTTGACCCCTTCCAGCCATGCATCATCAAGCTATTTCTAATCCTTGGGAAGCTTGTAAGCTGTTGAGATATAAGATGGGTGGAATGAAGCAAAAGCTATTCCTTTGCTGTCCGTCAGATCTCTAGTCTCAGAATTTGCATGTTGCAAAATCCATCCAATTACTTCTGAGCATGGGAAGAGCTCTGGATGTGTGGATGCCTTGGATATACAGGAATTCCTAACGTTCTAGTACAAGCATTCGTCTTCGAGAAGGGAATCAGGGAAGTCCTGATCTCTCACCATGCGGTATACATCTCCCCATCTTACTTCCGGGGGCACGCCTGTGGTGCATTTTGTATCTTGGAACATAGTTTCGATTCTTGCATCGTTGCTAGCTACCTTTTCCTTTCTTTTACCACCTTTAGGCATTTTGAATATCCTATTCAGTAATCAGTGTACAATAATTAGTGCATGGATATATGACGCGATATCAGTGATCAAAACTAGTATCCTACTCATAGTGAAACTGCTAACAAAAAACTTCTATGAAATTCAAATGGTTATGTGCTTTCAAAAACAATCTTTCAGATGTTCACTTCATATGTTATTTAAAAATCCTGCGCCTTTCAAAATAAAACTATGCATTCCTATAAAATCAGAGTAACGTTTATGGCATGGGTTTGACGTGGTAGTAACTCATTCAAGGAATATGGCTTCATATGTAGGGTAATGTTTTCTTCGCAACAGTGGACGGGACAAGGTTCAAAACCGCGATGCTAAAACTTAAAAACGGGACAAGGGTGTCTCGAAGGGTCTGCTAATACGTTATATAGTAAATGGCTTTGTCCTTGGGAAACTACAAACCCCTATGAATCCTGGTCTGACTATGTGAAGGTGGCTTTAGTTTCAATCATAAAATGGGACTAAGAGAAAACAAACGTAAAATGCAAAAGTCCAAAACCTCGGCCCATTTAAACTCGAAAACGCAAGAAATAACCAATTCAAATCATGATATATGTTTCGACAGGTACCAACCTGGTTACTTCCGCGTGTTTTGAAGGTGATAACAGTGCTGGGAGTAAGCGCATACAGTCTCCAACGGGAACGGGGTGAGTCTTTGAGTGAACAATGAGAAATAGCAGGGTTTAAACCCCATATATAGTGTTAGATACATGCGAGCCATCAATGGGGTAGCTGTGTGGAATTAAACGGGATTCATGAGGCGTACGGATGAGTCGAATCAATGCCTTCAGCATTAAGTGTGATCGCAAAAATCGGAAGGACTTGCCCAGTTTTTTTGACTATTTCACATGGTTTATATGAGTTTGTCCACCATTTCAGGAAAATTACCGAAGTTCATCTACTGAGGAGTGGCGCACATCGCGAGTCGGAAGACTTAACTGAGTTCCTCTGCCATTGCAGAAATATTATGTGAGTCCTTCCATGTTTGCGGGCAAGAAAGTGTCACTTTATCCACTTTTGTGGAAGAATTATCTGAGTTCTTTCACTATTCCAAAAGGGACCCATGAGTTTTTTCCATCACTTTAATAACTTAATTCTTCTGCTACCTCGGCATAGTTTATCCTAACTCTTTCGCTACTTCGGCAACGTTAAGTTAATTGTTCTGCTACTTCGGCAACGTTAAGTTAAAACTAACCGCCGCGGCTTGAGTTGATCTTCTTTTTTGCCTTTTCGAAAAGTGTAGCTCAAAAACTTCTACCGCTACTTGGTAATCTTCTACTTCTTTAAATTTTTTCAATGCGACTCAAAACCTAAGTCTTTTGCTCATTTAAAACAGAAAAGAAGCAAGCTAAGGATTTACAAAAAAATTAAAATCAATCCCTGAGTTGGAAACTAATGCTTACTATTGTTACACTTTTTAAAAAAATGGCGTTATTATATCATTTTATCATAATTTAAAATGGTATTTATTAAATCTCTTAGTAACACTATATAAAACTTGCACTAAGTTTAACACAAATTATTCAAGAAATTATTTCACCACTTTTTCCATATAAAACAAAAGAGCTATGATAATAAATTCATAAAAAAATTAGATGCTCAGCTCCGGTGGATCTATCAATTCGAATACAGAATCTAGAGATTAGATGCTCCGCTCCGGTAGATCTATCAATTCGAGTACAGAATCTAGAGATTAGATGCTCCGCTCCGGTAGATCTATCAATTCAAGTACAGAATCTAGAGATCCTTTCAATTTGAAGGTGCGGGAAAGCATCTGCATATATTCTATTCATTTGCTTGCTGTTCTCTCTCCCATTATCAAGCAAAAGAGGGGAGAGTCACTAGAGTTTCATTTGTGCGGGGATCAGGCTTGGTCTATCCTGGCATAAACTGAAACTGCCTCCATCAAAAGTGATCTCGTCTAAACTGAAATTGCTTTCATCTCTCCTTTTCATCAAAAGCGATCTCCTTCAATATAATGCTCGGGACTCGGGATGGATCGACCATGCTGAGACTCTGCCAGTCATTTTTACCAGTACTGAGACCATCCTGTCAACATTATATATGTGTATATATATATTCCCCTTCCTTCTCTACAAAGCCACTTCCCAACTATAGTTTAGTGACATGATGAATAACTAACTATTGATTAGATTATATAATCTTTCCCATACCTTCATTCTCCTCAAAAAAAATGTTAACATATATACAAAACGAGTGAAGTTACCAAAAGATGTAGCAGCAGCATAGGTGACTAAGTAGTAGTAGGGAAAGGGCCTTAGCCTGCTACCCTTAATGTTTGGTTTTGATAATTTCAAAGACTTTTTCTTTAAATTCGAGGTGAGTGGTTGATTCAGGTTAGTAAAGATTTTGAATGGTGGACACTATTAGAAGGGCCATGTTTTGTGAATTTATTGCATGCCTCCTTAAAAAAAGGCTACTTGTTTTTTAATTGTTTTAATATATCCTAGAATTGGTATAAAAATTTATGGTTCAAAATTTAAAATATTATTTTAGAATTAACTATTTAAAAATTCAAAACTTTTATGCATTCACATTTAGCAACATTATTAAAGTCTAGATTCTTATGAGTTAAGTCACAACATTATTCAAGTGAGGAAACTTGCAAAATTGTTTTCTAGTGCTAAGATTTCACCCTACAACTTTTTAATGAACAGAAAAAACAAATTGTTCAAAGTTGCAATTCTTAAAGATTTAGAATTTTTATTTAAGGCTATGGCTCCTATCTGGTTGACCTATGTCACGGGGGTTCACAAACTCGTTGTGGTGAGGATTTTAGTGTAATTCTCTTAATTACTTAATCCTAGAATCTTTCAAAATATGGTCATTCACATATTGTTTTTAGTGTTTTGGAATTCTATTTAAAGGCGAGATTATTGGAAATTCACAGGCTAAATTCGCGAGAGTTACAGGGCGTCTATGTGTAGGCACTTCGACTTGATGTCCCTCCATGAAAGTGTCTCTTTAGTAAACAAAAGTTTTAAAGTATAATTGTTGTTTTTGCATATTTAAAATTATTTTCCAATATTTTATATTTTTTCTTACAACTTATCAAAATTCTAATTGCGAAATTTTGATATCTCTTTAATTTTTCCTAATTCCTGATTTCCTCCCACAAAAAGTTTTAAGTTTTCCTAATTCCTGATTTCCTCCCACAAAAAGTTTTAAGGACATTGTTTACAATGAAGAAGTTTTTTATTTTATTTTATTAATTATAATTATTTTATGACTTGTAAAAACTATTTATGTTTTTACTAAAACCATTTAAAATCATTTCAATAAATATTAAATGGCTTTAAGAAAATTATGTTATTTTATTATATTTTTAGAATATGCTTATTTATATAAAATAATAATAATTTTCTGAAATTTATTAATTTTAAAAGAAATTTTTCTTATTTCTTAAATTTTATTGTAAATTTATTATTTTTTAATGTAATGAGTGTTCACTTATTTAAGAATGTAATTGGAAGTACAATATTTTTTTACTTTTTTGAAATACAATTATATAACCTTTGGAAGTACAATATTTTTTTATTTTTTTGAAATACAATATTTGAGGTACAATTTATTATATAACCTTTGATCTTTAATCCTTTCAAATTGAAATGAAAACCAACCCTTCAAATTAAATTAGTATTGAAATCAATGAATACTTGTCCTACCGAAATGACATTGGTATTGAAATCAATGACTCCCCTTTTCAGGGTTTCATTAGGCGGAGTCATTACCTGATTTCGGTTTCATTTTCCGATGAAATCAATGTGGAGCGAAGTTGGTATTAACTTACCCCGTAGTGCATTGAATGGTTTTCAAATCAGAAATCCCACTATCCAGCCATTGCCACCAATACGTGGTTAATAAACTCTGGGTTTTTTTATTTGGCCATCTGGGTTGCATGGTTTGCATTTATCGCGGTCTAGTGGTTTGGAAGTAATAGTTTATGGAAGTAGGTTTGGCTCCAAAACGTTTTATTATTAGAGAGATTTTATTATACTTAGAAGTGTTTATATTCTGGAGATACTTTATTATTTATATTTTTTAGATACTTTATTATATCTATAAGTGTTTATATCTTAATGTTGATTGAGATAAGATTTGTATTTAGATTTAATTGACATCCATGCAATATTGGTGTTATTTAAATTATGTTTCAATTATTTTGAAATGATTGTAATTTAGAGTTTTTTTGTTACAGTGTTAGATTGATATCATAGTTTATCGAAGTAGGTTTGGCTCCAAAACATTTTATTATTACAGAGATTTTATTATACTTAGAAGTGTTTATATTTTTGAGATACTTTATTATCGAAGTAGGTTTGGCTCCAAAACGTTTTATTATTACAGAGATTTTATTATACTTAGAAATGTTTATATTTTTGAGATACTTTATTATTTATATTTTCTATATACTTTGTTATATATAAGTGTTTATATTTTAATGCTGACTGAGATAAGATTTGTATTTAGATTTAATTGACATCCACGCGATATTGGTGTTATTTAAATTATGTTTCTATTATTTTGATTATTTTGAAATTATTGTAATTTAGAGTTTTTTTGTTACAGTGTTAGATTGATATCATATTTATTCAATTCAGGATTATATGAAAACCATTATCTTACAAATTTGATTCAAAATATCCAGAAGATAGGTTGAAAACATTAAAATCGGAGGAGAATGTTGATGGAAGTGAGGTTGTACTCAACTCAATTTGTATTTTCATCAATTCTCTTTTATTGTATTTGATATAATATGTAATTATTCCTTGATTCATATCGCATATGCGATATAACGGATATGTGTTTTTGTTTAGTAAAAAAGATTAAAAAGAGAATAAAGATTATTAGATAAAAGAGTGGCATAAAGATTATTGTTTTGAAAGGTAAGATAGCATCCCATCATGGTTAATATAACATTGTTTAACATGACAAATGGGTTCGGAAACAATACATCTCTATTTTGAAAGTTATATTTGATATATTAGGGAGTATGGTATAAAGTATAAACTCGCAACAAAGTGAAGGGAACATCTAAGAAGCCAAATGGTGGGTTGTGGATTGTTATTGATGAAGTAATTGGGATATCGAGGTGAGTATAATTTGGTTTTTGATCCATTTTCAAGGGTTAGGGATTTAATCCTCGTCGTTTTAATAATTTTTGCTTGTATCATATCCTAGGTATGAGAGTTAATAGGAACCAAAGAAAATTCGATTCAAATATATCTCAAGAATTCCATCTTCACTATTGTGTAGTCTCCTAGTATAGAACTTCACCTTAATACACTAAGATAGTTGAAGTTTGTGGCTTCGACCTATAGTTCACTATGCATCTATTGATTGATGTTATTGATGAGAACCAACACATATTTGCACTTATTTTGTTAATCAAACTTTATTTGATATTAGTGTAGTTAAATGACTTCAAGTAGGGTTTTTATTTAATGACAAATTTATTATATAACTTAATAATGCTCTACTTGAGTTGATGATGATTATGGTTGTTATTAACATCCATTGAGACCAATTCTGGTCTAAGGTAAGGAGTCACTTGGTTTTCTTTAGAATTTTATTTATGTGCTTGAAATTTTTTTTAGAGAAACATTCATAAATCACCATAGTTTTGATGAGTTTAAATGTTAGGAAGGTTGGTATTGTAACAAATATTTTGAATTTGGGATGTAATGTGGGTGTACACATGACATTTTAATGTGATTTGTTTCTATACGATCTTTAATAGTTTAATCACATTACACTATTGATTCAAAAACAACAAATCATTTAACTAGAAATTTTGCAACAAATAATTTAACTAGAAATCTTGATGATTGATCCTCTCACTCACTCAAACCTCACTTTCTCCCCCTATCTCCTCTCTCCACCCCCTTCTCTCTTCCCCCATAATTCATTCTCTCTCTCTCCACCCCCTTCTCTCTCACACACATCCACACACCCTCTAAAACAATTCCTTTGTTGCCCCTCCCTCCCTCCCTCCCTTCCTCCCTCCCTCCATGTGTTCCATCCTATCACTCACTCCATACCTCACTTTCTTCCCCTACCTCCTCTCTCCACCTTCAATCCTTCATCCCTCCTTCATCTCTCCATATTTCTCTCCTTTCCTCTCTCTCTCTCTCTCTCTCTCTCTCTCTCTCACACACACACACACACACACACACCCTCATATCTATCCCTCGATGTAACCGTCCTTGACCATCCTTCATTTCCCTAAATCCCTACTCTCTCATTGTTATTATCCCACTCTCTCACCCTCTAACCATCCCTCCATCCATCATTCTCTCTCTCTCTCTATTTGACTCTCCCCCTCTCACTCTTTAACCACCCTCCATTTGTCTCTCTCATCCACTCACTCTATACCTATATCTATACCACCACTCCATCCATCCTTCTTGTTGGCTATTACAAGCTAACCAGAGGTTTTATGAAGACCCAGGTTCTGTGTGGTTACTTTAAACCAACATAACCCCCTTCGCACCGGCCCTTTCGGCAACATCCCACGAGCAGGATGAGGTATCACCCGAGGTGTAAAAATGGGGCACTACGGACTCAGATGTCCACAGTGAGTGATGAGTTGATGAGTGTGACGAAGTCATGGCAGTGCACCGGCTATGCGCTGCAAGGGTCAAACTGCATGGCGATGGACGGTGCCGCGGTCCGCACTACTGCTTCCTTCTTCACTACAACCTCTCTACTGGAACTGCGAACACTGCAGTTCGACTTTACACTTAACACATTTGCAAACCATCTAAAGCGCAACATTGAGTATCACTCGTCCACTCAGTAGTGACCTCAAAAGGATTATCACTTAACATGCAGCTACGTACTTAAGATAATTACTATTTTAAGCATAACCCTCAACAGTGAAGTAACTGTTATACATTCACTGGCTGTATCTATGAAAACACTTAAGTAACTTTCTCCAGACTTAAGTAGATAATCACTGAATTGTTCTCAAAAGCAATGTTGAATATTAACCGTTCACCTATTCATGTATACTTAATCATATCATTCCACACTCTTCTCTGATGGCAAATGCATATAAAAAGTCTCAACATAACAGACTACAAGGTAACACTAAGACATTCATCTACAGAAATAGCTAAACATCAATGCAAGCACACAAACATTCAGTCACATAACATAGGAATTAACGTGGTTCACTCCCTCGGATGGGAAGCTACATCCACAAGAACTATTGTGATATATTTTTAAAAGGAAGGGTTCAACAGTTCTTAGCCGTGCACTCAGCTACAGCTCTCTTCTCGCTCATATAGGTCTCTACGCACTCAACTGCAGAGCCTTTACAATATTTTCTTGACACAAAAGATATTACAATACAATATTCATCAACAGAGCTTCACTCTTAACATCACTAATGACCAACCAACCCTTCTTAAGATATTCAGATTTACATTCAGGGATTCAACAACAACAACAACCCTTCCTATTACAAAAATGTCTTTTTAAATAGATCACGCCCTAAGGTCGTGTCTTTACAACAATGAAGACTGAAACCCTAAGGGTTTCCAAACCACTACGATCCCTCTGAACCGTCATGCAGGCCTCTGGCAATGTATCTTCTATCGTGGAAGTCCTCCATGTCTTTCTTTCATTGCTTTCATTCTTCTCCTTGTACCTGAGCCGCCCTTCCACTTAACGACTCATGCGACTAGCTCAGCTCCCAGTTGCTTTCTCTATAGGCCTTCCTCCACTTAACGACCACGTACAAATGGCTCAACTTCCAGTTGTTGTCCTTAACACACTGTCCTTTTCTCAATGGTCACGTACTCATCTGCACGCCAAACTATCACTTTTCGACCCATCCTTTGCTCAATGGACTCGTACAGCTGGCCGCCTTCTCGATCTGCTTATGCCCGCAACTCAACATCTTTCCTGCATACTTTCCAAAACTAGACCACTGTAGGTCTATCCAAAGTATCTAGCCATCCTCTATCTAGTACGTAACTCTACTGGTTCCACGTGGCTCCTTGTCCTCGCAGCACTATACCTGTACTGCACTGGTCTTCACGGCATCCTCCAAAACTTGGCGCTGCGCACAACTTCACAGCGCCCTTCAAAATCTAGTACTGCGCACAACTCCACAGCACTCTCCATACTTAGCCATTTCAATCCTTTTCTGAGCTGCGCTCAACTCATCTCCATCCTTTATAAAAATGCTTCCAAAAATGGCCCTGTTGGGATAGGCCCAACATGCCCCTAACACTTACCTATGGCTCATCCCCGAGCCACTTTCAATTTCTATTATAGGGTCATGTTCTCCAACCTGAGCAGTTAACTTTGCTGTGAACTCACTATAGGGGTTTGTCAGTTCCTTCATTGTCTCTTTGACCTCCTCCTCAACTTGCTTCACAGTCTCAAGTACTTAAGGCATTATCTCTTCACCAATCTGGGCTTCCAGTGTCTCTTGATTGTCATGCAACTCTTTCAATTTGTCTTCTAAGTGCTGCGATATGACAGACACATCTTCAAGGAGTGACTGCAACTGATTATCCAGCGTAGTCTTTGTTTCTCTCCGGATCTGAACTTTCTTCTTCAAGCTAGATATCTCTTTGAATTTCTGTAGTTTGTCCCTTGCCAACAGAGTCTTTAGCTCTGCTTCCATTTTCTCTAATGCGGTCTATTTCTGTTTCACCGCAATCTTTATTTGTTGCAGCCCTGGATTTTCTTCAAGTGTGGTAAAGGCCTTCAACGATTCTTCCAGTAAGTCCTAGCACTTTGCAACCTCTACTGTGATGGTCTCTGTTGTTGTTCTAACTTCAGTTTCTCTCTTCTGCTGGTCAGTTAGCTGATCCTGCAGCTTCAGCTTTTCCTTCAGCAAATTGATGTTTAACTCATATAGGACCTTCTGGTCCTCCCTGTCTAATTTTAGGCTCCTTACTCTGTCAACGATCCTCAAGACTGTATCCTCTAGATCATCTTGGATCTGGATCTCTTCAATCTCTTCTGCAACGGAGTTAATAGTTGCTTG
The DNA here is from genome assembly GCA_027924585.1 of Larix kaempferi. Classification (NCBI taxonomy): domain Eukaryota; kingdom Viridiplantae; phylum Streptophyta; class Pinopsida; order Pinales; family Pinaceae; genus Larix; species Larix kaempferi. The sequence goes on along the minus strand of BSBM01001175.1, from coordinate 966,460 downwards.
GAGTCGTTGTTGTTGCTGGTGCGCATCCTCAAGCAACATCATGCTTTGCGTGCTTGACTGTTCAAGCTGTCTATTCGCTGCTTGGAGCTCAGCTTCTACTTTCTTCAAATCAACAACCATGTCTCGCAATTCATCCCCGATATGCGCATGCAAGAAGTGGAAGCCTGGGATGGGAACCTTTGCTAATTCAATCTCTACCCGCTCAATGTTTGTAGTGTCCACATCCATATCTTTGGATGTAGGTAGCACGATGGCTATGGGGTGTATATAGACCAGTCTCATCTTAATTGGTGCTGCGACCGCAAGTTGCGACTGTGGCTGCTATGATGCTCCTTCTGTGTCGCGCGGCAAGGGCAGGCTTTTGTGGACATCCTCCATTTTCTTCATGAGTCCTTGCATGGTGATCCAGTTTCTCCGAAGGTCATCTTGGATGGCTTTATCTTATTTCTCTTTCTCTGCCATGAAATCTCCAAGGGTTTCAGTTACTTTGTCCGCGATCATGTCATAGTCATCTTCCTTCAAAACTGTATCTGTAGGACCATTTATCGCTTTCTTCTTCTTCCTCACCTTCAGCTGGGATGGGCTTCCTGGCTCTTTTCTCTTGCCTATCTCCTTCTCCTTTTCTTCGATAATGGGACATGGAGGTGGGATTATTTCATCATCTTCTGACTCACTTGCGACCTTTTGAACTTCGACGCAGTAGTCGGTGGGCCATTCCTTCATAATTAGCTCTATATCTTCCTCTATCATGTGGTAACCCCCAGGGAACCACTGTGGCTTCTTCATCTTGGCTTTTGGAGAAATAAACACACAGCTCATATCAACAGTAAAATTTACAATGCGAATATACTTGCTAGCTACCTGCTTGGTTATTCTGGGTGTGCGCGTGATCACTTCGCGCAGCTGCATGTAGTACTAATAAAAGACTTCTTTGGTAGCATGCTGTCGCTCTGGATTGAGATTAGCCCAGAGGTTCGTGTACCTGACTCCTCTGGGGTCCCTTCTATCAAAACTGATGCCGACGAAGTCCTTCGGCTCTTTCCATCCAATGAATGCAATGAGGACAATCAACCATGTAAAATGGAAGTTTCCCCCATTCTGTTGAATATCATTGAGTTCCTCCATGAAGTCGTTCAGTAGATATTGGCACCAATTAAATTCTGTGCCTTCTGTTGCCGCAATGCCAAGCAGCACTGCACTGGCAGGTACTTCTAGTGGCATTTCCATCCTTAAAACCTTTGCTGCGAGCAACTGTGTGACAAATTTAATTGTCCGGTCTTCAATCTATTCAGTAGGAAAACCCCATTTTCCTTTCACCAGCGAGTGGCTCTTCTTCATCTTGGCCACCGCTTCCTTGTCCTTGCTCTTACCCTGGAAGAATGTCTTCAGATCCTGGTTGCACTTACTTAACCCGGTAATAAGATGGATTAAGTCAATACTTATGTCAACCTGCCTGTCCATCCATAAATAGCCTTGGTGGATCCGCGCCATCAAGGTGCGAACCACTATATTCAGCTCAGCCGACCTTTCAAAATGGTGTAGTCGCAGCAGGTTCAACAGCCCTGACTGCACCACCATTGTTAACCAACTTTCAGCCACCAGATTTAGCTCTCATTTTGCATCCTTTTTCCAACACATATATTTATCAGGTTGAAAATCTGGATATTTGGGATCATGCGGCTCATCTTTCTGCACTCCCAAGAGGTCATAGTCCTCCCACTTACAGTTTGGGATCTTCCCCAACAGGTTGGTGGTAATTTCTACATGCTTGGAAACTAGTGATAGGGGGATATCATATTTAGCATTCTTTCCCAGTTTATACACAAGGGCATTCAATGCCGGAGGTGAAATATAATCAGGGGTAATCTTCAATGGGATGTCCTTTGTGAATATGGGGTGCCTTGTGCCTGTCAAACTCAGCTTGGGATGCTTTGTTCGAGGCGCACTCACTGTTTCTTTTCCCTTATCCTGCATTGTTAGATTAATCCTTGGTGATTTTCGGGAACTTTGACCTTGTTCTACGACAACCTTGTTAACTGGATTTTTCATTAACTGCTGAATCCCTCCTTTCTGAAAAATTTTAACTACTTCTTTGATAGTAAACTCTTCTTTTGTGTATGATAACTTGGGAATTCACTTGATAAAATAACAACTATGGTAGACTGAATACAGATAACTTGTAGCTCAGAGAGTGAGTATACAAAAAATTCTTAGTACTGGTAATGCCCGCGAGTCTCTAAGCGGTGTTATTTATAGGCGCAGCAACCCCCTCCCCCGCCCTTCAATGGCTAAATATGCATTAAATGTGACCTTCAACGGCCAAATCCATCGGATCTTTCAGTCTTTTCATCCGTTAGTCTGTCCACAACGGTTAGCTTTCCTTTAAATGTTGAAGCGGTTGCTGCAATGATCATGTAATAGCTATTTTCTCAAAAGTAATGCAATGGCTATTTTCCTGTGAATGCTGCACCAAACTGCGTGGCAGGCCATTTCTACTCCTGCGCAGTTCCTTCATGGTACTAATTTTGAACTGCGCAGTTGCTTTTCCACTTTTCTCTTCTTCTCTCCTGTACAGCTTCAGCTATCCTGCGTTTCCTATACATTCTCCCTTTATGGTACATGTACAAACTCTTTACATTTCTAGTTCCCAATTTCAACTGTACTTGAGACTTAGAAATTTTTTCCCATGCTTATCTTTCAACATGCTGCGAAGCAAGACTATCGCGATACAATTTAAGTCTGCTTCCATTGATCATAGTGGGTAAATCACTAGATAAGGTGTCTAACTAAACTGCGCCACTGTCAGTAACATGCATAACAATATATGGACCAAGCCAATGCATTTTAAACTTGCAGGAAATTTCATGAACTTGCTATCATATAGGAGGACTAAGTCACCTACTTGAAAGCATTTGTTCTTGATATGGTGATCATGCCATGCCTTTTTGCAATCCTTCTAGACTTGCTGTTGAAAGCCTGCAATGAACCGATCCTTCTCCAAGCTAACTAGATGTAGTAGTCTTTCATCTAACGCTTCGCGATCTGCCATTCTGGTGAATGCAACAATCCTCAGACTAGGGACAATGTACTCCATTAGCATTATGGATTCCTGCCCATAAGCCAACCTAAAAGATGTCTGTCCTATCAATTTCTTATAGGTTGTTCTGTATGCCCATAGCATAGACGAGATGCGCAGGTCCCAATCATCCCTGTTGACGTCACACACCTTTGTCAGTGCATTTTCCAGTATCTTGTTAAAAGCTTCTATAGTCCCGTTCGCCTGTGGATGATACGACGTATTTCTATGATGGCGAATGTGGAACTCCTCTATCAGAGTTTCAATGGTCTTATTCATAAAATGAGTGCCCTGATCACTCATTAAAATCTTTGGACAACCGAATCTTGACAAGATTTCTTCAAAGATGAACTTCATTGTAGTCCTTCACTGGCTTAGCTTCTGCCCATCTGGTGAGGTAATCCGTAGTAGTAATGACATACCTTGCACCAGTTCTCTTCCCTGGTTGGTTTATAGGTCCCACAAAGTCAATTGCCCACTTCTCAAAATCCTACAAGGTCAACTGTGTGTTCAGAGGCATCTCATCTCTTCACGACGGCTTCCCAGTCCTCTGGCACACATCGTAGTTCCTGCAGTATTCCTTAGAATCTTTGTGGGTCGTAGGCCACCACAGCCCTGCGCGCAATATCTTCTGCACAATAGCTCTTCCTGTGTAGTGTCCTCCCGTGATCCCTGAATGTGCATCTGCTAGTATGTATGGCTTCTCGTGATCGAGTACGCACCTCCGTAGGACATCATCCGGTCCGATTTTATACAGTTGACCTACAATGATATTGAAGTCCACAGCACGCACTACTAGTTGCTTCTTTTGTTGAATAGAGAACTCTTGCGGTGCTAATCCCGTTGTTAGAAAATCAATGATATCCCTATAAGAATCATCTGCAACCTCTATAGCAAACAGCTGCGCATCGGGGAGACTATCTTCAATGTTCATTGGCTCTTCACCTTACTCGATTCTAGACATGTGGTTAGGTCCCAAATTCAGCCTGTCGGGTTTAACAATGATCTCGAAGTCGTACTCCTGGAATAGCAACAATCATCTGCATATACGCCCCCCTAACACTAGGTTGTTGACCAAGTATTTCAGTGCAGAATGATCAGTAAACATAAGGAAGCATGCACCAAGCAGATAATGTCTGAATTTTTGTAGGGCGTATACCATTGCAAGGCCTTCTCTCTCGGCTGTGGTATAATTCTTCTCTGCTGTAAAGAGCTTCCTGCTCGAAAATGCAATGGGGTGATCAATACCACCTTCTCCTGGATAAGCTAACAAAATACCTAGGGCAATGCCTGATGCATCCATGTGGACATGGAATGACTTCATCCAGTCTAGAAATACTAGGATTGGCACGGTAACCATCTTTTCCTTAAGGGTGTCAAAACCCTGTTCGCACTCTTCGTTCCAAATGAACGGCACATCCTTCTTGAGCAGCTTCTCCATTGCTGCGGTGATCTGTGCGTAACCTTTAATGAACTTGCTATAATATCCTGTATGACCCAATGTAGAGTGCAACATCTTAACTAAAGTTGGTGTAGGTAAATTTACAATGATGGCGATCTTCGCAGGGTCCACCATCAATCCCTGTTTGCAAACAATATGCCCCAATAAAATTCCATATGGCACACAGAAGATGCACTTCTTCAGATTCAATGATATTTGATGCTATCTACACTTATCCAGCATCATGCTCAAGTTTGCGTAATGGTTCTTCAGTAAACCAAAGACAGTCCAGTCATCAAAATAAGCTTCGAGAAACTTCATGAACTCCTTGAATGCCGCGACGACAACTCTAGAAAATATGACAGGTGTGTTCTTCAAAACAAATGGCATGACTGTATACTAGAACGACCCCCATTCTGTGCAAATGTCGTCTTATGCCTATTCATGGGATCAATTCTGATCTAATGATAACCACAGAAACCATCAGTAAAGTAATAGGCCTCATTCCCCCCAACATTGTCAAGTACCTCATCTGTAAATGGAGTAGGGAATGGGTCATGCATAGAGGCATCATTAAGTTTTCTGAGATCGACACAAATTTTGATGTCTCCCTTCATCTTCTTGTCCTAGAAAACCATAGGACTGATCCAGTCTAATTCCTCAACAAGTTCAATAATTCCTACCTCTAATATTTTGTCTAGCTCTGTGCGGACTCTTTCTTTATACCGCGGATTCAATCTATATGGTCGCTGCTTCACAGGCTTAGCACCTGGCTTCAAGGGAATCTTCATGACTCCTGAGTCACCCAATATTCCTTTCATCTCTATAAACTTGGTCGGAAACAGCTCCTAGTATTCGTGCAAAGTGTCTGCAATCTCTGCGATAGTCTGATCATCCCAGTAATCTCGTATAGATGCGAACTTCAGCTCTTCAGTCGTGCCAATGTTTACCTTCTGTGTCTTGACTGGTCCACTCATGTCCAAGATTTCCAATGGTGGTCCTTCTATATCACATGCACCTTCCGACTCCGGTATATTGATATTGCACGGATCATCTTCATCCTCTTCTCTTCCATGCTCATCATCTTCGGCTAGATTATAAAATTCTATGGGATGTGCTTCATGTTCTTCACATTCTGAGTGTGGGCTCACAATACTATCTTCTGTCCTGAAGAATTCTTCCCATGACATATCTTCACGAAATTCAATCTCCTCTGAATACACGTTCCTTGATTAACTGTAGTGCCTCATGTATCAAAGGGTTCTCATCTTCGAAGCTGAAGTCTCTCTGGAAGTTCACAGTTAATGTCTCCCAACCTGTAGTCTCCCTACGTAACTCCGGGTCTAAATACCATTTATTTGGAATATCCTCCTCCAAAGTATGCACAAACAAGTGCACCCACTCTTCCTGTGGCCTTTCTTCCCATGCCTGCGAACAGACGTCCAGATGCTGGCTAGGATCTATCTATCCGTTGAACTTTTCAAAGGGTAAGGTAGCCTTTTCTGCAAACCAAATCTGCATTTTTACTTTGCATTGATCCCAAGTGATCAATATCTATTTGTGCATGGCCCACCATCTGGCGGGTGTGCCGCGCAGTGCCATATCTAATGCTGGAAACCTGTGCTCTTCTAGAACTGCTACAGTATAGTCTTGAATAAAAGCATAAACATTAGCAGAACCATCAAATGTAGGGATCGAACTTACCTCCTTTCCAATCCAGTGCCGTGAATTCGTGACCTGCATGCACCTTCTAGCTGAAACTTCATGCATATGACTCTGCCAGTTTTCAAGTCCAGCGTCAGAGTCAGAAATGAAGGAACTGTCGCATCTCCAGCTAAGTGTAGTATCTGCAGTAGGATTAATGTAATCCTCCTCATTTGCAGTCATCTGGTATAGCTGGTCCAAATCCTGAGCCTTAGATTCCTCCTGAATCGGCTCACTATATCTGTCCCCATCTGCAGGACCCAATGGCGCGATGACCCGCAAATGCTTGCCTTCAAAAATCATCTTCTTTGTCTTCAAGTTTATAATGGCCAAATTATCAATAGCCCAGTCAATTCCTAATAGCGCAGGAAAATGATGGCTATCGTCAACAATCTCGATCACTTCGAAGTCCACGTGGCTTTGTAATCCATCAATATCAACCACAACATCAACTAAGCGGCTAAATGGTATAACTTTCTCTTGATTAGCCATTCTCAACTGGATAGGTGACCACAACAGCTTTGGTCGACCCATCTGCTGTCATGTCTGCTTGGTTAAGACATTTACTTCTGATCCTAGATCAAGGATAACTTCGTCCATCTCGAAGTCTCCTATCTGCGTAGTGAGCCTCAACTTGCGGCCCGACCTCTTATGTTTCTTTATCTGATGTACTACGTCGTCAGAATTTTTTGCTTCTGTCTATGGTTCATACAAATTTATGAGCTTCTCTAGCTCAGCTATGGCATTGTCACTTTTCAACAGCTTCATGCAGCTCCTTAGGAACTGTGTAATAGAGGTGCCAACATCCGCAGTGTTGCTTGTCTTGTCATACGCAGCAGGTATGTCTTTAGCATAGGGCACTTCGTTGTGCAGTGGGATCCTTGGCGATTTAGGTGCTAGTTCTCTGAAGGTATCCTATGCGTCAAAAAACGATTCTTTATTCTTCTTCAAGTCGATAACAGGCGTCTTTCTTGGAGCTTTTCTTACCCATATTGTTTCAAGGGGGGCCTGGTTTGCATGAGCCTCTCCTGAAGTAGAAGCTTCTGCTCCTCTATCCCTGCCTGTCTCCACGCCACTATGCGTGAAAACTTTAATACATGGATCCGCAAGTCTGTTCTCTGCTGCTATCCACTGGACGTTTGGGGTTGGCATGTCCATTCTTCTTCTTTTCTACATCTCTACCTCCAACACTGGGTAGTATTCAATAACATGTTCAAATGATTTGCAATAATTACAGGTAGTATAGGGGTTTACACAATCTCTGGAAATGTGACCTGGCTAGCCATAGTTATAGCAGATGATTCCGCAGCGGCCTCTTCCTTGTGTCGGGCCAGTATTTCTTCCTCTACCACGGTATCCACCACCACGGCCTTTGTAGACAGATTGATCATAATGCGCATTATCTCACTTTGGCTGGTTATCTTCTTGCACTTTGTACAAGCCAGCGCCTCTCATTGAATCCATGTCGTGTTTTTTTTCATTCATCAGCTCATAAGCGCGGAAGTTGGATTCGTCATGTCCAATTGATTTACAGAAATTACAGTATAGGTTCTTTGGTGTCTTGACATATTTCTGTATCAAGTAACAATCTTCGGGTCTGTGACTAGTAGTTCTGCATATCTCACACCAAGGTGCCTGGTTCTGATTGATAGGGTTAGGCGCACCACTGCAGAGATAATCGCGGTATAGGAAAAAATGCTCCTGGTCATGACCTTCTCCTTTTCAACTCGTGCACCAGATCTTGTGACGAGGTTCATATCGCTGCTCTTTTCCACTCTTCATACTCTGTAGCTCCAGTGTCAGGGTGGTAAGCTAGTTCTGGATCTACGTCATCCCAGAACTAGACTCACCGATCGGTGAAGCCTCTAACTTCATTGCGATCTCCAAGGCCTCTTCCTGGCATGCAACATTCTGCTGCATCAACGGTAACCTGATGTGCGGAAACAACGCAACAATGAACCACTCTTTATGTTGCTCGGGAGCTATGACAAAGCTCACTTGGTCTAGCAGTGTCTTGAACTTTTGGTCAAACTCCCAGACCGATTCAGTTGGTCTCTGCTTGATCTCCTTCAGCTCAGTTATGCACTAAGACTCAAACTTTGGTTTCTTGAACTCTGCTATCAGCACGGTTTTAATCTCTACTAGGGTTCTGGGCTGCGTGAGGGAATACTTCATAAACTAGTGCAACGCTCTATCTCTAAATGTGGTAATAAGCTGGGATTTCTTCTCATCATCGTCCCGGATCTGTCTGATAGTCCAAATAGCTTCACAAAGGAACCAGTGTTGATCAGGGTCCTCGAGGCTCGTCCCTTTGAATATAGGAAGCTTCATATCAGTATGGGCCACGGCTCTAGGAGGTGGTGTATCACTCGGAGAAGCACCTTGAGGTGTGCTCTGAGTAGTGCTAGGTTGTCTTAAAGGACTATGCACAGTGAAGACAAATGGGCGTATAGGGGTAGACACACTAGGATGAGTACTTTGTAGGGTGGGTCCTGCAATGGGCGGGATTTGAAAGGAGGGTTGCGCGGTCCCTGCAACCGACGGATTCTGAGGGGTAAATGGGGGTGCGGCTTTAGTATTAGGGTTAGAGGGAAGTTCAGTATCTACGTCGAGTCTAGAGCCTCCAGGGTTCTTATTGAACTTGTATCTTTTCCCACTTCTTAAGTTGTGCATATCTTCGTCAAAATCGCTATAAATTCTATTTAGCATGACAACTTGAAAAACTTTTACTGCATTCTTAGCATGCATTTCTCAGCTAAAAGCATCTTAATATATAAGCTGAGGTTATTCAGAAACTTACCTCAGAATCCTTCAAAGAAATAGGCCTCCGCCTGACTGTAGGACTTCAGCATATCAACAACAAACTCTGTAACAAAGCCTTCTAGCATATGATCGACCCAAAAGTCCACTGCACGCATCAATGCACTATCTATTCCTTTAAGTTGTTATATGAGCTCAGGAGTCCACTTTGTAGGCACTCTAGGCTGAAAACAAGTCTTCTTCTCTGCGAGCGGCGAGATCCACACGTGCAGCTCGTTTGGAAATGATGCCCAAAAAATCTCATGGATATCTTTCAGCAGATATCTATTCAGCCACTGGTCATCAGGGAAACAGGATCTATTCTCTCTCTTCACAAAATCCCTTTTGGTCTTGTCCCACCAAACTTGAATCTTTGTCTTCTGAGGCAACCAGTTCAATGATTCTTCTGGGAACTCAAACTCTTTGTCACTCATCACAATTAGAACTCATCACAGATTCTAGCACGGCAACAAAACCATTTGTTGGCTTTTACAAGCTGACCAGAGGTTTTATGAAGACCCAGGTTCTGTGTGGTTACCTTAAACCAACAAAACTCCCTTTGCACTAGCCCTTTCGGCAACAGCCTGTGAGCAGGATGAGGTCTCACCCGAGGTGTAACAATGGGGCACTGCGGACTCAGATGTCCACAATGAGTGATGAGTTGATGAGTGTGACGAAGTCACAGCAGTGCACCGGCTGTGCACTGTAAGGGTCGAACTGCGCGGTGATGGACAGCGCCGCGGACCACACTACTACTTCCTTCTTGACTGTGGCCTCTCTACTAGAACTGCGAACAATGCATTTCAACTTTACACTTAACACATTTTCAAACCATCTAAAGCGCAGCATTGAGTATCACTCGTCCGGTCAGTAGTGCTCTCAAAAGGCTTATCACCTAACATGCAGCTACGTACTTAAGATAATTACTATTTTAAGCATAACCCTCAACTGCGAAGTAACTGTTATACATTCACTGACTGTATCTATGAAAACACTTAAGTAACTTTCTTCGAACTTAAGGAGATAATCACTGAACTATTCTTAGAAGCAATGTTGAATATTAACCATTCACCTATTCATGTATACTTAATCATATCATTCCATAGTCTTCTCTGATGGCAAATGCATATAAAAAGTCTCAACATAACAGATTGCAAGGTGACACTAAGACATTCATCTATAGAAACAACTAAACATCAATGCAAGCATATAAACATTCAGTCACATAACACAGGAATTAATGTGGTTCACTCCCCAGGATGGGAAGCTATGTCCACAAGAACTGTTGTGATATTTTTTTAAAAGGAAGGGTTCAACAGTTCTTAGCCACGCACTCAGCTGCGGCTCTCTTCTCACTCAGATAGGTCTTTGTGCACTCAGCTTCAGATCCTTTACAATATTTTGTTGACACAAAAGATATTACAATACAATATTCATCAATAGAGCTTCACTCTTAACATCACTAATGACCAACCAACAATTCTTAAGATATTCAAATTTATATTCAAGGATTCGACAACAACAACAAACTTTCCTATTACAAAAATGTCTTCTTAAATAGATCACGCCCTAAGGTCGTGTCTTTACAACAATGAAGACTGAAACCCTAAGGGTTTCCAAACCACTACGGTCCCTCTGAACCATCATACAGGCCTCTGGCAATGCATCTTCTGTCGTGGCAGTCCTCCACATCTTTCTTTCGTCGCTTTCAGCCTTTTCCTCATACATGAGCCGCCCTTCAACTTATTGACTTGTGCAACTGGCTCAGCTCCCAGTCGCTTTCTCTGTAGGCCGTCCTCCACTTAACTGCCACGTACAACTAGCTCAAATTCCATTCGTTGTCCTTAGCATTCCATCCTCTGCTCAATGGTCACGTACTCTTCTGCACGCCAAACTGCCCCTTTTCAACCCGTCCTCTGCTCAACAGACTCATATAGCTGGCCGCCTTCTCGATCTGCTTATGCCTGCAACTCGGCATCTTTCCTGCAGACTTTCCAAAACTAGACCACTATAGGTCTATCTAAAGAATCTAGCCATCCTCCGTCCAATACGTAACTCTATTGGTTCCACGTGGCTCCCTGTCCTAGTAGCATTATACCTATACTGCGCTGGTCTTCGCAGCATCCTCCAAAACTTGGCACTGCACACAACTTCGCAGTGCCCTTCAAAATCTAGTACTGTGTGCAACTTCGCAGCACTCTCCATACTTAGCCATTTCAATCCTTTTCTGAGCTGCGCTCAACTCAGCTCCATCCTTTATCAAAAATGCTTCAAAAAATGGCCCTGTTGGGCCAGGCCCAACACCTCTCCTCCCTCTCACTCTTTAATGACCCCGCCCATTTGTCCCTCCATCCATTATGCTATATCTTTTCTCCATCCATTATCCTATATCCTTCTTGCACCCAATCATCCCTCCGTTTTATATATCACCCTATTCCACCCCCCGTATCTCTCTCCCCCCCATCCCTCCCTCCCACTTATATTTATTCCCCTCCGACCAATCCATTCCCTTTTTATTTCTCCTCCCTTCAGTCCCCCCTCATATCAATGTCCAGAGACCCATACCTCCCTTCCCCTTATATTTATCCTCCCTCCATCCCCCCATATCTCTCCCCTACCCATCCCTCCCTCCCATGATTCCCTCTACAACTTCATCTCCATCCTTTGACTCTCCCCACACCTCTTTTAGCTTAATCAATGTAATGTTAGGACATGAGCCACCCCATAGATCGTCTGATGGAATCTTGGGAATCTAAATTGTATTATAAGGGGATAAGGGTGACATTATAGGGTTTTGGATGGGATGGATGGGTCTCTGGACATTGACCATAATCATGGAAGAAAATATGGTCCAATGAGTCTCTAAATCAACACACATGCACTATAGATGGAATATTTGGCCTTTAGTGGGATATGGGTGTCATTATGAGGTTTTATGCACTAAGAATGGGTCTTAGGGTCTTAACCATGGTAATGGGACAAAAGTGTAACAGAAACAAGTCTTAAACCACTACACATGCCCTTTAAAGGGGGTATTTAGCCTTAATATGGGATATATATGCCATTAGACTATTTTATGCATTGAAGATTGTTCTCGAGGAGTTGACCATGGTAATATAGGAACCATTACGAATATTTCTAGACAAGACATAGTTCTGAAGACACTACCAAGGTCCAAGGATAAATCCAATATTCTAGGGATTAAATGATGTTTTTATGGTTCATGTTTAAATGAGGTTTCAATAGTTGATATGCACTAAATCGCATATGCGATATAACGTATGTGCGATAAATCGCATATGCGATTTAGTGATCATGTTTATAACAAACTGGTTGTTAGTAAAAAGCGTAAAAAGCATAGAGTTCATATCGCATATGTGATATAACGCATATGCATTAAAACGGAGATGCGTTATATCGCATATGTGAGATTTGTTTAATAAAAAATATTGGGTTGTAGGACGTGGGCCAGTTTTACTGTACAGGAAAAGACATAATTCTTCTGAAACTCTCATAGAGCGTACAGTTCAACCTGCAATTTAATCATTGATTACACAGATCCATAGGTTTTCTACAATTTTGGGTGGATTTCAATGGGGAATCCATGTAATAGAGTTCAGAAGTCAGCGAGGAAGATGATTACACCCAAAGAAGCTGAAATTAAAAAAGAAAAGAAGATGGAACATTCAAGAAATCATCGGCATTCATTGGATGAGCAAATACCTCCCATTCCCGCTCAACAGATACCTGACAGAGAGGTTGAGGAAGATATAGCAACTTTAATGGAAGCTGATTATCACCAAGATGAAAATCTTGGTCCATCATTAAGCGGAGAACCCTCTAAAGAGTTCAATCATTATGTTCCTAACGAGACTCCGCAATAACCATGCCAAGTGGTTCAATCTCCTAATCGAAGTTGTCAGCCTGTAGTGGATGTAAATGTCTCTCCAACATTTCAAACGACAAGAAATCTCGCATCAAAATGAAAGAGAACTCCTAAATGCATACAAGTGGATGAGAGAGAATTGACTTCCATGGAAGGTAAGGGTGCTAAACGCACAATCCTTCGCTATTGTTCTCAAATAATGAAACAATATTTTGAACCAAAATTTGAAGCCGGTAAATGTATTTGTTTTTAGCTTTGATTAAATTTAGAAGTATGGAAACTATTAGAAAAAAGTTAGGCATAAGAACATTGCAGAATACTGAATCAAAGTAATCACATCATTAAATCTCTTGCTGTTGCATTCACATCCATTGGTAAAAAAAACTCGTTCAAAAGACTGTAATGTGGCTCGTTGCATATTGGCTGAATCAATTGTATTTAGATCCACAAGACAACGTCGTTTACTTAAATGCACATCAGAAATTGTCCCTTTACATCCAAGGACACTTAAAAAATATTCAGTTAGAAGAGACAACCTTGATGTAGAGGGACAAATGGAAACGTTATGGGCATTTAGCAGTAGGTTTCCCCACAAAGACATGAAGTTGGTCAAAGCAGTGAAGGTACTAGTGCACACTTTTTGGCACGATAACACTAGGCCTTCTTCTAACACGAAGGATGTGTTAAAACGCTTTAGGGGTTCTATGAACAATGAACCTCATGTTAAACATTATCTTGACATGACACAAAATCAACTGTTCGAGATGTTTAAAGTTTCCCACACAGAGCTAAGGCTCGGGAAAATATCTTTTGAAAAATGCAAGCCTTGGTATGTTAGAATCAATAGAATCCGGGACACTTGTTGTTGTAGATACCACATAGAGTTTGATCTATATTATCATACATTTGGACATATACGTCGTTTTTTTCATCCTACCCATGTGGAGGAATGCTCAAGTATAGTACCCGCCAATGTCATCTAGAGATTCCATCCATAGCATAATGTGTCTAAGGCAAGATGGGTAGACACATTACTTAAGATAATGTGTAGAGGGTTCTTGCAACAATTGTGGTGGGCTATCATTATGGTCCGACTACATCCATGAGAGTGAAGATCAAGCATTCGGGAATGCAATTTTCAAGAAGCAGAACTTTTAGTATGAGACATATCAACTACGTGATGGAAAAGAAAGCAAGAAGATTAAATTGGTGACTTCACAGGTGACAATCTACACGAATAATGTTCATTTAACTGAGTGTACATTGTTTATCTTGTTTTATAACATTGTTAAATATTGATGTATAAATTAATATTCATGTAAATTTTTTTATATGTTGTGATATAACATTGTTTATTTTTTTCCACCAGGTGCAAGTATGTGATTTTATTCCAGAGTTCCGTGGAAAGATCCAACAGTACATTCAGCATGTCGATATGGCACGGTGGCAAGATAGTAGTGACTAACATAATCCTAAAAGTTCCAAAGTATGTACTTATGTCATGAAACAATGAAACAATAGATGCCAAGATGCTGGGATTACAAAGAACTTTTACCATAAATTTTTTATTGTAAAATAGATCCAATTAAACAATTTTGTTCCCAAACACAATAGCATATTAGGGTAGCTGATTTACAAGATGAAAAGCACTCAATATTGCATTTTAAAGTACCATATCATTCATTCAAGTATGTTCATAAAACACTTTTATAAACACATGAGAGAAAAGATTCCCACAATCATTTTAAAATAAATAAAATTACCTTAAGAAAATAGTGATAGGATAGTGAAAACGCTACCCTTATTAACAATGATATACCAGTGATGTAGTGTTAGCAATATGCCCAAGCAAACAATAATTTAATGATAGCAATCTGCCCACGTAAACAGTGATAACTTTTCCTAATTACACAGTGGATAACAGTGATCAGTTCTTCCCAAGTAACATTTGTAATTATGCTCAAGTAAACAGTGGCCAAATCAACCCAAGTGGACAGTGGCAAAACAATGGTAAATATGTCCATTTAACAGTGCCAAACAATGGAGAATTCTTCCCAAGTAAACAATGAATTGAATGACCATTAAGAGATGTATAATCAACATGTATGTAGTCCTCAAATCTGTAACCTGTCCTTTAAAATTAAGGCAGCAAGTAGAATTATAACCATTGATGTGATTGCAAGTATTAATATGCCATAAGATACCCAAGTCATTTAAACATGTGATCCCAATGAATCAAAATATTTGCCAAATTAGATTGATACACAACCAATAGACCAAGTTCATATTGAGTGAAGTTCATCAAAACATAAACATCAACATTGAAATATAATCATAAGTTATTTACACGATAGATATGTTAACTCAAGTAAAACGCATAGTACCCTTAGTGAATCAAGTTTATATGCAAATATAGTCAAGGCAAATATAATGTAACAAAAACAACGTTAGATTATTATACTTAGAGTGTGAGATAGTGTGCTTGTAAAATTTAGAGCATGTATGTGAAGATTTATATTAGCAAGCACATAAGCTACAATAAGCATAAGTTTAAAGCATTTAGGAACTAGTAGCAAAATGAATAAGCTAGACAAGCAAAAACTATTCTACTCATTTCACAATGTAAAGATGCACCAAGATAGAGGTTAGTTCCATGGGGAGTGATGGACATTAACTTATACTCATCAGACTCAACAAGGTGTAAAAAGAACCCTTCTTAGTTAGCTTAGATCATCATACTATGTGTAATCATTATGGAATTACTTCTATCTTGTAAATACAGGTAGTGTAATATGGAACCAAACTCAGCTTGTCAACCATATAGGTAAATCTGAACATTGCTTTATATTATATGTAGATATAATGTTTTCAAAAATGGCATGCCATGGCCACAATACAAAATAGTGGATCATATTGTACATATGTGTGTACATACAAACAAAATGGTACATGTATGTATACCCCTGTACATGGATTCTATTTACCCCCACTATACATGAAATCTATTTGTCCCCCTTTTCACTGCCAATGTTAGTGGCTAATGAGAAGTCTATCTTTCTTTTTCGGCTACTCGATGGCATTCCCCAACACTGTGCAGGAGGATCCATTCTCAATTGCAGATACTACACACAAACCAAAATTTGTAAGTTAGTTTACCAACCTATAGAAATAAATACAACTCTATGTACATTTGTTCAAATTCCAAGAAAATATAACATTTTTAGTTACCTTGCATGTGTAAGTCCTCGGCAGTGAAACTACACATACTTGGGTGAGGGGGCATGGTGGATCACCAACAACCTCGGTTGGGTGCTTTTCAAGCACCACTAGCTTAGTAGATGTCTGCATAAAGTAACATATGTCAATGTCAGTAACTTCAAAGAAAACAAGAAATATACTACATGGACAAAGAATGACATTTTCAAAGAAAGCGAGACATACACGTACTTGGGGGTGGGGAAGAGGTGGATCACCAACAACCTCGGTTGGGTGCTCTTCAGGCACCACTAGCTCAATAGATGCCTTCATAAAGTAACATATGTCAATGTCAGTAACTTCAAAGAAAATAAGAAATATGCTACATGGACGGACAATGACATTTTCAAAGAAAGCGAGACATACATGTACCTGGGGGGGGGAAGAGGTGGGTCACCAACAACGTCGGTTGGGTGCTCTTCAGGAACCACTAGCTCAATAGATGCCTGCATAAAGTAACACATGTCAATGTCAACAAATACAAAGAAAATGAGAAATATACTACATGGACGGACAATGACATTTTAAAAGAAAGCGAGGCATACACATACTCGGGGGGCCGGGCGGGGGGGGGGGAAGGTGGGTCACCAACAACCTCGGTTGGGTTCTCTTCAAACACTACTAGCTCAATAGATGCCTGCATAACGTAACATATGTAAATTTCATCAAATACAAAGAAAATGAGAAATATACTATGTATGGACGAGCAATGACATTTTCAAAGAAAGCGAGACAAACACGTACCTGGGGGGGGACAGAGGTGGGTCACCAACAACCTTATTTGGGTGCTCTTCAGGAACCACTAGCTCAATGCACTACACGAAAAAAGGTCATTGGTGAGGGTCATGCCTGTGACAAACCTTTAAGGGTCGTCACCAATGTTGTATATGATGACAGTCCTTAAAACATCGTCGTTATAAGTTCCTTTTGAGATGGTCCTCTAAGGATTGTCACCAAATCCCTTTTCAATGGCACTTTTGGTGATGGTTGTTAAAGGCCCATTGCTAAGTTTCTCTTTGGTGACACTTCTTGTGACAATCTTTTATTGGCCCTCACCAATACTATTTTTGGTTACTTTTGGTGACTGTAGAAAAATGTTTGTCACCGTTGATCATTCTAATGAGTTTTTGATGACTCTATGTGACCGTCTCTATAGTTTTTGACAAAAGATAATGGTTTAAGACCACTACTATGGAGTCTATGTCATCATGTATTGAAGTTCATAGAGGTTAGAGTTAATCAACTTCTTAATATGTTAGTGTGTCAATGGTATTAGCTGCAATATCACTTATTTTTGGGGGTTAAGTGTGATAGTTATGAGTATCACTTATGTCCATGGGTTAAGCGTGACATTTTTTAATATCACTTATTGCTTCCACTACTTTTACATTCAATATTTTTCTGTAATTCAACTTCCATGTTTGCACCATCCAATATATTCTCAAGAGAACAAATGCCAATAACTTTTGAATTGTTTGTTATGAGTTCTTGACAATCTGAAGCTTATAAGTTTGTCTCCTACTTATTTTACTTGTAACTTGACAATTGGATCAAAATTAATCTCACTTACTTTGTGAGAAATGATGTCAAGGTTGGGGTTTTTGGCATCTTCATTACATGGGACACTATCCATTATTTGTTCATTTGACACTATAATTTTATTAGTTTCTTTCTCACTTATGTTAACAAGTAAATGCCTTCCATTTTATAAACATAATAATTTCCATCAAAGTATTGATGTTTATCTATTGTGTCTTCAATTCTTTGCTTAATTCTTCAATTTTATCAATGGCATGAGGGGTATCATTTCCCTCGAGTAATGAGAATTACTTAGTTGGACTTTGAGTCAACACATGACTCAATCCTCTTAGGTTTATCACTAGGAATTTCCCTTTAGATGAAGTTCCACTAGTATGTGTAGGAACCATATTATTTAAGACATAATCAAGTCTGTTAATTCCATTAATGAACAAGACTAACTTGCTAACTAGCTACGCGAAGGTTCCCCTTCATGGATAGCTTCTTAGAGGGACTATGGCCATTTATGCCATGGAAGTTTGAGAGAATAACAAGTGTGTGATACCTAAGATGTTACGGGTTGCATGCGTTCTACACTAATGCAACCAATGGGTTTTTCTCCCTAGTTTGAGAGGATTGGGAAATATTCTTAGACCATTGCAATTATTGGTATTCAACAAGGAATTCCTAGTAAGCATGTGTCATCAGCTCATGTTGACTATGTCCCTATCCTTTTTTTACACCACTCATTTCTCTTACTGATTGAATGATCTGGTGAAGTGTTTGGATCATATCAATGAAGGTGGATCACCGCCTTCAACATCATGAGAAGTTTAATGAACCTTATCATTTAGAGGAAGGAGAAGTCATAACAAGGTTACCATTGGTGAATCTATAGTAGGATCATTAACAAGCGAGTATCAGACAATACCCCTTTCTGGAATGGGGGATAATTGCACGGCCTATGAGGTCGGCTTTGTTGTGGGCGGTGGTGCCTCTCCATTCCATCAACTCAATGTGGATACCTCAGTTAGTGGGTGTAGGTGGTTGGACACCATTAATATGTGGGGTAGGAGACGACTACGACTCATGTGATTGGCTCCATTGATGGTAGTGATTCCTCGTCGTTTCGTTTGCATGATGTTGTTTCCTCGATCATGGATCTTGGGAAATCGACTCTCCAATACAAGCTCTCACAATCCCCTTTCTTCCATGATGCATAATCATCGAGGATTTGTCAGTGAGTGGGTGAAAACGCTATGCAATGCATTGTGTTGGCCACCCTAGTCCTCCCTGTGACCCCCTCAGGAAAGAAACAATAAGATATAGCAAGGAAATGCTTCAAAAGGGAACTGAATCCATCTACTCCTAGAATGGACATGGTTTGTAAATTAGTGATAAGGGGAAAGATGTTATCCATTAATTTGGAGCTCCCAAATTGA
Organism: Larix kaempferi; assembly: GCA_027924585.1. Classification (NCBI taxonomy): domain Eukaryota; kingdom Viridiplantae; phylum Streptophyta; class Pinopsida; order Pinales; family Pinaceae; genus Larix; species Larix kaempferi. Next base: position 947,339 of record BSBM01001175.1, on the reverse strand, counting down.
AGGTATTGTAGAATATATGGAACATACAAGGTGTTATTATGTATCCCATGGTGCTCCCAATTACTTGACTCAACAACATAGATCTTGGGGATGAAATGGTTAGATATCTAGTCTTAAAAAATTGCATTAGATCTAAAGTAGTAGATACTTTTGACGTCATCACTCCATAAGAAATTGATCATGTTAGGACACTGCCAACATCCTTTCATATCTATTCCTTGATGATGAAGATGACTAATTTCCAATGTTAGGACACAATGCTCCAATTAGTGATCCCACATTCATACGCATTGCAGAATCCCAACACCAGTGCCACTATGTAGGCCATCAATACATAGTGCCATTTCGTAAGATGAAAAATATATGGGATGACCCCTATGGATATAACAACAAGGGAACATACCTATTTTTTACTAGCTAGGGTATATTGTCTTTCATAAACATCTTATTTTACTATTGCTCATATAATGACATTGATGCATCCATTACTTGTTGATTTCCATCACTAGTTACCAAGGGAAGGTCTTTTTGAATAATGCAAGCCTTTCTTGCTTCCATGACAATTAATTTGAATGGATCTCCTCAACAAAAATTGACAGTGGGGTATGCTCTGACCTCCAAGAATATTAAAATCTTCCTGCAACCAAATCTTGAAGGGTTGGCCAAGTTTTTACTGAATCTCCTTTGGTACCTATTTTCTTTAATCCATGGGAAGAAAAGTAAGGACAATGGATTGGAAATTTCAAAATATTTTTGTTATTTTTTCCCAATTAAAAGGTCAGTGTATTGATTTTAATATTTGTAGCATCCAAAAAGAAAAATTAGGACATCATTTAATGTTGGGTGTGATAATTTTCTAATACGATTAATGCGCATCATTGAATAAGGAACTCCATTTGTTTATTTTCTAGATGCCAATCCAAACTTCTGTACATGATTGGATGAGCGAATTCTTTTTTAGCATCTCTTTAATCAGGTAGAGCTAGCTATAATAGTTTTCTAACTTTACTATTGGCCTCACTTTGGAATAAACCACTAAGGATGATGCATTATGTTTGTCCCGCCATAGCTAACTAGGTTTGTTACCAAGCCCTACTTGGGGTATTAAACCAATCATTATACCAATAGCCACCAATAGCTAAATATCAATAGACATGCTCAGAACAATTCTCAAAACTACTCTAATAACTGCTTGTTCGGGAATATTCCAAAGGAAAATGCACCTAGAATCAAATATTTCAAGTTGGATTCCATGGGAAATTGAGAGTAATAGATAATCTACGGGGAATGTTAGTAATCAATCCATTCTTGTTGGTGCTTGGGCCTAAAATGTGGTAATCAATCCACTATCGTTGGTACCAAGGTGTACCAAGTGTATTATACCACTATTATGATCCAAGTGTATCACACAATTGTGTCCATTCGTCCGAGATAAATGGACATGCAAGCCTCATCATTTCTTCCACATCTAGCTAGACATATGCAATATGGCCCCAAATATAGGTTATTATTTGAGTGCAGATATGTACTATGACTGGAAGAAATAACATAACAAGATAGGCTCATTGTTTCATGAAAGGAGTATATTATTTTCTTGAAATTCAATTCAATTCATGTCAAGGATAATAGCATTAGAGAAAGCAACTTAGTTTTTGTAAAGTGATCTTTTTATACTTGTATTAGATTTGTCAACACCATTGTTTGGAGGATGGATCAATGAATGTGGTTACTCGTGGTCAACAATGCTTTCATTTGCATTATTGTTGGAATGATGAGGATGGTGCATTAAGAATTCACTATTTCTGGCTACTGGCCTTTATTTTTTCTGTAAGATTTTTTTTTGTTACATGTTGACTCTGAAATGTGATGTACATTTACTTTCTGCCTTTATACATCCATTACGCATTATCCAAGAAGATACTCCATTACGCATTACAAATGATACGTTTGGTTCATTGCCATGTGTTCCTACCTTCCAAAGTGGGAAGGTTCCACGGTCAAAACCATCAAATGCTTCAGATAATAGGAAAATGGAAATTGAAAGTGAAGGAGATGAAGTGGCTAATGGATTGTCAGATGCAACTACTGAAGAGGGGCCTTTAGTTGGAAGATTGCAGAGGAATCCACTTGATATTATGAAGATGTCCATCCTAGACGAATGTATGATGAATTCAATACCAATGATGAAGAGATTGTGACTGGTTTGTGGTGGAGGCATAGTAGACCTCACAGGAGAAAATCCAAATGATCCCCAAGACCTTCTCAACAGACTCCAGGATATTCTTTGATTTAGACCATATATGATACAAACCATAATGATAATAGGGATGATGGAGAAATCCAATTCCTAGAAAGAAAACAATCTTCATATGAGAGAAGACCATCATAGCCAATATGAGGATTTAAACCCTATTGATATTCAAATCATTCTTGATTGTTATAGCTCGATAAAATTGGTGGTTTGTTCTAATCTACTTGAAATTGAGAGGAGTTTGAATAAAAGGAGTCAACCCAACTTAGTTCAAAGTTTCAATCAAAGATTAAGAAATTATGGGATAAATTGGAGGTATTTTACTAAATAATTGTCCTAATTAAAATATATCAAAGTTTTAGTTGGATACTAAAAAGTTTTAGGTAAAATTAAAAACATTTTACTAAATAGTTGATTTGCTCGTTTAGGGGAGAATAACACTATATAAGTATCACTAGTTGCATTTGCCTCCTTTCATAATTTATGTGCATTTTGACCTTTTTCCCATGGAATATGAAGTTTCTGGTCCGTGATCAATTCCATTGAAATCCATTTGAGGACTCTTTTCAATGATTAATTACAAAATAGTGTTATGGAATCCTTGCTAGGACGATCTAGGTTCGGAGCCAATACTAACTGGATTCCAAGCCCCTCAATGGATGGACTTTACAAGGTTACACATACATGTTTCCATGCATTCACTTATCAACATTTATGTAAGTTTTCCTCTGATCAAATTCCTGCATCAATTTATTGACCACATACCATATTTCAACTAAATCCAAGCACTACCTTTTCACCGGAAATGTCTCTAATAGATTTATTGATAACCCCAAAACAATACTATACATGGAAGAAAATATGCCAATTTTTTTCCCTAGTGAATCGCAGTAGATTTTATTCAAGCATAGTTGCTACTACAATGGAAAATGGGGAAAAACCTCATTGAGATTCTAGAAATAAATAACCTAGTGGAATTATTGGGGATGTCAGAAAACTTGCTAAAAAAGGAAGATTTTTATCAAATGTATACAATGGATCAACTAAAAATAATACTGGACTCGTGTAATTATGCTTGTCTTGTACAATAATGTATAGCTATCAAATCCATGGTGATAGGAAAACAAGTGTATCTGCACATGACGCAATTAGGATTTTATCCTTATGTCTTTTTGCAAACAAAACTTGTCACTGTGTTTATAAAATGTGGAAGCCTTGTGGATGCACACAAAGTGTTTGATGAAATGCATGAAAGCATGGTGGTACCAAACCTTTATCCAATAAGAAACTATGAAATAATTCATTGCAATAACTTCCATGATCGGTTGTCTCTAAATGCAAATATGTGTTGTAAAGTCCCTTTTTTAAATATATTGGATTGCACCTTCAAAAATGGATAGGTGCATTAATATTGCATCTTCCTTTCAAATGTTGCTTGGCAATGAATGACCTGTAGAATTTTCTTATAAACCACCATTTAAATCTCTATAGGATGATAAATTAGTTCTATTTGGATTATTCTAGGTTGGAAGATCCTTCAGATAATGATGAAAATACCTCCAACACGATGTATCCTGATTGTTGGTTAAAGAAAAGGTCTACAAACACTGTCCTTGTAGTGCTATAACAATACCCTTTATTGTTACTATCAACCTACCTGAAAAGTGGGATGTAATAAGGGTACTATATAGATTATCATCCTCACCTAGTCATTATTTTACAAGCCTTCATTTTGTATGGAAACGTAGCACGGCCATTCATTGCTTCAGATTTCAAATATCCCAAAAAATGGAGTACATCTCCTTGATTCTGCAGGTATATATTTTTATTGTCTCAATACATGAATCACTATATTTTTTTCTTCATCTAGATCCTTGTCAAACACAATCTTTAATAGTGGTACACACATGTGGAAGGAATTTTAGCTAATCAATATGATGGATATGCTTAAAAAATCTAGTGTTGAGAGAGAATGGTTGTTCTACATCAAGGTCTAGATGAAGATGATGAGGGTCATTATGTTGTTCATCCTAAGAAGTTTAAAAATATGATCTCAAAGGAATTCGTGAAGAAGTTGGGATTCAAGATGCATAAGAATTACTTACCTTCATATTTGTGCCCAAAAATCCTAAAATGTCTCACACTTTGAACCTTCACAATCCCGCTTTTACCATCTGACCAAAAACCAATTGAGAAGACTTTCCCAGTTGCTTAATATGGTTCGATGCTCATCAAAATGTATGTCAAGTGTGGAAACAAGGAGGACGCTCGCAGAATTTTCGGTCAAATGCCTAAGTGGCATGTGTGTTCATGGACTCTGATGAAATTTACAGCTTATTCAAAGCATGGCCCTCCTCAGGAAACCCTATATCTCTTCCACCAAATGATGGCGACATGTGTCCAGCCGAATCACTTCACCTTTGCCAGCATTCTGTTGGCATGTGTGTAGTATCCCAACTTTTTGATTAACTATGATTATGATGTCATGTTGGGTCACGGCCCCAGTATATGTGATTTATTATGTTTGACATAGCATTTATATGTTTTGATTTATTTCCTTATGAGTGATGTATTGGGAATGGACCCTAATTTCTTTCATTATCGAATATATGCGGGGCAGGAAAGCCGAATGAATAAACTATGTTGTATTTAGAGAAGTGATTACAAAATTATGATATACTGAGATTTTCTCTTTTGTTACATTATACTATGTAGTGCATGATTTACATGGTTGATTAGTTAGTGTGTTGAGCGTGGACCCAGTAACACACAAAAGACCTATATACTGGGCCTAAGCCCCGATGTATTTAGAGAATTTTATTTTGTATTGGGCCTAAGCCCCGATGTACATTGAGTTTCGGGCATGAGCCCGGGAGCACTCCAAGCTTGAAAGAAATGATTACTGGATCCGAGGGCATGTAATTATCCTAGATGTGCCTCACAACCACATTTTATCCCTAGTGTTGAGCAAAGGCTCTGGAATTGCGCTAGCATAACGCCCATGTGAGAGTGTTGAGTTGAAATGCTCTGAAGAGCACTCGAGGTTACTACTTCTCAAGTGTTGAGTCAAAGAGGACTCTGAATAGCACTTGCATGTCTTATCACAACTATTTCGACTTGATTAAATAAATCTTATTATCATCAACTACTGCAGGAACTACCATGTTAAAACGAGGGAATCTGACATGCAAAGGGAGAGACTAGAGGTGCCTTTACCAGATTACCGAAACTGTCCAAAGAAGTGGATCCTTTCCTTAAAAAGAACTAAAAGAAGCATCTTGTGAAACAAATGCTTAAGACCACCAGTAGTATTATTATTTAGGAGCTTCAATTATATATATATTGGTTAAATATTATATATATATATATATATATATTCTGTTATAAATCTTTACACTTCATAGATATATATATATATAGTTATGCAAAAGTGGGCTGCCACTTAATAAATATTAATGTTTAATATTTAAATGGTATTATAAATTGTATACTATTATTATTATGAAAATATCTAAAAGATTAAATAAACACTTTAATCAAACAGGTTGAGAAGTCCTAGTTCCTAATAAACTAGCAGTTAAAGTAAACAAGTATTATTTTATAAATTAATTGTTTTAAAGAAACCAGTAAGTTCCAACAGTCCTAATTTCAAGATTTGTCCTACTTAAGGAGGACAGACCCCAAAGATGGGGGGGATCTTTTTTTCTCTTTGTATTATTATTATGCCAAGAAGAACTCTCTACTAAAGGAAGTGAATTCTACCCATAAATTTGGAGATCTAGACCAGCTACACACCTAGGGCCTCTACTTCTCAATTTGCATGTCAGAACCAACTCGAGGGGATTCATACTGAACCAGGAACAGTTGTAGAATCATGGTTGGGAGGAACGTGGTAGTCCCAAAATCATCCAATCCAAGATAAATTATCAGGTCAGCTAAGAGCTCAGGAGGTTTCCATTAATTAGTGGTTGAGTGTGCAGATCATCATCAACAGGAGCAAGCTACAGGGATCAGTAGGACATTAACAGCTAGAACAAGCTACAGGGATCAGCAGGTATGAGATCTATATAAACCCTCTTATAATTTATACATTGTTTGTTCATGTATGAAACTTTAAAATTGTAATGTTCTAAATTTACGTTTTAAAACAAGTTTTCCGAAAGTTGAATGGAATTCCTAGTCCTTGCTAGTCATTGTATTGCTTACTAGAATATCAGAATCGTTGATCTAATTTGACTGAAATATTTTATGATTATTTTTTCTCTCATCCTAAACAACATCAAGACATTTTAGAGAATGAGATCCAGTTTTGCTTTAAACAGAAAAATCTTTAGTCCAGACATTTCGAATACCCAACAACACCAAATCTGACGTAAGAAAAACATAGCATCATTCTTTATATCAATTATTTTTTCTATCTACTTCATTTCTTGGAAATCCACACGAATTTTCTTACACACACTGCATTTGTTTTAAATTAATGACAATAGGAGGAACAGGAATCCTCGTTTTCTTTTTATACATTCCTCTTTTCTAATACAAAACACATGTAACATTCTGCAAATGCTACCACCATCGATCTAATCTTCAAAGAGCATAGAGTTTTAAAATCTCACAAATCGATACCCTACCCAAACTTGATCTAACCCTAACTACTGTACATTATAATTTGGCAGTGTTTAGAAATGCCAGAAAGTCACAAATGTAAATGCATAAACGAAAACAGAGATCAAGGGTCAAATCCCATGACTATCTCATGCCCCAAAACTGGTAGGAATTCCCTACAAGGGTCGTGGTCATCAACAGTAGAGGAATAAAAACGCTGAATACAACTTGGAAACCCTACCCATATCAGGAACCATTATATTCACACCATTAGTAAGTTAAGAGAAGTATGCTAACCCCAGTACAAGAGACAGAGGCGTAGAACATCCTCATTTATATCCTATACAGACAATACTTTATTTACACAGTAAACATCCTAGCAAATCTTTCAATACAGTAACAAATGCAAAATGTAAATCACAGTCGTAGTCCCCAAACTAGAGGCGTTGAAGACCTATTATCATTGAATGAGTACCATACAAACATATTTCCCAAATTACCCAAGAACCCATAATCGAAGCATCAGTAAGTTTCATCTTAAAGCCTTAGATTTAAAACAAAGAAATCTGAAACATCTCACTGGAACCTTGTAACTGTACAGGATTCACACCCAGACAAAATAGCATTTCATTCTTTTACAAGATTTCGTAGAATCAAATGGCCAGTAAGACCCAGTTACTAAAACACATTTTGTTACTCTTCCACTAAAATTACAACGAGAATCCCATCCTTTTGGGGCTAGCCAAATGACATATAATGACTCCCAAGGATGATTTAGTAAGCCCAAGGGTTACGAAAGCCTCCATACTAGACCAGGATAAATGCATACATACCAACACCAGAGGTGTGAGAGGCAAGGCCCAAGTGGGTAAGTCAGACTTACCATTACCCTAGCCATCGTGCCATGAACCATCGTAGCTCCCTGACCAAAGCTTTATCACCTGTCATTTTGCCACAAGTTTAATAGTTAGTCAAAGATCGATACAGAAAGATGAAAGTGTCAAAATCAATGAGGAACCATTCGTTCCTTACCTGTAAGAAGTAGGAACGCCTTATGCCATAGTCCACTTCAATACCTACCAAGGGTACTAACCATGAGCAGGGCTCGAGTCAGTATACAACGTAGCCACCATGTAGTGAAGAGCAGAGCCAGAGGTGGAGAAAGTCGACTACAAGGGACAGTGATAGCAAACCCCAACTCATTACCCAAACCCTCGTGAGACAGGTTGTTACTCATTAAAAGCGCATTTAAGAATATACCAGTCTCTTCATAGTGGAGGTTCGATTTAACTACAAAGTCTATAATAGATTCGTGGGTGTAATCCCCACTTGCTTTTAAAACTCAACAGGCTCGATTTTTCTACAAAGTATATAGTAAGACTATGACCCACCCCATGTTTCATTCAAAGTACTTTAAACTCCTAGTTGTACACCTTACATTGGGGAGACCTTTATGTATGAACCCCCATGGTAATGGGATCCTGATGTTATACAAAATTATCATTTTCCTGGTAAGACAGGACCAGTAGTAACATGTGCACCAACTACTTAGAGATAGCACTCTCAGATAGAATAGACCTGTAAATATAGGAGTACGTTTTAACGTTATCATGTTTCTAAGTAAGTCTGACCACCACAAATTTCACCCATACCTCTTGGAAACCCTGCCAAGGTATGTAATTACCTCTCCTACAGCAGAATAGTACCACCATATGAATCACATATCGACATCACATAAGTCTATCACCTGAAAGCGACATTAGCCATCACAATTTAGACCATATAGTTCTTAAAACAATAATGAGTGTTATTTACAATCAGTAGTTATAATTGCAATGGAAATTTGACTTCATAGTATTTGTTTGTTTCCACACTGCTTCCGCAACTCAAAAAAAATACATAACAGAGACCATATAATACAAAGGAGATTGGATTACATTTGTTTGTACAAGTAGGAATGTTTGACCACATTAAATCTAAAGTATGCAGTTTGTCATTATAAACTAACATTTATTGCAGACAGCGAAAATTTTAAATTTTTGCTATTTTGGGGACATTACAATGCACCACCCATCTATCTCTACAACCGGGCATGGAAATCCATCACCGAATAATAAAGAGCGGATATGAGTCTCATGTCATTGTGGCGAATGCCCTACTGGATATGTACACAAAATGTGGGAGGATAAAGATTGCACGTGAAGTGTTTGACCAAATGCCTAAACGAGATGTCATATCGTGGAAAGTTCTGCTTACCGGGTATGCGCAGAATGGGTTTATAGATGAATCCCTGAAACTCTTTAAGGAAATACCCAAGAAGGACATCGTCTCATGCAATGGAATGGTTCTAGGGTTTGTGCAGAATGGGTTCATTGATGAGGCCTGAAATTTGTTTGAGAAAATGTGGCAGTGGGACATGGCCTCATGGAATGCAATGATTGCAGGATTTATAGGCTGGGCTTGTCGACAAAGCCTTGAGACTCTTTCAGGAAATGCCACAGCGCGATGCATTCTCATGGAATACAATGATTGCAGGGTTTGAACAAAATGGGCTTCTAAACAAATCCCTTGATCTCTTTGGGTAAATTCGTCACAGGGATGTGTTTTCGTGGACTCCAATGATTATAGGATTTTCATAGAATGAGCTTGTTGATAGAGCCCTAAAGTTGTTTAAGGAAATGCCTTGGCCAAATGTGGTCTCATGGAATGAAGTGATTGTAGGTTTTGCACAGAAAGGGCATGCTGAGGAGGCAATGAAGTTCTATAAAAAAATGCAGTCAGCTGGCATGGAGAAAGACTCGAAAACATTCCCCAGTGTTCTACCGGCATGCATCAACTTCAAATATCTAGAACAATATATGGACATTGATGAGAAAATAATAAGATATGGATTTCAATATGATACTGTAGTCACTAATGTACTAATAGATATGTATGCAAAATGTGGAAACATACAAAAATCATGTGAATAGTGAATATACATCAAGAGAGACGAGACCACCGAGAACATTGCAGAGGAGGCCGTTGAGACTAGGAGATCAATGCCATTGCAGAGGAGGCTGTCAAGATGTCTTTGGTAAGTCTGAAATGCACAGTTTGTACACCAGGGTTGGGGGTTTAGAAATGAACTGTTTGTTAATGGGGGTTTGGAAATGAACAAGTATTAACCACAATTTCTAATAATATTATATTTGATTAATCTTAAATTAATTCTCACCTAATTCCAACGATTCCTATGTTAAGACATGAGTTTCATCAGATGGTTGTTGTCCATGAAAGTTTCCCAAAATGCACTAGAACTTGAATTTTCTTATGTTTGTCTATAAACATTGCCAAAAACAAGCTCATATTCAACACATATTTGCTTTTGAAGATGTGAAATTAACCTAGTTTTGGTTTTTGATGCTAATTCATGCCCATATTTGTTGATTTAGGGTTGTTTTATCCTTTAAACTTCCTCAAAACTGCCAACCCTCTTTCTTTTTCATGAAAGACATGAGAGTCTAGGGTTTGAGGCAGGTTTCCAGGGCCAGGGAGGGAGGTGAGAGGCAGCTCTCTTTAGCAACTCCATCCCCCTGGGAGTCCTATTTCTCTTTAATCCTGCAGCTGCACTAACATTAACATCTGGACATCTTCTATATTTAACTGTTTTAAGACTTCTATGTTTTTGGGAATGGTTTAAAATTGTGGGTGATGTTTCCTGATATATTTTTTTGTTTAGAGTCTAGAGTCTAGACAGTGGAAATATTTGTTCCCCTAATTCATCCAAAGCTGTGTACTGCAAGAGGATAAAATTTTCTAGTTTTGCTTATCATTATAGTTTTAGATTATCTACTGGAGACTTACGGATTTCTATAAACGAATAGAAGGTAAGAAACCTGCAAATCTAGTGATAGAAAGGGTATTGCTTATAATGATATCTTGGCCAGATCAAAATTTTAGTAAAACAAGAAGGTTGAGACTTCCTTATTCCTTTATGGACTCATTTGGGCATAGGAAAATGTGGACACAGTTTTCTCATGGTTCTACAATAGCTATTTTTCTTTTAAAAGTTTTTGTTACTTTGTTGTTGTTACTTGCTCCACTGAGATGTGGAATTACATTGCTTTGTCCTTTGGGCCATAATGGTTTTCTTGAGCTCTACCCTTTTCCTTATTCAAGATAAGATTTTTATTTTGTTTTTGTTTCTTTCCCATAAAATAATTTTTGATTGTAGGTATATTTCCTTCTTCCCAATTGGTTCTGCATTTCACTGTACCATATATTTGTCCAAAAGTGACTTTACTTCCCTTATTTGTTTGGAATGACTAAAATTATAAGTTGTTATTACATGTTATCACATTTGAGTCCCTTGATGACTTGGTCTTGGCAAAACGAAGTCAAATAATCCTAGAAAAGTGATAAAAAATATCTTTATGTTCAGTTGAAAGTGTAGTAAAATAAAATATCTCAGAGTTCCTTATTTTTTTGTGGACTTGATTTAGCTTAGGGGAATCTGGGGATAGTGTTTTGATGGTATAATGTTTAGCTATTTTCCCAGTTAGTTAGTTTGTGGTTGTTACTTGTTCTGCTGAATTGTCAAATTATATTGCTTTTTTGTATGGGCCAAAATGTGAGCCTTTCAATAGTTGTAATAGCCAAGATGTAATCTTGATTATTTGGATCAACATCTTTGAATGTGAGAGGTCAAGTTCTATATAGTTGACCAGTTTAAAATTTCCATAGTATTACATATCAGATTCTGATTTCTATTTTAATTAAGTTCTTTAAGTTGAAGGATTATAATATCTGGCTTGATAGGATATTTAAGAGGAGCATCATTTTTCCTGCTACTTGTGACAAACGTGCTACATTGTAATATAGTGTCAATGGACTATAATGTGCATATTTTTTAATATAGGCAGGTGAGTATGGTTTTGCTAAGAAGTCTGCTGCGAGTATGCTTAGTGGAAAGAGGCCACTTCAACCTATTGTGAGTTCTCTTTTTTCTAAGTATTATTTTCTTTTCATTCCTTTAATTATGTTCAAGTTTATCATTTTGTAGTTTGTGTTTAGTATAAATTGACTGTTCATTTCAATTTAATTGCAGCAAAATACAAAGAAGACTGTTCCCAGTCGGCCAGGTGCAGGAAAGGAGGCAGAAGGAACTGGTCAAAGCAAGGCTCTTGCTGTAGTCGAGACAACTGAAGATATTGAGGTATATATTTTATAAGCTGAGACTTGAATGCTAGTGATTGTCTTCTATGGTTTATGGTTCAGTTCAACTTTTAATATGCTTAATTCAATTAGAATAGAAACTGGGCTTAAAAGTATGTGCAATGCCTTATCATTTATTTCCACCTCTTCTACCCAGGGGATATGAGTTTGGAGGAAATTGAAGGCAGAGTAGGATCTATTTTCCAAGCAGATGTACTTGGAAATTTGAAGAGTGTAGCTTGGAAGGCGGGTCTTGAAGGTTTGGTTATATGCAATTTAAATTATTGTATTCGACACGATTGGAATTAGTTATTTTGTGTTATATTTTTTATCATGACACCCTACTGTTATAGGACCAGCTCGGGAGAGAACAGTTTGTTTGAGTAGTTTTTTTTAAAATCTTTTTAGGTCTAATGCAAGGAATACTGAACACTGATATACTTGAGAGTTCTTTAAGTTATTTAAGGAACAATTTTAGTAAACAAGAATATAAATTGTAGTTTTGAAATTGTTTGGCAGTTTTGACCTCTTTTCTGTTAACTGATTTTCTTATTATTTGAGATTGACATGTTTTGGATGCACTGATATTCTGTTATTTGTATATTGTTTTACAACCTATGGCTCATTAGAATCAACTTTTTTTTCTATCTACCATTTTTGTCCTGGATTGTCTTGATTATATTATTTTATTGAATGAACATTTCCGAAGTCATTTCTTATGACAAATTAGGTTTAAGTCCTAACTATGACCATTGCATTTAACCCCTTCCCATAAGGGTCACATACTCATAGTACATAGATTTGTTTGTTCCAAAATAAAAAATTAAACTCTTTGGAAGTAGCAAAATCTTTGCAACCCACTTTTCTGAGATTCCTTCAACCAGCCATTGGAAATAGGTTGTATTCGACAATGTTGATGTAGAGATTTATGTTTGATCTTTAACTCACCTGCTGGATGAGAGCTAGTTTGGGCCAAAAAGTTGGCCTGTTTGTTGAACTCACCTCCTTACCATGTTAGTTCAACATATCAAAGTTTTGGATTTGATTCTTTTTAGAAGCACCATCTTGCTTGACAATAGAAGCTGCTTCATTCACCCCTCCCTGAAGGTCTTCTCTTTTCCATGTACATCAACAGATAAAGCATTATAAATCTGCGGCTTACCTTCCCTTTGATGCTAGCCATTCTTCTTTGGTGCTTTACACACTTCAAATCAATTTTTTTGACCATGTTATCTTTATCATCCCCACCAATCTAAACAAATCTTATTCTTGCACACTATTGCAATTACCTTTTTGCTTTTTTTGTCAACAAAAAAGCATTATTATTGCTGAAAACACCCTCAAGAGTATGGGCAATGCTTCATAATACAACTAACTCATCAAGAACATAGTGGACATCCCTAAACAAAAACTTCCTAACTCATTGAACTAGCAAACTTTCCTTTCATTCAGCTTGGTATTCTTCTCTGCCCCCGAAGACAACCGAATTAGAGGTAGATTTGTCCTCTACAAAATCAATATAGAAATATAACAGTCTGTTTTGTTTCCTGTTGTTCTTTTATTATTAGCTGTAAAACATGTGATTCTTCTTCATGTTCAAATATGTTGTCTTATTTGTCAAATTGGGTGTACTATCTGTGGGGAGAAATTGTCAAACCCCAGTTGTGACATGTCTGCTCTTTGTGAGAATTGTGGATTGAGCTCTTCTTGATCCAATTGTTGATGAGGGTTGGAAAGGTACCATCATTCTCACTCTCACATACAGGCTCATGGATGGGATGAATTGTATTCCAAAGAAAAATGTACATTGACTTGTTTTTTCCTGGTTTGATCTTTGTAAGAAGGGAATTGGCTGTGTTTTTGGTCCCACAAGCCATTTGGATATAACTTGGCTTCATGACCTATCGGTGTAATAGAATGATAAAAGGTTGAAAACAAAGCTCTATAAGCCTTAAGCAACTAGTAGATGAAGGGAAAAGGACAGATACAAGAAAATTAATCCAAATCAATACAATTGTTGTCATCTTCATGAAATGTTTTATGTGTGCAAGGATTGCCTAATCTCTTGAGCTTTGTTCATTGGGTTGTCTTTGATTTTCCATTTACACTACTAGCAAATTGTTTGTTCCATTTATCCTTTTGCAAAAGTAATGTTTAAAGTTTCAATAAAAATTTTGTAGGTAGATGGTAGACCCTATAAAGGTATTATTTGATCCTCCTCTTCCATCTTTCTATCTATTGATTTTATTTTCTCTTTCTTTAGTATTCAATGAGTGATCATGAAGAAAGTCATTTTCCTCCATGTTTATTGAAAAAAACAAATATCTTAACAATAAATCTCTATTTTTGTTTTATGTTTCATGCATATTCTTCAATTGTTTCCAAATCTGGAATCTATCTTCACTTCCTTGAAGTTGGTGCAAGATTTTCATTCAGAGTTTAATCAACATCATAAGCTCCCAATTTTCTAATTGTGCTTGGCTTGAGTCACTCAATTCAATTCAATTAATCTTGAAGAGAATCTTGTTTCTCCAACATTATTGAAAGCAACAAATTCTTTAAGAAAGCAGCCTGCAAGTAGTGCTGCAGTTCCTCACGTTCATTGTTAAGTGTTAACCCACAAGAAAGTTTGGAGACATGATACAAACTGAATCATGTAAAATATATGTTTTTGTTACAAAGAAATCATTAGGTTCAATGGGGTTGATCCCCATTTATTTCATTTGCTAAATAGTTGTGCTCCCCGTACAACTTAATTACCTCATTTACTAATAACTAATCAATTTATATCTATATTTTTTATTAGTAGCTTATATTAATGTTACTTTGACATTTCATTGTACACACTTTTGGAGCATTATACTCCAATACTAACACCCCCTCTGAATGCAACAATACAAAATGACATCAAAAACATAAAACATAAAATTATTTTTTAAATTCACACTTCAAAGTTTGAAATCATGAAGAAACCCCATCAAGTTGTTCCATCACCCTCATAAGGGTAGAAATCCCAAATTCTCTGATCCAAATTTCCAAACTTTGGAATCAGTCCAATTCTCTGAATTTGCCAGTTCTCAAAATCCAAATTGTCAAACTCTTGAACCAAAGCAATTCTTGAATTCTTGAATCACTTGGACAACATTCCATGTTGAGTAAAACCTTGTTTGATTCATAGTTGAAAAAATCACCGATGTCCTGAAAAATCGCAATTTGTTCGGCTGAAAAAATTGCATTTTTTTTGGAAAAATTGAACCTCACAATTTTTTTGAAAAAATTGGTGATATTTTAGGAAAAAAGGTGCAAAAACCCAAAAACTCACCAGGGTGGCTGGGCCACTAGCTTCAACGTCAATTTTTAAAATTTTGACGTCATTTTCATAGTTTTAAAAACAAGGGTTTTCTATAAAAAAATTTGACCTCCTACTTTATTCAATGCAGCAAAATCTTTAAGAAAAATGCTCTACCTTTGTTTGATGTTTCATGCATTTTGATCACAAGTCTCCAAATCCTGAATAAATCCTCACTATGAAATTCAGACAAATTCTCATTAATGATGGAGAGCTTGATCAACATCACAGCCTCCCAATTTTTCTCATCATACCTGGCTTGATCCCCTTCATTTAATATGATTTTTGTCCAAATATCTCTACTAAAAATTTGCATCAATTTTTGTTTCCAACTATTAAATTTTATTCTGTTAAACTTTTGATGTCTGTCTAGCAGGATTATGGGATACATTGGCCATTTTAAATGTCAAAATACATCAAACAAATATGAGTAAATCTTATCTCACTTTCCTAGCATACATGTACAGCAGTTCTGCCATCCAACACCAGTGTGATCAGCTACAACCCTACTGCTTGTACCAATTTCAAAAATAGCCCTACTGCTGTCCTGAAACACCTGTAAGCTATAGCCCAACTCCAGATACATTCCATTTTTTTTTCTTCAGAAAATTTGCACCAAATTCTTAATTGTAAACAAAACTAAACCTCGGCTATACACTAGAAAAACATCAACCAATCTCATACATGCAATTTTTGAAATTTTTTCCATGTCCAGAGAAGAAGAGAAATTTTGTTTTGGAAAAATAGTTCTTATTTTGAATTTCTGGACACTAGACTGGAAATTAACTTACAGTATTTGTGTTGGCCCTTCACTAAGTTGGGGCCACTATGCCATAGTGGCACTGCCCTTTAGACTGGATGTAGTCATTCTCATCTGTGGATTGCATTAGGTTGATTTACAAACCACTGTGGTTGTGCTATGGTCGACCCTTCTTTGGAAACCCGTCATGGCTTCACCATTTGTGGGTCTGTTCTCTTGTCCTTGCCCTACACATTGACTCTTCTATCACCTATGTACTTAGTATGCAAATTAGATATATGTTGACATGTTCATGCACTTTTTATAGGTTTCTTGGAGATACATCAGCATGTTTTTTATGGATTACACCATTCTTATCTATGGCAATTTTGTCCCTAGTCAACTAATAGACCATTAACGCAAGATTCAACAGTTTTGTGATACCTCTGTAATATGTCCTACCGTGTTGTTCCCCAAACAAAATCTTTGTAACAATGACTAATTGCCTTAGATGTCTGTGTCCACCATCCCACATATTATGGTATGCCTGCATGACTTAGAATCAACATCTTGGCTTAGGCTAGCACCATGTTAGAATCAACATCACAAACAATAGTAAAATTTGAGTTTTAAGGTTTTGGGGTGATTGTGTTTGCTCAGAAATGCTTATGAGTTACATAGTTTCTCTCTTTGTTGTTCTTACAAACATTTGATATATTTTAAAGGTAGACATTTTTAACTTAATTAGTATTAAATCAATTTTCCAAGAGTAGGATACCTCAAAGTTTGTTTGCTCTTCTGCCCAAGATGTGTGTGATATAGCTCCTCAGTGCCATTTATGTTCATTGCAGTCCCTCAGTTCCTTCACTTCTCTAGTATTTCATAATCCATGTGTAGTTACTTGGTTCCATTTTACACTCTTCACCTCCATATTGTATTATTTTCTCTTGTCAATTGTTGTAACTGATCACTTGTTGATGGGATATTTTCAATTGTTGTAACTTTTCAACACTTCAAGATTTTGAGAAATATCACAATGGCTTTAAAAAATGAGTTTTGGGGGTTGTTTTAAGGTTTTTATTACTTAAATATTGCATTAACCGTTACATCTAGATTTAATATCTATATTGATGTTGTAAATTCTTGAGTATAAGATTTAGTGGTGTCATAGGTATCTACAACCTTTTAGTATTAGTGCT